>CM062278.1:1819306-1866806 GCA_031216635.1 Dissostichus eleginoides | reverse complement strand
AATAGATGTATAATGTCCTTATGAGAAAGCCACTGATGATGTCACAGTTAGTCAGGGTTATCTCAGACTGCAAACTAGAAGCCAGGAAGCCTGGGTTATAAACGGCAGGTTTAAAGTCAGACAGATGTTCACCTTGCAGGGAGGGTGCAATTAAGGATCTATGGATTTTCCTTGTGGGAAATGCAAAACCAGTGTTTTGTAACTTGAATGATACTTGCAACAAAAGTCTCAATACCTCTCCTGTGCTGTTTTGACTTTGATCATTCCTCATTTTAATCTGAGACAATTTTATGGAATTGTAATATAAAACTGCTAGATATCCCTTTCAATGTTCAAGAGATATTAGATGCATACAGCTTTCAAATCAATGCACTCAAGTATAAAAACATGCTTTTTTGCCCCACATAGGTTAATCCCACCACAACAATTAGGCAAATTCAATCAGTCAACGTTAGGTCTTAAGGTTTTAATGGCACAATTTATACACAAACATAACAGATAACAAGTTGTCTTATGTATAGCCTCTACCTAAATAATGTTAAAAAGCACAATTTTATATCAAACGCAAAATCGATATAACAACAATTGCTTCAATTAAATTAAAAATGACATACTTTAAGAAAATGGCCAACTTAAAAAAAAGATTACCCACAATTAAGCTGATGTATTAAGCACACACCTCCATGGCAACCATGAGCCATTATTTAAACTTCCTTGTACTTCGTTCACATCATTTCAATGTGCAACGTGATTTATTCTAATTCCACGCACCAGCGCAGCGCGCACAGCAGACCCTCCTGCAGACCGGACCGGACCCAGGACAGCAGGGCTTCGGTCCTGAGCTGGATCCAGTACAGCAGGGCTTCGGTCCTGAGATGAGACGTGCCGCAGCAGGCCGTCAGTTCACCGCCTGTGAGACTGTGCGCCCAAGCTCTGCGCAACCTAAAAATATCCCTCACCAAGAGCGCGGATCAAAGGGGGCAGCAACACGGCCACGAATCCCGCCCCGGCATCTAACCCACAGCCTCTCAGAGGAGGAGCAAACTCCGTGAGCAAAGGGCCCGCGGCATCCGGAGCCTCGAAAGGAGGAGGCTGGCTCGGGTTTCAGAGACGCGCACTGACGGCTGACCTGCGGCACGGTGCGGATCGCTCAGAGGAGAGCAGCGAATGGGATAAACGGAGCGGAACGCAGAGGAACCAGAGCCCGTCCCTGAGAACCAGAAACATCACTCACTGACTGATGACCAGCTATCATGTCTGGACTCTAACTTCTAGGGAGTTGCTCATCTGAGTCTAGAAGTTTGGACAGTTTGAAGAGGAAGGAAAGACATCTAGTAAACTTTTGCCTCAACAGAGAGGTAGCCTCACGCGCAGCAGGTCGACAGGATCTCTCTTCTGCTGCTCTTCACCTAATGAAGATAGGGATCCCTGTGGATAAAACCTGAGTTAGGAGTTTAAAATGTGTGAGGATCAGAAGTGGGGGGTCGCGGGTAAACAGGGTGAGGAGAGGACCTGCAGCGCGCAGTCCAAGCAGCCCCGCTGGAGGAACTGGAAGGATTTGTCAGGCGTTTCAATTTGCATTGCAGTGTCTCTGCTGTGCCTTGGAGTTTGCATTGTGGTTTTTGTGCGGAGCTCGGAGCTGCAGTCCAGGATATTAAGTCTGGAGCAGCGGGACGCGCAGCTCTCCGCCTGGGTTGGGTCTCTGGAGCAGGTGGAGCCCGTTATCATGGGCCGGCTGGACCGCATCCTGGAGGAGGTGAGCCCCTTTCTTTGAAAACAAAACCTAAACGTTTGAGAAACAACATGGAATGTTCTGTAGGGGGATATATCAGCTTATTCACAGTATGTGAATAGGTTTATTAAAATAGATAATATTTGGGCTTTGTCTTGATATAACTGTCTCTCTTTGGTGTAGAAACACTCCACACATTGTCTGTATAACTCACACCTAAAACACGCCAAACACTCGGACCTCATTTGTATAGCCTATTCATTCGACATTTTAGAAAAACCCATTATAATAAGTGCAATTCATCAAATCAATGGTGTCAAGGCCATATAACCATATTTCAAAGTTATAATGTTCCTCTGTCAGGTTTGGTTTATTTGGGATAAATGGATTGAATGTAGGTGTTGGGGTGTTGTCTGCACTGTTTAAGGGTTGAAGGGGCTAAAACTCCCTAGTACTTTTTCTGGTCCTGTATTAGTGATATTAAAATACAACAACTTCTGCTAAACAGTTAACCCCCCCCCCCCCCCAAATCATTAGTAATAGATCAATTCAAGTTATTATGAGGTAAAAGGGTTCAGTTTCATATTATGCCTCATGCTGAAACTCCAGACTCAGAGCGGTGGTTCAGTCACTTTGACCAGAGGATGGATAAAGTTAGAAAGAAGCATAGGTGATAAACTGAGGCCACTGCTTTTAGTCTGGATGGAAATCAACATCAAATATGTTTTTTAGTTGCTTCTTACTGTTTGCTGGGTGTTCTGCTAATGAATTATTGCATTCTACAGAAACGTGTGAGAAATGTGTTTGTATAAGTCGAACTTGATTGATACAGCTTATTTTGGCAACACCCAAACGTGTTATTTTTAATGGCTTCTAACTGGTTTAAAGAGCATTAGTAAATGCTCATTAATTAATAGTTGACAATTTATAAACACCTGATTCAGAGAAAATGTTAGGCGACCCAAAACATGTAAATGGCCTAATTATGGCTTCTACCTGATGTATAAATCATTACTAAAGGCTTTCTTAATCAATAATGAAGCTTTATCAAGCCTTTATAAAGGGTGCTACAGTAGAAGTACTACGAGCGGTTCCTGCTTGTCTCTGAGTGAGATGTTGCCAGTGTGTACATGTGTTATAAGCATCATGGTTCACTGAGATAAAGCTGAGGATCTCTCCCTCACATCTGCTGCTCTCCTGTGGCACACTGCTGTCCTTTCATTGACCACTTCCACAGCTACACCAACAAACTCTCAAAGTGATTGAAGTCAGGCCTGTTTCACCTTCCTCCATTTGCTTTGGCCAAACTTTTATCCCCCCCCCACCCTGACCCCTCTCACTAGGAGTAGCACAATAAACTGACCAGGAGAAGTGAGGGCACTGGGATCCTAACGTTGGGGTGATGGCCTTACTGCACTCCATATGTTAGCCAACATTTCATCAGGCCAAATACCTAAAAAAGAAGGCACTCTATATCTGGAAGAGGGTATAAAGAGATGATGAGCTGACGGGTTATTTATTGTTGTCATTTTGGGAGGTGTACGCATTCCTTTGAGGTGAGAAGAACGATATCAATGGATGAGTTCAGCGCTATGGGCATGATTTAAAAGTGAACTGAGGTCATGAGGTCAAGTCTCCTAAACCCCAAATTTGTTTACAAAAAGAACATAGTGGGGTTGATGCACTAAACACACAGTTCTGGGGAGTCAGTGGTGTTTGTCAGAGGTGGAAAAATATCTCTGGTAGGAATTCAACTCTGTTAAAGTAAAAGTCCTGCATTCAAAATGATACTCAAGTAAATGTAGAAAAGGCTACAAAATATACTTGAAGTACCAAAAGTAAAAGTAGTCATTGTGCAGATTGGTCCATTTCAGAATAATATATATGATATGTTTTATAATGATTGATCATTAAAGTGTTCTCAAAGCTGGTAAAGGTGCAGCTAGTTTGAATGACTTTGTATACTGTAGGGTAGCTTGTGAATTTACTCCAGGTGGAAGTAAAGTCTGATTTAAGACTTGATTATATTTCACATCATTCATCCAGATCTGTGAAGTAACTAAAGGGATTAAATACATGTAGTGGAGTAAAGGTACACCATTTACCTCTGAACTGTAGTGGAGTAAAAGTACACCATTTACCTCTGAATTCTAGAAGTACAGAGTAGCAAAACATTTAAATACTCAAGTAAAGTATAGTCTCTCAAAATGATACTTCAGTACAGCACTTGATAAATGTACTTAGTTACTTTACACCACTGGTGTTGTGAGCCTGGCTCTGGGGCTCCTCCATGTGAGGGGGGCTCCATCTTCAGCCTGCCTCTTTGTTTAGCTCTGTGTGTATAAATAGTTATTATTAATGAGACACAAGCACAGATGTGTCCAGTTGTTGAAAGAGAGAGATGTCTACGTAGACATAGAGTTACACCCAGCACTACCCAGAATCCTCCTCTCCTTCGGTGATGACCACTTTTGTTCCAGCAGCATAAAGTTGTTTCTTTTTTTAATTGTTATTATTCCAGTACAATTGAGGTCAGAAATCCATTTGCTTATTGAAGTATGTTCAAAGAGATTGTTTCCCTAATGCACCATTACAAATAAATGACACATTTTAAACAAAATATGACATCAATGCTCCACTTTGCTTCGCTGGATAACATGTTTCTTTATTACCATGAACACACTCTGTAGATGATTTCGACTCAATCCCACAACACCGTCCTGCTGTCACAGAACTCACAAGAACACCAAATGTGGGTTCATCCTCAGCTGATAATAGTCACACCATTTCCTGCTCTTGGAGTAAAGTTTGTTAGAAATACACTGAGCAACTGTTTGAGGAAATAATTTAGCCTTTTTATTTTTTAGAAATGAACCTGTACATTCTGAAGTGTTTTAAAAATAAATCTTCAGGAGGAACCAATGTAATGCAATGCTGAGAGCCACAGACAGGAAGAAAATGCAGACACATTATTGGTTTGGGTCTTTTCCTTCAATTCGGAGAAAAATAATGAATAATGGAATCCTAATGCTTTAAATTGTGTAAACATAACAGTAAACATCAAAAGTAGATCCATTTTAGATTTGAAACATTTCAAACCTTTTGTGAAATGCTCGGTCAGGAGTCAGGGTGCGGTTAGCTTAGCATAAAGACAAACAGCTGGCCTGGCCCTCATTAACACATCTTGTTAAGATCCATTCTAGTTTTCTCAGTCATCGGAAGCAAAATTGTTAAGCTCAAAAGATGATTCATTTTATTATGTAGGATTTCACAATTTCTGTTTAAGTGTGGATTAATTGTGAAACTTTAGGGTGGTGGTGGCTCAGTCCTGAGGGGCTTGACTTGGGAATTGGAAGGTCAACCGAGTACCACCAATAAAGGTTCATTACATTACATTACATGTCACTTGTTAGACGCTTTTATCCAAAGCGACTCACATACTCAATACTGTGGGCAATCCCCACAGGAGCAATTTGGGGTGAAGTGTCTTGCCCAGTGGGGATTGAACCTGTGACCCCCTGATCCGAACACTAACACACAACCCACTGCACCACACGCCCCCTATCATCTTATTCTTAAACAAACAATCTATGATGTCCTTAGAGGTGTGGGTTGGTGTAGTGTAGCAGTTGCCGAATGTGTCCAGTCTTTATGTTAAGCTAGACTAATGTCCTGTTAGCTCCATGTCTAACCCACAGACATGACAGCCGTATTGATATTGTGTATATATACTATAACGTAACGCTTGATTTTCTAGCAGCTTTAAAGCAGAGTGAGACATGTTTTTTTGGATCTTACTCATCCAAAAAACATCTCTCTGTTTGAGCACAACATAAAGTGTATTCCTATGTTCCTAAAGGTTGACAGCAAATTCTCAACAGGTGTCAGAGTTAAGAATAATGTTTGTGAGGTTCTTGAATTGCATCATACCTCCATGAAAACAACTGCCATAAACTTAGACCCCGTTTACACGAGGACGATACGGGTTGTATCCGCATAGTTTCTCTTGCGTATAGCCCTTTCGTTTACACGAGGCCATAACAAAACGATAGAAACGGACCCCGCAAACAATAACGGGTTCCAAGGTGGATAGATCTGCAAACGGAACGCTCTGGGGGGGCAAACGGCTCCGTGTAATCGCCTCTATACGATCATTTTCTGATAACGATGAAATAGCCCCGCCTCCATCTCCCCACGTCTCCCTCTCCCCACCTCTCCTGCTCAGAGATCAGCTGCTGGGCTGTCAGAACAGGGGGAGGAAAAGAGAGGCTCCATTTATTATTCTTATATTATTATATCGAGTCGTTATCAATTTGTTTTAAAGCTCAATAAATAACAAAGAAGACCTCTGACCGGCACTTTTCTAATTTTGTCCGGAAGATTTAAACTTTAACGGACATGTTGACGCGGACATGTTGACGCGGACATGTTGACGCGGAGAATAAACAGAAGGGCAACCATGGCAACCATGCTCCGGGGTCTTCTTCGCTGCTTTTGGTGTATTTTGTGACGGCAGCAGCGCCAATTACAGGCCCGGCATATGTACTACAGCGTTTCCAGCGTTTCCAGCGTTTCCAGCGTTTCCAGCGTTTCCAGCGTTTCCAGCGTTTCCAGCGTTTCCAGCGGTCTCGTGTGAACAGACACGTTAATCGAGCCGAATGCGTGTGAACGGAAGACTTTTTTGAAAACGCATACGGTGCGTAAACGCAAACGTTCCCGTGTAAATGGGGTCTTAAGCACCGGAGTACCACAAGGTTCAATACTTGGTCCACTTCTTTTTACCCTATATATTAATGACCTGCCATCTGTCTGTCCTGATGTGGAAACACAGCTATATGCCGATGACACTGTGATATATGTGCATGCCAATACAAAGCAAAAGGCTGCTGATAAACTGACCTCAGCTTTAGTGCTGATCACTAGCTGGCTACACCGCTCCTGTCTTCAGCTTAATGTAAACAAAACAGTAGGAATGTTTTTCACAAAAAGAAAATGCAACATTGTGTCAAATATAAGCATCTCAGGTGAACATATTGATATTGTGCCTCAGGTTAAGTACCTTGGAATCATTATTGACTCTAATTTAACATTAAAAACACAAGTCAAAAAGTGACCCAAAGAGTAAAGTTTAGCCGAGCAAATTTTAAATATATAAGAAACACAATGACATTGAATTCTGCCAAATTCTACATGAATGCCATGATCATGTCACATCTAACATACTGTCTCACAAGCTGGGGGCAAACTAACAGCTCCACACTGAAGCCACTAGCAACCCTGTACAAACAAACCCTCAAAGTACTGGACCAGAAACCTAACAGCTCCCATCACTGTACCATCCTCAACAAGCACAACATCCTGAGTTGGGAAGATTTAATAAGGGTTAGGAACATCGTTCTGGAGTACAAAATCCTGCACAATACAGCCCCTCCACCTCTTAACTCATTGGTTACTCAACGTAGCAACACCAGACTGACCACTAGAAGCTCCACACGTGGCGACCTATCAGTCCCATTCAGGAAGAGTACTTTTGGTCAGTCATCATTCTCGGTCACAGCAATACAAAACTGGAACTCTACCCACTCAAATCAAAGACATACATACACACACCACCTTCACAGCTCACTTAAAAACATGGTTCACTGAGAACTACACCTGCACACACCTAGTCTGTGTTGAGTATGGCGTGAGTGTTACATGTTGTGTTACATGTTGTGTTACATGTTGTGATCATGGATGTTGCCCCTCGTTTCTGTTATGTGATTGTGATGTGCTATATGTGACATGTACTGTATGTAGTAACGTGTGTTGTCTATTGTTCTCTTTTATCCTCTCGCCTGTATCTACTTGTCTTTCATCCTTTTTATTTTATTTTATATTTTTTTATAACTAATGCTGTTGATATATTGTGATTTTAAGGGTGTCTATTACCATCTGGCCGGGGACAACAGCTGGAAATTAGCCATGTCGGCTAAAGCTGTTCCATTTACTGTTTTTGTGACATTTCATCGATGGGGACTGTCCACGACACTATAAATAAACTAAACTAAACACTTGACCCCTCTAACATTGAATATTTACCACAAAGTGCTCTCTGCAGACCTGGTGCACATAGTGAGTGCAGAGGCATGATGGGAACTGGAGGCCACGTAGTGAGGTGTAGAAAATGTGTAAAATATAGCATTTTATGACACAGTATTACATGCTTAAGGAGGACTGTGTGATTAATCATACCCACGTGTGGATAGTGTACCTGCTTCATAAATCAGAGGCAGTCAGAAAGGATCCAGATCTCCCAGCAGAACAGCAGAACAGCAGAACAGCAGGAGGCCTGGATCCCTGCGCTGTGTCTCCGGAGACGGCTCATAGACATCACATCCCCGCCAGCTCTCAGTGCTCTCTGGGGAGTTTATCAGTCATAAATGATTATCTTCTCAAACCAGCACTTGCTTATAAAAATTAACACTTTTGTATAGTCATTATGGTATGACATTTAAAATGTTGATCTCCACTGTATTGCTAAGTATCGCAGTGGGAATTGTCGTTTACTATAAAGGACGATATGCAACCGGAAGGTGAAAACACATATTTGTATCTGTCCATTTGGCATTTGAGTCATGTCCTGACTGTAGATCATTTGATAAGGAAAAAGTGACATTATGAAACAAAAAGTGACATTTTGAAAAAATTGCACTCATTAAAGTTTGCCTCAGATAATGAGATCATTGTTACATACAGAGCAAAAGCAGTTTATAATGTATGTATTTTTAGGAATGTATAGATGAAGACAAGCAATAAAGACTAAAGACAGTGTTAGAAGTGAGGCTGGTGTGGTTACACTGTAGCTGCAGCTCTCTCTGTTAGACCTGAAGCTCCTCTGCATCATCAGGAGGATCTGTGTTCTGTTGCTTCAGGCTGCACACAGAGCTGGCTGCAGGGATCAGCCTCACTAAAGACTTCTCCAGTTGTGAGCGGGGTCTGCCAGTATCAACCAAATAAATTCCTGGAAGTATCCATGAATAATATAAAGTGGGTTAGAGGAATTGCGTGCCTGAGAGTGCAGTCCTACAATTGATCCAGCATGAGGCCTGAATGATGAAAGCACTGCACTTTTGAATCTGTGGTTATTTTGAGGCATTCTAAGATTTTTAGTAGGTTTCATAGCCAACCCCATACATAATGAATGAAATACTCACGGAAAGCCTGGCAGGTCATACATCTATTTTAAGTTATTGTATCTGCATTTGGTTTCTCTTCAGCCTTAATGTGCAATAAAGCCTTATGCTTCAGACTAATGCTTGTTGGACACAGCATCTGAAACCCTGTGAAAATAAGGGTTCCGGCTCCGTCCAACTATTTTGACAACTTTTAGAAACAGCATCAACAACACAAAGTAAATAGGGGGTTAAACTTCTCTTTACTTTACACATCTGTCCATTTATAGCAAATGTGGTGCATTTCCCTTTAATGATCCTAGGTTCACCCATGGCTACTGTCACCGAGTGGCAGCAATGAGGATTCTCAGATGGATTTTCAAAAATAGTGTGGCTTTTTTTGCAACAAAAAACACACAACCTGCAAAATAATGATAAAGATTCTTGGGCCCCGAGTAAAACTCTGTGCTAGCTTATTAGCATACAACTGGACAGACTAATCTGACCAAACTGAACACAACAGAGAACCTATGATGGCTGATCCAAAGGTTACTAAGTTTGTGTGCTACAAACAGAAAATAATGTACCCCCAATTTTGAGGTATGAAATTAAAGGTGGCATCATTTATCTGTTCGCTGATGTGTGAGCAATTTGCTAAGGTCATAAGGTCAACAAACTTAGAGGAGAAAATAACTATTAAGCGTGTTTCCGACATTTAAATGATCTGTGTGGCAGAGTTGCGGCCATCACATTGTCCTTCCTCAAACCAGGATCGTACACTGATGTAACAGGCTGTACCCAGATTGCAGCAGGGCCTCCATAACATCCCCTCCTGCACCTGCTGCCTCTAAACATTCCGGGGATAGTAACGACCAGCAGTGGGAGCGACTGCTATGCTGAGTGAATGTCCTCGGATGCTTTTCTATTCTGTTCAGGGTCAAACCACACGCAGCCTTTTGTTTATCCACTGAGGTCAACTGTCAACTGTGCTGTCTCAAAAAAGACTAAAAGGTGTTGGCAGGTCTTCTGCTAAACAGTGAAGCCATAATAGACAACATCGTTTTTAGGTTTATAATTCCAAACACATTACGTAGGGACTGTTCCTATTCTAATGTAGGCAACTCACTAAGGCTACAACTAACATGATTTTTTATTATAAATTAAACTGCTGTGTAGAATCAGTTTTAAAATACTTGTATTTGTTTTTAAAGCTCTTAATGGTCCTGGGCCTAGGTATGTATCAGTTAGCTTTAACCTATGAGCCCTATAGAACCCTCAGGTGTTCTGGAACTGGCCTTTTAATCGTACCCAAAGTGAAAACAAAGACCCACGGTGAGGCGTCTTTTTATCATCACGTCCCACGACTGTGGCGCAGCCTCCCAGAGGACCTGAGGCAGCAGAGCACTCATACTTTTAAGAGCAAACTCAAGACCCACCTTTTTAATTAGCTTTTAACTGAATTGTATTTTATTCTCATTTTATTCTCATTTTATTCAAATTTTGTTCTAATTTTGTTCTTTTTATTCAGTCCTGTGTTGTTATTATTTGTTTATTTTTAATCACAAAGCTATGTTTTCTCTGGTTATTACCTGGGAAGGGGGAGATTGTATTGTTTTTATTTTTTGTGTTTGTTTTGTGAAGCACTTGGAGATGAAAAATGCTTTATAAATTAAGTTTGGTATTAATCATTCTCAATAAAATGTCAGCTAGTAATAGGAAAATGCATCTTAATATCTTTAAGTATATGGCGATAAATGGCCATCTATGGCGATCTTTAACGGTCTTATTTTGTCAGTCCAAAACCCAAAGACATTCACTTTGAAATCTCTGTTCCAGAAAACTACATTGAGGTTTCTGCATCACATGTTTTCTGAATCTCTGATTTCTGCTGTGATGTGGTAACGTGTTTATGTTCGGGCCCGTGGGCGAGGTGAACTGATGATCCTGTTGGTGCAACATGAAGGTGAAATGTCAGCATGCTCTAAAATTATTTTTCTGTTCCTTCTCCTTCAGAAGCTTGCAGCGCGACTACCGAAGACCCGGGAGGTGAGAGAGGCCCCCTACAGCTGCCTGTGCCCCCCAGGTAAGACCCTGCCCCCCCACCCATCAACCCATCCACATGTTCCTCTCTCTCTCACTGTGTGTGACGGTGTACATGGCAGCTGGTGGACTCGCTGCACCTGTGTTTTGTTTTGATACATTTCCTTTGTCACTCATAATTTAGCCAGCCAAAGAGTTACAGGAGATGCAACTTCAAATGATGGTTTCAGATTTGCATCCTAAAACCCATGCAGCTGATGCAGCTCACTTATTCACGTAATTTATAAAGATGGTAGAAAAGATTCCCATGCCTCTAGTGCTCACGGGATCGAACAACTCAAGAGGTCTTATTGATTAATTAAATAATTTATTTTATAATGTTAACCACATAGAACATTGATCAGCATCGACGTAAATGTACCAGTGTTATTTACAATTATTGTAATCTTCTCTTGTAGTTGTATAAAACAATTTAAATCAGTTTCTTGGATATGCATTTTAGCCATCACACACAAATCAGAGGAAACAGCAGACTGTTATTAATGCAGCCCAGCTACACACAGGTAGCTAAGCAAGGTGACATTTAATGAACTAGTTCTGTTTAAAACAACCACCCTTTATATAAAACGAATCCAAATGGAAATGATAATATTCCGTTTGCTGGATCATTACAAAGGGTAATTTCTAATATTTTTCAACCACATAGAAACAGTTTTAGGAACATGGAGGTTGGAACTACAGCAAGGCTATTGCATTAGACTACATTTATGACGCAGTCCCGGGATATACTGGAAGTCTATGAAGTCATGATTTGTAACTAACCGACCATGTAGGAAAATCGATACAATTTTTTTTCATCATTTGGAACTTGTGAGTTGCGTTTTTACTGTTGTAGAGTGGTGAAATGTGAACACCTCATGTTGTTTATCATTTCAAAATGATATACCATGTTAGTATTTACCAGTTTCTGCTCTGGTGAGGTTTGGAAACATGCCTTCTGCTTATACTCATTGGAGCTGTAGTTGTTTGTTGAATACAGGGGTACACATGTTGGGTACGGGCCCGTTTAGGTGATCTTCTGGTGTGTGTTGTCTGCCTGTGAGAACAGGGGGAGCTCCCAGTCACCACACATTAGTGCTAATTGGTCTGTTAGTGTTTTAACATGGTGGTAAGTGTCTGTGAGAAGGCTTGTGAACGCCTGTTAAGAGGGGGGGGGTGCTCGCAGCTTCAGAGGAGATTCTCCAGCCGCTGCAGGTGTGGAAGTCTTTCAACTCCCAGCTGCCAGATGGTCCGCACTTTTACAGCTTTCTGTGACTTTCTGTGTCCCACAACTGCTTCAATGGGAGTCTGGGGGAAGAAGTTAGTGCCAAAACTCACTAATTACCTGAAAGCAGTAGTGTATTCTTTATTTTGTTCTATTTCTCTGTAGTGGATGTTTCATAGAAAATACATGTCTGTTAAAGGACAGGTTCATTACTTCTAAAGTCCCTCTTTAGTCAGGTGGCCATTTGCTGCATTCACCCTCCTGTCGTGTTCGTTTCTCAGCCCTTACTTTGGTGTTTCAGGTCAAACTTGACCGGTAACTGCTCTTACATTAAAACAAAACCATGATTAATCTCCACATTGATTTAAAACCCTTTTAAGCTGTAAACAATGTCTCAGACTACTCCTACTACTGGTTAACATGAATATCTGCAGTGAATATACAAAGAATAGACACGGAAAATGTATTCCAAGAATAACCTTTTGTAGATGTTGGGTGTGCACTATCGGATGGAAGAACATAATCCCACTACCCATTCATTTCCTATGGCGCTCATTTTTGACCAGGAAAACCATAGGTGTAACAAAGCTGATTAAACCTCAAAATTCAATGAAAGTGATCAGCAATTTTATATGTTCAAATGCCTACTGTGGAGGATATCATAAACCCCTGAGCCGAACAACAGTAAAACACAATGTTTATGAGTGATGAAAATAGTAAATCGGTCAGATTTGACCGAAACACGACAGGAGGGTTAAACAGGTTGTGCTCGCCATGATGATTCCTTCTTTTCATACCAGCCCTGCACACACCCCATCTCACTGAATGACTATGTGATGGGGGATAAAGTCCATAGAGGTCACCAGAGTGTATTATTCTGTTAATTAACTCATAGCTGTCTTCAGTTCACTGAGGCTTTAGAGCACCAACAGTACATGCTGTGGATTATTGACAATGGCAGGTGACAGAGGGCGGAGCTCAGACACAGAGATATGACACTACAGACTACATCTTATCATGTTCAATTACACAGAAAAGGGAACAGATTATGCCACAAAGAACATATATGATTGAATGTTATTACAGAATGGACACCCTATGATATCAATAGTAGAATGGTTACAATACATTTTCTCAGCATGCTTATGCTTCCTGTAATGTGTTGTTCCAAGAGTTTAGATAAGTATGTTTTCTCTCTGTGCTTTTCATGTGAAGGTCACTGTTTATCATTCTGAGCATGACATATGAAAAATGACCTTTGTAAGTTGCTAAAAGCAGAGCAGTAGGTTTGACACTCTCGAAGCCTCAAAGGCCCCCCAGAGTCTGTTGTCTTTCAAATGTTTATCATAACCATGAAACAGAGCAAGAGGCCTGAATCTATGTGTAACATACGTGTGGTTGCGAGTTGATGGAGATGAATCACCAGACACATGGCTTATGGCTGAGTGAGCCTCATATCAACAGTCTGGGTATGTTGTGTATGTGCAATC
This sequence comes from Dissostichus eleginoides, assembly GCA_031216635.1. Taxonomy (NCBI): domain Eukaryota; kingdom Metazoa; phylum Chordata; class Actinopteri; order Perciformes; family Nototheniidae; genus Dissostichus; species Dissostichus eleginoides. The sequence goes on along the minus strand of CM062278.1, from coordinate 1,853,126 downwards.
ACCACATGGCCCTATTAGGGTCTGAGCAGGATGGTTCTGAAGGACAATAATAATAGAGCAAAGCCTGTGAGCCGTGTTAGGCAGACAACTGGAGTGCTGTGACACTCACATGTGACATATTCTAACCCAGCACACTCTTTGCTCTGAGAGGTTGTGTGTTAGCAGTCAGTGCTCAGCTTACTTCTATAATGCTGCTCCCTCACACTGCTTACACACCTCCTCACACATGAGTCCACATATCACACTTTCCTGAAGTTGTTTCAACAAAATATATTTGAGTATATGGTGCAGACTATTGGGATGCACCTAGTATAGGACTCAAAGTTGACAGATTGCTGAACTGATCACATTACACAGCTGTCTTACTGTCACTGAATACAAGACATTTCACTAAAACTAAAACCGAAGTCTCTGTCCTCCAAACTTTATGGTACGAGAAAAGAAGCAAGACCACGCGTGAGAAAATAGTTATTTCCTCCAACAATGGATACAAAGGTTCAGGTCCCAATCGAACCAAAAACATGGAGTGTGGACCGGTAGCTGCTCTGCCACCTCTTTAATTCAAAGGTTTATTGTCATAACATATACACAAATACAGTGTAATTATGTAATGCATAATTCATTAGTGCGTATGTATAGGTCCTGTTTGTGTGTACTTTGGGCGTATATGTATATTTCAGAGAACATTTTAATTTAAGTTGATCTTAATTCTATCCTCCATCCTGGGATTAATTAGGTAAATTCTCTGCATCAACATTTCGATTTTGGTGTAGAGTTACGGTTACAGACAGTGAGCTTGTTCAGTTAGCTATTCCTTCTCTTGATGGGTGCTTCTGCTACACAACAGTAAACATACAATTTGCGGCTTAAATAAGCTCTGCCAGATCTGGACAATAACTATTAAAGGAAGTATACCTCATGGTCACATAAACAGAGGCTGTGTTGATGTTCTGCAGGGGGTCAGGCATTGTTGTGTTTCAGCACAAAGGATACACAGTGTATACATTATACAGTGATATATGAGTGTGAACATACATCAGCCTCATCCTGTCATAAACAATGTTCTGTCAGAGCCAAATGACACATCCCACCAACTATTATTTTGGAGCAAAGCCAACACAAGGTCATATCTGAACAAACACGCATTAGTCGACGTAGTTCATCGGGTCAAAGCAAAGAGCAGAGGACCATAGCAGGGACATGATGCAGTCTGAGAGCTGACAGGGTTCCTCTGGGACCAGACCAAAGAGAAGAGGAGAAAGGATTTGAAAAACCAATAACCTCTGAACATCTGACTGCTGGTTGTTGTTGCCTGTCAAAACTAGTTTCCAGATCTCAGCAATTTGTTAAGAACTACGTCTTTATAAGGGAAACATTTTCCAAATAATTGAAGACCGAAGTTGTTCAAATGTTCCCTTGAGACCCCCATATTTGTATGATTACGACCATGCTTCTATCTTGGGGCCAGCTAGTCATGCTGATGTCAGCCCATCTCTATAGAGGGCTGGCCCACTTCAAACCCCCCAGCCACACTGGATTGGTGGATTAGTCCTCTGAAAAAACAGGAGGAGATGCGGGTGGGGGGTTCGGCTGGAAAGAGAAGGGAGTGGGTCTGGGGTCTAAGGCCCCTAAAGCCCTCCACTTCTGATGGAGGAAGTGGACTTTGACAGTGTACCTGGCTGTTGTCCCAGGGGAAGCTATGACAGAAGAACAGAATATCTGACCCCCACCCCCCCACCCACCCTCTCCCTGCTGCCCCCCAGCTTGGCATTGTGGGGATGATTCAGCCTTACTGCACCCGACCTGTTGCTCACCCACCGAACACAGACAACAGGTGGTTTGTCCTGGTCATAGTTTCAGATTCGGTTTTTGCTCTGTTTGTTGAGTGGTTACAATAATTGATTTAGATATCACATGAGACATTAACTGAAAAAACTGAAACGTTGACTTTAATTAAATGTATTATGTCAACAAATTTCACATAACTGTATCAGGTTAGTTGAAAGCAGTAATATCAAGTTTAAATAAAAAATGTTGATTCAACTTAATATTATTGCTTTCTACTAACCTAATACAGTTATGTGAAATGTGTTGACATAATACATTTAATAAAGTCAATGTTTCTGTTTTTTTCAGTGTGGTTCAACAGTTGGTATGTTGGTCGCTGGATTACATCAACAATTCAGACTTCAGTTTTGTAATACAGCCTGTTGAAACATCAACATATGATTTTCTTTGTGAATATATCCAGAGCAACAGGTACAGCAAAGCAGGCTATAGTCAGTCTTCACTTAATCATTGAACACAGGGTTACATCAGAATCTGAAAACACTGCTTGTGGCAGATGGACAGATGTCAGAGCAGACTGAGCTGATCCATATATTTCCTCCAGGCTTCAGCAGCAGAACGCTCTCTGCTCTCATGTGCTGATAATAGCAGAGGAGCTTAGCTGTGCTTGTATCTGAGAGATGTAAATAGCAGCCAGGCTGGGACAGGAGGCCAGCTTGTGTACAGTGCAGAAACAATGTGACTCTTTTATTTCCCCAAGATACAAATCCTGGCTGCTAAGGTGGGGGGGCAACAAGAGAGCTACTGGATCTCCAGCATTAGATGAATGATTCCTTGTAATTATAATAACAATGCCAGATAATCCTCAATACTACTCCTGCATTCACACCATATTTTCAGAATAGTAAGAAGAGCATCACTCCGTCATTCATTTACACTGCTTACTTCTGGGTCACGCCTAGGCTTTGCAGCAATTTTACCAAATGTTTGGATACAATTCTGTGTCTTTTATTCGTTTTAAATGTCAGAAATTACACATTTTCCAGACTCAGAATTCCAACTATGTTACTGACGCCATTGTTTTTTCCCAATCTGCTGTCTGCTATTACATTGTAGATATTTGACATCAACACGGCATACACAGCATAGTGTTTTTCCTGTTAGGATAGTGGACCGTGTGTTGTGGAGACAGAGATCAGAGATGAACGCATCACATCGCAGCTCCTTAAACCTCCACCAGGACACTCCAAATCATTTAGGTATTAACCAGTGTGTAACCAAAATGTACAGAACTTCGTACACAGACAGTTACAAAAATCAACTTCACTTGACTTGATATTAGGTTGTAAATGAATAATCCTGTGAGGATGACCTTGTGAGTAGAAGTTTGAAAAAAGTATTCTGCTCATGTACATCTCACATGGATGGATCATATCATGGAGCACACAGAGGGTCGATATGTTCCAGGTCTCCTGTACTGTGTATGCTTACATTAAACATTACACTTTATATACTTACATTAAAGAGATATTGTCCATCTCCATACAGGTTTTTTAAATCCTGTAAAAATATTCTCTTTGCTGAGGATACAGTTGCAGCTAAAAAAGAAACGTCACGATGTCCTTGTAAACAAGAGGCTTTTTCTAATCTGAGCAGCTGACCGAGGGGAAGGGGGTCTCAGAGCCGGTTATTTAAGGAGCCCCCAAGTTCACCTTGACATCTGTGCTGACAGGAAGAGAGAGCGGCAGATCCCCTTTCTTCATCCGTGATAAGTTCACATTGCAGCTGCCAGTGTGTGGCCATACTGGGAGGAATGTGGCAGCCAGAGGCATGGAGGGGCAAGACAGGATACTGATCACCATACACTACCACACAGGAGGAGGAGGGAAGAGAAAAAGAGAGTTGAACAGGAAAGATGAAGAGGCTTTTTGTGTATCATTGCCATTGCATTACAGTCTGCAGCGCATCTCTGATATGCCACGTTATATGTAGATCTCTACTGACCATAGCTTTCGATGAATCACTATTTACAACCCCTGCAGGATCACATTGGATGTTAGGAGTCAGCTGGTATCCAAACTGCTGATGAATGAGCCAAAATGGATGCTCTGCAACCCTTTTCCAAAATGGCTTGTTCGTCTTAAAATGCCAGCTGGGTGTCTCAGTGTGTGAAGGGTTACCAATGCTTTTCCAAAACAATGACATAATGGGGGAGAGGGGGGGGGGGTCCTATGTCATTGTTATATCAATAAGGGCGGGGGGCTGTGTGCCGGTGAAGTTAAGTCAACCTTCAGTCTCCTCTCTCTCTCTATGTTTGTTCTTTTAAATCCAACACAGCCAAATACACACTAGAGCGGCTGACCTTAACCTGGATTTATGTGGATTGTGTGAGATGACGTCCCAACCATGAAATAATAATTGGGTGCACTATCTGTCCTCTCCTCCCCAGAAGGTCTAAAGAGGTGACTTCTGTTCAGGAAGTTTGTGAGGAAAACAATTTCAATTCTAAGGGATATACATAGAAATTGATTACAAAATAATGTACTTATTTTTTACATGATGCATTCCAAAAGTAAAAGTCTCCTCCCTTGAAGATCATTAACACTAAAGACGAATGATATACTTTTCCAAAGCTCCACTATATCTTGTTTCATGTTGGCCCATTTTGCGCATGTTTCTGTGAATGAGATTTAGGAAATGCACAGTCATTCAGCAAGACGGAAAACAACCACGCATGTTATTGAATACAGCAAGGTGTAATGAGTTGTAACTAAATCAGAACCTTCCCTTAGTGCACCCCATTCCCCAAAGTACAATCTTCAGCGGCCTATCGTGGAGGAACGGGTTCTAAATGGAGTCTGGCTGCAGCCCCACAGTGAGTGAAGTTTACTGACGGAACGTTGCTGTGTTTGTGTGCTTTAACACAAGGAAATCAGGGATGCTGATTGGATTATAGAAAAGTTTATCTTGAGGATATTTTACTATACCTAACTTTAAATGGTGTAATGTCAAGTCTTTTCTAGTGTGCACAAACACATGTTGGTGTGTGGGTGGAAGATTTGGCTAAAGATGCTTAATAGTTGCAGACGAGGAACTCAGAGAGAAACGGAAGTATTTAAATGCAAAATCATCTTTGTTTGCATTGGATGTCGATCCCCAAACAAACATGCACTCCAGCTTTATTTCCAAAGTCAGATGATATTCCCATGGAGCTGAGTTGTTTTCCAGATGGGTCTGGAATTCTCAACAAAGTAGCTCACAGGTTCAGTACTAACTTTACTGCAGCTTGAACTGATGTTCGGCCAGTGTGTTGCTTTACATTGTTGCATTAAGAAGATTTACTGACTATTAGCACAAATCTGTATCCTGATACTAGAGAGTTCACAGCTTCGACAAGTCAACCCACTCAAAACAAAATGGGTGTGTTCAATCCACACTTCACTGACACACAGCTCATGTTCGCACATTTCAGGTTTTTACAGTGTTAATTAGTCCCTGTGTGAATATCGCACTTGCAATTTCACACTATAACCACTTTAGCATCAGCCTGTACAAGCCATTGTAGCACCAAGTGAACAAATGCTCCACTGCTCTTCACACAGAACATGAAAGCACCACATCCAACACTTTCACAGGAATCTTTTATGGCATTTCCTCCAAAACTTGGTTTGCTCATTGAAAACAGTTGTTCATGTGTTTAGATTCAGGCGTATCTTTTATGCACGTAATGTTGGCCTCAGGTAAAAAACACCTTCTTATTACACTCTATGTAGAGTTAAAGCTATTTATAGCTCTTTATATTGATAGAATCATGTATTCAATCTATGTAAGAAAGTTAGTAAGTCGATTTTTGTACATATGATTTATGGACATAGGAAAGATTAATATAAATATGTAATAGGGCTGGGCAAGTTAACACGTGGATTAACGTTTTTATTATTAATATTATTATTTTGAAAATCCGTTGCTCACTGGCTCTGAATACACATACAGACACACGTCTCAACCAATGAGAGCATAGGGGGCGGGCCTAAGACTGCTACAGCGCTCACATGAACGGATTATTTCATATAGCAGTAGTTTAAAATAAAAGTGTGCAATACACTACTTTGGAATTCATTATTGAATTGCGCATTGTAAGGCAGAAAATCATGCCATTAATCACGATTAAAATGTTAATCGTTGCCCAGCACTAATATGTATATATGATAGAAAGATACTTGCTCCACACACTGGAGGCTAAGATTCATAAGTATTTACTTAATCAGATGTTCCTAACATTTTTCCGAATGACATTCCTTCATTATTACCCCAAGTCCTGAACAGCAAATATGAATTGGTACCATCAAATCAGAGATTTAATAAGGCTAGACTGAGGCACTCTTCTTTGTAGTTGATCCTCAAATTAAATACAGAATTAAATCCCAGGTAAAATGTGCGTTAGAAGGTCCTGAGCATGCTTCTGTTCAGTAATCGTGATGTTATGTTAAATGTTTGTTCCCTTGTATCATGTCTTAATATTTGTCCTTGTTGATGTTGGTAATGGTGCTGTGTGATGCAAGAAAAATGTAAGACTTGATTTGACAATAAAGTATTGTCTTATCATAATCTTATTGGGATGCTAAAACACAGTCAGATATACAGTGTCTCACAATATAGGTATACCAGTATTACATTTGGAAAATACAGGCTTGTTTATATCTGTGATCTGCAGAAAAAAACAACTACTTTTTTTGTTGTGTGTGACATTACAAATTGTGGTGAGCAACACCTAGTCCTTTCTTTGGCATTCACCCACCATACAGGAAAACACTGTGCTACTGTATCACCGCATGAGCTCTGTTAAGCTAATGAGAGTAATTAAGATACATGTATTCAATAATAGCTGTTTACAGGAAACACTGAGCCAACACTGATATACTGTAAGTTGTCAAGAGAGTGAGCTATCCACAGCTCCCTGACCAAGAATCCCTGACACACACACACACACACACACACACACACACACACACACACACACACACACACACACACACACACACAGTCTTTGAGGCCCGTATTGCTTTGCTCCAGACATCCTGTGGGTATCAGAGTGATTTAGCCATCCCACAGGGAGCGTGCTCTTGTGTTAACAGAGCTGGGCTGCCAGCCAACAACAGCACGTTTCAGAGGCATTTTCAGGGACTCAGTTGAGAAACTGTTTTTTGTCAGCTGGCTGCAAGAGGGCACAGGGAATGGTAGTTAAAATTGCAGTAGCTCATTTGCAAAAGGTCATGTATCACTCCAGAGTTCAGTTGTAATTATGGGCACTTGAAGGGCTGGACAAAAGGAACACACACACACACACACACACACACACACACACACACACAAACAGACTGGATAAACTGAAACGTTGACTTTAATTAAATGTATTATGTCAACAGATTTCACATAACTGTATTAGGTTAGTTGAAAGCAAAATGGGAAGTTCAACCTAATATATTTTATGTTAACTTAAAATAATTGCTTTCAACCAACCTTATACAGTTATGTGAAATCTGTTGACATAATACATTTAATTAAAGTCTACGTTTTACCTTTTTCAGAGCACACATAAATGCACACACAACCCCCCCCACACACACACACACACACACACACACACACACACACACACACACACACACACACACAGCCCTCTTCCCATTATGGTGTAGAGCAGGGGTGTCAAACTCAAATACACAGTGGGCCAATGGGTACTAGTCGAGGGCCGGACTGGTTCAATGTTTATTGCAAAACGTATTGAAATGAACTTATTGCACATATTAAACCTGGAACTAACAAAGCTTAAATGATTGCCTATAAAAACCAACATCAAACATTAAATAATCAGTGCATTCATTTCTTATGGCTCTATCTGCAGCTTTTCCAGAGTCATTTCTTATGGCTCTATCTGCAGCTTTTCCAGAGTCATTTCTTATGGCTCTATCTGCAGCTTTTCCAGATTCATTTCTTATGATCACATTTCTCCACAGGCCAACAACAGCTTCAAAAAAACTATTTCCCTCAAAGAAAAAAACATGCCCTGTTGTCGCAAGAAAAAAAGTGCAGAAGGAAACATTGAAACTCAGTTTGCTGCTCTGTGATGCTAGTTCAATCCAGATACCTGGCATCTCATCGTGGGTGCAAGTTCATCAATGTTTGGGGTCAGGCTCTGAGCTGAGGAGACCCTCAGGATGGAGTGAAGGTGTGCGTGCAATATACCGGCGGGCCAGATCTAATAGTAATTAGAAATTATCCTGCGGGCCGAAATTAAATCCACCAAGGGCCGGATTTGGCCCCCGGGCCTTGAGTTTGACACATGTGGTGTAGAGCAACTGACAAAAGAGGGAATCAATAATCCATAAAATGTCTGATAGAAAATCTAAAGTATCACAAGCAATGCATTGAAGACATTTAGTTAAAGTATGTAATCCCCCCTCCATTAAATGCAGCTGTAATGGGCTGTAGATTCTTGAATAATTGTAGATTAATACAGAGCAAAGTGAAAATGAGTGCTGAACAAAGTCGTTATTCAAGACATTCATCTGCAACTATTTAATGGTTCAGGTGATTCCAAGAGTAAGATTCTAATGAACCTTATGTGTCTGTGATGTACATGCTACTCCTCCACACCTAATGAAAGCTCCAATTTCTACCCATCTCCTGCTCATTAAAGTGAAGGGCTTGCCCCGGAGTTACAGAAAACTTCAGCTAAAGCACACTTTAGGTGGACAGACCTTTATGGTGAACCTTCTATTCTTGTTGTTTCAGTAATTGCAATTATCAGTCAAAACTCTTTGCGTGGCTAATGGTTAAACAATGAATTATTTCCATGACTTATTAATTATTACCTTGTTTGGCCGAACTGCAGTGTACAACAATAACCTGAATGTTGACGTCTGTTTTAAGTGACTCTAGGCAGAGGAATGGAAGCAGTACTGTGCTACAGGACTGAACTGGAATTAATTTAGAGCAAAGTTATGGATGATCAGTTATGGTTTCTTTATTATTATTGAGTAGCTTTTAATCCTCTGCCAGGTTTTATGAAAAGTCTTCAATGTGCTGTAGTAGATCATTAGCATGCAGATACTCTACTAGTCTACTGTATTCAGTGCATGATCAGAATGCTAGATATCAGTAAGGGAGGATCCATCTGCTTTGGATCACCATCTAATTGTCATAAAGAACTGAAACCTTGAATAATATTATGCGGCCTATAAAACAAGTCTCTACACACTTTGGTCCAGGAGCGGATTGTTTTCCTGCCTCTGCCCAGTTGTAACACCAGCAGTCAGTTCAGGAGGAAAGAGTTTATGTGGCGTGGTGAAACAGTTTTTTTCAAAATATGTTTCACACACACACACACGCACACACACACACACACACACACACACACACACACACAAACATATTGTCAGCTAATGACACAAATTGAAATGTAATCTCATGTATTGGAGGCTGACCTTGTTTCTGGGGTTAGATTTGGGGAGTTTTAGGGTTTGCTCAGGACTGATTTCTGTCGGTTATGTTATGTTACTTGTTTCACTGCAGTCCCCATATTTTGCTTTGAAAAAAGTGGAATGTGGAAAGCTGAAACCTACAACCTGGCCTACAGGATGTGCCAAACATGCCTCTGCTGAGCAGAGCTCGAGAAGTGGCAAGCTCCTGCCAGACAGGTGATCTTTTTATTTCCATGGACTCTTTCCACTTATAGCAACAGTCAGCTATTACAGTAGTTCAGAGCTACAGAGTTCCCTTTTTTAATCCGTTTTGTTTCTTTAGATGAGCCATATAAGTTACCTTTCCTTGAATGTATGCCTTCGATGCAAATCACAAAGGCATTTACTCAACCCCAAGAATAAGTTATAAAGAAACAAAATAGTTAACTTAACCTAAGTCCCTTTTACCTCCTATTTTTAGGGTTACCTTTCAATGTTATTCATCTGACATAATATGTAATGTCCTTTTTAAACATTTTACTTAAGTACAGTACTTGAATAAGTGTACTTAGTAACTTCCCACATCTGAAATCAGATATGACTTCAAGTCATGTGATAATTTCTTAGTATTTGATCCTTCAACTTGGCCTCAGGAAATGCAAGTACTTCACATTTTTGGCAACAAGTTTTGAAGAAAGCAAATCGGAGGAGAAAAAAAAAACCATTTCTGGGGTCATTTGGGTGCATTTTCCATATCTCTGGCCCCCCTCGGTCGATTTTGATGATTGACACCTCTTTTGAACCGTTAGAGCCAATATCGAGGGGAAGTTCCTAAAATCCATCTAAACATTACCCATTGGTGAATGAGTGATGCGTAGCCAGAATGCCCAAAACCGGAAGCTGGGTTGTAGCTCTAATAGTGCTAATAACAGCTAATATGAAATCTCAGTTTTTGACAAAAATGGAATGATGGATTATCAGTATTCATTTCAAAGTGACACAGAGACATTGGATTAACCTTCAGCAGCGTTTTGTGTGTTTTAATGCCATTGAACACAACTTTTGATCCTAGAATCTGTGGAATCTCAGCTTGCTATCTGATATCTTGTTTGTGCAGATCCGATAAGTAATCAAATATTTCTACCGTGAGTTCTGTGCTAAGTGTTAGCATTTTTTCGCTTAGTGCTAATTCAGAGGCTTGGCGTTAGAGTTGTGTTTTGTTTAACTAAAAATGGTTCATATCGTCAGTTAGCTGAGTTTCTTCCCGTTAAGTGGGTATGACACATTAATAGGTTGTTAAATATTAAGAAGCCCTGAAACACAGTTTCGTACAATTTTGAGATATTTGTACTTTATTTTACTTTGATGCTACTTTGTACTTCTACTCCACTAGAGTTCAGAGGTAAATGGTGTACTTTTACTCCACTACATGTATTTAATCCCTTTAGTTACTTCACAGATCTGGATGAATGATGTGAAATATAATCAAGTGTTAAATCAGACTTTAGTTCCACCTGGAGTAAATTCACAAGCTACCCTGCAGTATACAAAGTCATTCAAACTAGCTGCACCTTTACCAGCTTTGAGAACACTTTAATGATAAATAATTATAAAACATATCATATATATTATTCTGAAATGGACCAATCTGCACAATGACTAATTTTACTGTCGCTACTTTAACTATATTTTGATGATCATACTTTTCTAATTTTACTTGAGTAACATTTTGAATGCAGGACTTTTACTGTAACAGAGTATTCCTACACAAGATCTGAGTACTTCTTCCACCTCTGTCTGATTTCAAACTCTTCCATTAACACCCTGAGTAAGTTTGCAACTGTGTGTTTTACTCCACTTTGTTGTAAATAAAGCAGCTTGACCACAGAGTGTGAACGTTGTGATCAGCTGATTTTGTGCAGTTCTCCAGTGTGTGCGCAGGGCACAGAATGTGCTCAGGGGAGTCTCCCACTGCAGCCAATTGGCGGAGTTTTGGCACAATTCTGTTGTTCATACAGACGTTAACCCTGGCTGTGCACACGGTGAACAACTCTGTCGTCCAGTGATCTAAGGCTGCAGCCACACGAGGACGATAACGGTCATATCTGCTACAGTTCTCTATCAGATAGACGGTTCGGCCACACGAGGCCGACATGGAAACGCAGAAAACGATAACGATAACGGGTCCCAAGGTGGGTAGATCTGCGAACGAAACGCTCTGGGGGGGCAAACGGCTCCGTGTTTACGCCTATACGATCATGTCCTGATAACGTTGAAGCAATAGCCCCGCCTCTCCCCACCTCTCCTGCTCAGAGATCAGCTGCTGGGCTGTCAGAAGAGGGGGAGGAAAAGAGAGGCTCCGTTTTTTATTCTTATATAGAGTTGTTATCAATTTGTTTTAAAGCTCAATAAATAACAAAGAAGACTTCTGACCGGCACTTTTCTAATTTTGTCTGGAAGATTTAAACTTTAACGGACATGTTGAACGGCGAAAAAAAATCGAACTGAAACTCTGCCGCACGGTTCCCTCGTCCCTTGGAAGAGGCGGAGAGGTGGGTGTTTTTCATCTGCTGGTGGACTACCGGAGAGATTTACAGTGCTTGCCTCGACGGGGAGGGATTGCTTTGAATTACAGCAGCAGGAGCAAACGCTTGCCTCGGGGAGGGAGAAAAAGAGCCACAGCGGAGAATAAACAGAAGGGCAACCATGGCAACCATGCGCGGGAAGTCTACTTCGCTGCTTTTGTGGGCAGGAGTACAGCGCCACTTACAGGCCTGGCATATGTACTACAGCGTCTCCAGCGCTTTCGAGCGGTCTCGTGTGAACGGACACGTTTCTGGTGCCTGTTGCGTGTGGACGGAAGACTTTTTTGATATCGATTTCGGTCCGTTTGCGTTATCGTCCTCGTGTGGCTCCAGCCTAAGCCTCTGCCTCCTGTAAAGCTTCACAGGTCCCAGTACAATCAGTCATAGAAAGTCCGAAGATTTTTTGCAGGGAGCGAAACGGCAACGTAGCTGCTTAATGTCTTTGGTTTTTTTGACATGTCTAGTAGTTTACTCCATTGAGTGTTGACACAAAAAACACGTGTAGACGAAATATGCAATTCAGATTTTTGCCGCGCCTGCGTACCTGCGTACCAGTTATGTGCACCCCTGATTATATTATTGAGGGAGAATTGTCCGGGGCTAGAGAAAAAACATTCGGGGCTTGAGGCGACGCCACTGGTTGGGATAATCAGGGGGAAGATGGTGTTCCATCCCCTAATGAAAGCCTTTAAACATAGCAGGACGCACAAGACTCATCTCATTGTACCTGTATAATGACAATAAAGGATTCTGTTCTATTCTATTCGAAGACATTAGAGCCTTAAAAAGAGACAGGGAGGTTCATCTGCAGCATCTTCATCATTTAGCATGCAAGAAGTGTAAATTGAGGACAGTGAAGGAGACACTGAGGAGGACCACGCTTCGTGTGGGGTGAGTACCAAACGCTGTCTCCTGGTACTCATCTGAGTAACTCACTAAAAAAGTGATGTGCACCCCTGAATATAATACATTAACCGTGCTTTACCTGAACCTCATCATGACACTAGAGAGGACGGCAGGAATGTAATTTCCCGTGTTCAGTGAATGCAATTATTATGTAAAAGATTATTTCCAAGGCACACCTTCATATGATCATTATAGTTATAAAGAAAACAAGAGAATAAATGAAAAACAGGTATGAAATACTATATGACAGTAAAACAAGAATACAGTTTAAAAGGGGAGTGATTTGTAAAATATCCATAAAGAAAAAGTAAATCTGTTTACAGTTCTGTTTCAAATGGGTGTTGAGAGATGTATCCATAGATCTCTTCATTTTGCTCTCAAAGTGCACCAGATTGATGCTTTTAACTTCAATATTTAAAAACAAATCTTCCCGGGGGAGCATGCCCCCAGACCCCCCTAGAGGCGGTTAGGTCCACTCCCCACTTATAAAAATAGGACTTTACCCCTGCTTACACCTATATGCCGTGAGCTCATTATCGAGCCTTCCTTGTAACAGTCGCGGGTACACTGTGTGTGTGCGTGTGGGGAGTGTTGCAGTAGAAAATTCCACTGTAGCGCCCGGTACATTAATGAGAAACCCTACATGTTTGAGCACCCTCTATGAAACGTCAAGCTACCCCACAGCACCCCCAAAAGAAAATCTCTGGCGCCGCCACTCTGGGCTAAGCCCCGAATGTTTCCAGGTCCAGGAAATGCCCCTCTTCCCAACCTAACACTTTAACGATATCCCACTTTGTATCATACTTGTGTGTGGCAGCTACAGTAGGGTTTTAGGTTATGGTAGGTTATGGCTAAGGTAACCTTAAAACTTGGTAATTATTAACGAAATATCAGTATAAAGCCTAATAAAATGGCAAATGGTAAATGCAGGTGTGTGGCAGAATGTGAACACTATTCTCCTGCTTGAAAATCAAAGATCAAGGACCTCCACCACCATGACCTTCACACCCTCACCTCTATTTACGCTACGCTATATAAAGCATACAATACTTCCTGCATTGGACATGTATCGTCAGGTGCGGAATTGTCCAATAGGAATGTCATTCCGAGGGATATTGGGCTTCACGTTCCACACTTAGATCACGCCATGACCTAAGCCAGTTCAATTCACTGATAAAGACCTAAGATGTAGTTTTAAGCTAAAAAAAGCTGATAAGCAGACCTTGGATTAAGATCATTTCCTCACATACCCTGACCCCATCTCTAGCTTTAAACATGTGTGCTCCATTATCTTAATTTTGTATGTGATTTATTAAAAAGTACCATAGGCACAGCTTTAACAAAGAGTGCCAGGAGACTTAGGTAATATTGTTTGGACATCATAGAGAAGTCCTGCCTCTAATATTTCAAAGGTGGAATCAATGCACTGATCATTCTAACTAGTAACATGTAATGTAATGTAATCATTCGTTTTAATGCTGCTTTTATGCTGCCCTTTCTACTAACAAAGACTTTTCCAGATGCGCACAGTATGAGAGGCTTCACCCATGGATGGTTATACCTTTTGTGTCAGACATGCTGCTTTGATTTGTCCGATCAGCCTTGAGGCTAAGCTCATTCCATTTCCCCTCATGTTCAATGGACTTTTCATATGAAGCCATAAGCCACAGGGCTTGTGGGGCCACTTTAGACAGTCATTTGCTCTCACAGTGACTGGCAGAAATGCAGGCTTGTATAGCCTGCATTATGTATGCAGGCTTCAAATCAAACTTCAGTCTGGAGATGAAGGATCCATCAGCTCAACATTAAAACAGCTTGGCTAGTTTATTTGTGTTTACTGACAAATCACAATTTCAGAAACAGCTAACAAAACATTTTCTGTGTTTCACAAAATTAACCTGACATCAATAGTAAACTCCCTTTTGAACTGAAGGGAACAATAACTATAATGGAGTTGCTCAGCAATAATTAAAGAAGGAAAACCACATTTGGTAAAGTACCCTTTAATGCTCAGTACACCAGAATATACATGCAAACAGCTTAGCTTCATGCCAGATCCTAACCTCTCTAGGTTGACACCTGTGGCCACCAATGGTTGGGTACATTTTAGTGATCCTCTGAGACTGAACACTTAAAATAAATCATGCATCAATTTGGTGTGATGATTGATAATAACTGTTTTCATGCAATTGGTGCAATTTTAGCCAAATTCTTATTGGGCAGAATTAGAATTTTGACTTCCAATGCGAGCTGTTCTCATACACTGGGTTAACCCCATGTAATGCATCTTTTTGCATGAAATTGTGAACCAGTAAAGAGCAGTGAAGTCCGCAAAGAGTGGAGGTCAGATTTGTGTCCCAATTGGAACCAAAACCCTAATCATTTTCACCGTTATGTCCTGTTTTGTT
This sequence comes from Dissostichus eleginoides, assembly GCA_031216635.1. NCBI lineage: Eukaryota > Metazoa > Chordata > Actinopteri > Perciformes > Nototheniidae > Dissostichus > Dissostichus eleginoides. Next base: position 1,837,976 of record CM062278.1, on the reverse strand, counting down.
TTGTTGTTGGACATTAATAGGAAAACCTACTAAAAATAAGGAATTCATTTTTGTTAGACATCATACGAACCGTTATATGCTAATACGGTGGGTCTTGATAATGAGTAACATAAGGACTGTGAGTGCATTCATCACACAGCCATCAAATGTGCTTTGCTAAATCAACCATGTGCCCTCTATGACCTCATCACTGGGTCTGTAGCATGGACGGATTTCAGAATTGGATATTGATGGAGCCGTGTGGGGGGTTGTGCAGAGTGGGAGGAGAGAATCAAAAGTGTTACATCAGAAGCCCCCTGCAAAGAAGGGGATCCATTACAATCTGAAAAGACTCCGCAACTGGTCATTCTGACCCCTGACCCTCAACCTATACCCACCCACTCTGGCCCTTCAATGATTTGTGATAATCTTGGAACGCTATCAGTTACTATACCTGAGACCTGATGATGGGCATGCACACACTGAAGTCATAGTGCTGTCGTTTAGCATTTTAGTTAGAGTAATACTAATACCGTAAATATTTCATATTTATTTTGTGTGAGGCTTTTATTACAGAAATGTTTTTTCGGCCTGTTTTCAGTGGCGTTTTCAATTAAGACATTACTGTCATAATTCTACGAGATGTATTTTTCTTGAATCAAGCTGCGCTGGCGGTTTCTCTTAGATGAGACATAGGAAGGAAAGCACGCCTCTCATTCTGTGACTAAATGAGGCTGAGAAAACAAATAGAGATGATTAATGTCCACAGTGCTCTTCCTCCTGATGATACAGTGTGGTGAGGTTCACTTCTGTTTTCACGACGCTTTGCTTCCATTTCTTATGCATAATACAATTTAAAAGCTTTAAACAAACACAACAAAGAAACACAGTACCTCTCTGCCCTTTCTTCTTCCTGTTCAGTTACGCAATGCCATCCACTCTACAGAAATAGTCTAATGCTCTTTGTTCAAACGGAACACAGAAAAAACGGAAACGTTGACTTCAATTAAAAGTATTATCAACTCATTTCGCACAACTGTAATTGGTTAGTTGAAAGCAATAATATTACGTTTTTTTAAAATAATATTAGGTTCAACTTAATATTATTGCTTTCAAATAACCTAATACAGTTGTGTGAAATCTGTTGATATATTACAGAGATTCAGTGAATATATTTTGTTGTGTGAATTTGGATGTGGACCCAAGTGCCTCAGATTCCTCTCAGTAGCCCAAGAATGTGCCTGCTCCCTCGTAGGAGCTTCTTGTTGTCTTGTAAAGACGTTAGTGCTCAGGTCTCTGAGGTGACTTGAAGAATGCAACAGGAGCTCTATGGTTTTACCAGAGACCCTATGTCTTGCACAAGGCAGTGAAAAGCTAAAAACCCGGAGCAGTAGAACCGAGGATGACTGGAGCATTGTATTGTGAAGAAGGAAAAGGCTTTATGGAAGCGCTCAGGTTGCATGTGACACTCCAGTAACTGCCGAGATCTGATCCAGACGGAAAGTTCCGCTGCTCTTACACAACCAACACTCTTGTCAATCCATCATTCAAAAACCTTGGTAAAGCGCCTCTGGTGTGGTCCTCCACTTCATCCATCTATCTCTCTCTGGTCCTGGTTTCAAACACATCAGCAAACTTCAAGCAGAAAACTTCTCCCGGCGAGTTCTGGGACCACAACTTACCTGATGCTATAGCCAGGTTAAGCTTTTCTTTAGAACTGACACTAACCTTTCCTAAACTCCAACACACACTTTGCGGTAAAAGCCCCCACATCTAAGAATAGTCTGTGGAGCTGTGAGGCTGACTGAGGTCCTCCCAGAGTCCTGCCATCAAAGCCACTTCAAAAGACGTCAAAATGCCTGCCTGGGGTCAGCTTTAAAGAGGGTCACAGTGGGAGAGCCATGTAAACCTATATGTGACATGCTGATGTTAATAATAACTGAGCACTTTCCATAAAAGTATCTTGCACCCAGCCATAGCGTGCTAAAGTGTTTGAATGTCAGACTGTGCTTTTCATAATTATAATTATATAGAACAAGTTCACTCAGTTAGTGGCTGATGCATCACAAACATATTATACATTCATTAGCAGAATAAACACTTATTACACGATGACACAGAATTAGTAAGCAGTCAAACATCTTGGATATTGTGTTCATCTTTACTATGATTATTTACTCTCTGTATAACTCACAATGGGGGATAAGTACCATTTCAGTCAAATAGTTTTTAATGAGTATAATGTTGGTCATGTTTGGGGGTTACCTTTGCTAAATGAGCATTTCAAAATAATGATATCAAGAATAACATAGATAAATAAATAAGATGGACCATTTTAATATAACATCACAACAATCCTGTCACACATAAGACAATTCACATAAATATCATCATTCACATTATCCAAAGAAAATGTCTATAGCCTTATACAGAAGACATCCTAAAATAAAGGTTGTTGTTGTCATTTGACTTCTATTCCTTTTTCCCTGCCTAGAGGACAACATAAGTACACATTGGCTCATCTTACCCCACTCTCCCCTACAAATGTAAATTGTATTTACCAAAATCATGGTCTGAATGCTCTCAAATCTTTCCTTTTCTTTTTACCAGCGCTGTTATCAACACTGTCATCAACACTGTCATCAACACTGTCATCCCACAATGCATGAGTTTTTGGGAAATGGAGGTGAATGTGTTTTGTTTTTGTGAAGTTTATTTGCTTCACTGAGCACTTGTCAACGACTATAAACACATACTCTATCCCGTAGTATAGTAAAGTGTACTAATCCCTGCTTTTGAAAATGCCTTCCGCTGTGGATGAGGTGACGGTGCTGCTGCTAATTGGAGGAGAAGTGATCTTATCAGGCTCTGTAGTCAGCAGGCCTCTCATCTACAGGTCAGAGGTCAAACCTGTTGCTGGATCACCCCTGGGCTGTGTGTGTGTGTGTGTGTGTGTGTGTGTGTGTGTGTGGTGTGTGTGTGTGTGTTTGTGTGTGTGTGTGTGTGTGTGTGTGTGAAGGCAGATGATGACACCATGCGTCTGTGTGTGATGACTTCCCCAGCTGTAAATGACAGAGCGCTGTGTGGTAGTGAAGGGGGGAAAGGCGGAAGAGAAGGAGTGAAAAGGAGAGAGGGGGAGGGGTTGAGTGGGAGGACAGTTGGTTTGCTCATCTAGCTGTTACCCGGCCGTTTGATGTCACTTACACAAACACACTCGCTCTTTACTACGACCCCCAAACCAACAACAACCCCCGGCAAGAGGGCCATCAGGCAAATGTGTGTTTTAGTTGTTTACTCTGGGAAAGTTGAGGGTGCACCATGCTGCTTTCTGCTGCTTTCTGCTGCTTTCTGCTGCTTTCTGCTGCTCCCTGCTGCTTTCTGCTGCTTTCTGCAGCATCAGGCTGCATTTCCACAGCTCTAACTGTTAAAAATTAAAACAAAACAACCCTGAGTGCATGACACTAATGTGTCAAGCAGTATACGTCTCTTTATATGTTGCGTTCACACCAATCGCATCTGAGGCCTCACATCACAGCCACCAAATTCTGATATCATTATATGGAGAGTGTGTGTGTGTGGTATTTGATATTGTTAACGGTTTTGAATATGTTTTCCCCATTACTGACACAAGACAGCACTTACATGTTTTAGCTTTACAGTATTCCCCTACAAATGTAGACTCATTGTTGCAATTAAGATTACATTATTTATTCTTTATTCATTCACTTTTTCAAATTAAAATGTAAGGGTGAGAGCCTTGCATAGGAGCACTGAAATTGTTAAGACCCCTGTGGGAGTTCATATGTGTGACTCTGATGGAACAGATACCTGCTGCACTGTCAAAGCAGAGCTCACCAGCGCTACAAAGTAACATTTTACCTGTTTCCAGGGTGGAATCGCCATCTTTCCCAAACATATTGAGCATGATACAGGTAACGGGAGGGCGGACGCCATCAGACAGTAGAACTTCTGCAAGCTGGACCAAAGTTCTGATGGAAACTAAATAATACATGGAGTTCAAACCAAGAGCAGGAACAGAGGTCTATGTTCAGGACTGTCCTTATCACATTAAGGATTTGAGCTGGGCATAAATGAGGTTTCTTATTGCTATGTGTCTATTATTTAGGGTGCATCTCAGGTGATGTTACAGAATAGTCCAAAAGTAATGTAACTAGTAGTGTGTCATGCATTACTTTTCTTGAGTAACTACCCCAACACTGGAGCTCACACACCTTTATCCTCCACAGCTCCTTAAAGTTCTGTGTATGAGAGCTTCTCATTTGCGACGGCCCCTGAATCTACCGTCATGGTAAACCTCATGTGGCCGTGCAGCCCTCTGCCACTCTGGGGCTTTGGACAGCCGGTGTGTTGCCACGGTGTCTCGGTCTCGCTCCCTGCAGCGCTGTCAGTGTCCTGCAGGGAGACCAGAGGCCTGATGCTCGGAGGTTCTACTCTGCTGATCTGAGACACAGAGGGAAACAGTGGCCTCCAGTTTTTGATCTCCAGGTGACAATTGAATAGCCGATGGTTGATCTGGACCTCAGTGTGAGCTGTGAGCAGAGGCCCAGTGCTCATGTCTCCGAGCTTCCTCTGTCTACAAACCATGGAGGTATATTTTCACATCATCCCATGGAGTCTGCAGCAATTTAGGATGACGGATATTGTGGCTTTGAAAGAGTTGAAGTTTATGCTGGAGGTGCATGACCGGTGACCCTCCCTTATATCAGACAGAATTGTAAAATCATTCAACTCGGTCCCTACCTTGTGTCTGATATTGCCTCCACTCTTACCTTCAGTGGGGTAGGGGGTTTGATATTTTCCAGCCAATGACAGACACAAACTCATCGGCCGAAATTAAGTATCATAACTAATTAAGATCTTTAGAAGTGTCTTTCTTAAAGATGTACAACAACAATTAAATAGATTACCAGATATTCATAGTCATCGTCAGCTTTGGTGATCCGCTGACTTCTCATCTGACGCGCTCTTGCAAGTTATTCACTTGGTTCCTCTCTTTCAACTCTACGGATTCATACAATGAGAAGGGTAGGAATTATGCAAATAGTGAATAATACCTTCCGTGGGTCTGTGATAACCCCCTTGGTGAGATTACCATTACATATCTGTGGACATTCATTCCCAGAGGATGTTTTCTAAGGTTTTGGTAACTTTTCCTCAGGTAATCTTGTTATTTTTTAATGTCCACTTTACCATCACATGACAGCGTATACATGCTCCAATCTGCATCGAGCATCCACTGTGCATGCACTATTTGTCAGTGTGAAAACATTCCTGCATGGGGTGTCACATGTCAACGCTGCACCTTTACAAGCCTCACATGTGTGGTCCACATGAAAATGTTGCTTTATTTGTGATCACATTTACTCTTTTCTGGATGGTAGAGGGGTAGAAAACCAGGAAGTGCAGCAGGGGTAGCTGGTGGTGAGGTGGAGGAATGTGAGAAAGGCCTGTCAGTCATAACTCTGCCAAGCTCGAGGTAAACTGACGTTTTTGTGGCCAGGCCTGTTTTTCTCATTATGGGCTGCTCCGTACGAAACCTGATCCCATCGTGTTATTGAGCCTTTCATTTTGTTTGTCTTTGCAGTGGACATGCCCTGATCCCTCATCAGCCTTTACTGTTTATTTTGAGAGGCTGTTTGGGAAGCAGAGTGAGACAATCCACTGAGCATTGACCTGAGGTTTACCACAGGAATTAGAATGCCTCCCTGTGTCCGTCAGATCCTAATTGACTACATGCTCGCTGGTGTTTAAGCCAAGTTATGCTAAGTAAAGACGTAAAGATGCAGTACACTTCATTTTGACATATAATATAGGCTTGGATAATGATGAGTATATCTGGGGTTATTTCATTTGACCATCTTCCTTCATCTGTGCTCCATACACACAGGAAACCTTAATGTGAGTCCAACAGTCTAAAACCCAAAAGCACACATAGTTTGGAGTCCAGCTGACTAATGTGCCTTATGACCGCTCCCATTCTGAGCCTGGCCATGTGACATTCAAGTGTACCGGCTAATGACAAACAGCACACTTGTGTATGTTGATGAGGCTATTACTCTATGGAGAGCTGGAGGTTCTTGACTAACTCAAACTTAAGTGGAGAACTGCATGGGAGGGTTCAACCAAACCAACAAGGCAGTAAGACCCGATATGAGTCGATACTCAAGTTAATAAATAAGTGTTTAAATTCTTACTACATTTTTTATGTCAGTCAATATGTCCATCATGTTATATTTCAACTTTTCAGAAAAAGTGCTAATTGTGGCCTTAACAACATTAGACATGGGCAGTAACCCAAACCAGTCCTCAAGGAGAATTAATATTGCATTCTAAGAAAAGAGATAGAAGGTCATGGAGAAAAACAGGCCCCCTCTAGTGGAGACTTTAACAGTGGTTGAGTATTGATATAGTCCTAAAGTCTGGTTTGTTGTGATCAGCTCATTTTAACAATCATATTATTATTTATAAGCAGCTCGGATCTAAATACTTTTGACTTCAAAAACTCTATACATGTTTCATTTCAGAGCTTTGACATAAATCACAGTCCAAATTCTTATTTTTTGAGTTTGTTTTTCTACCTGCATTTTCTGAAACACAGGGAATGCAAACAGTATTCTGGCTTATGTCCAGATATAGATTGGCAGCACATTGGCCTTCAGAAAGCTGCTCAGTGTGAGGTGTTGGAAGGAGTCAGAGGGTGGTGAGGGCTGAAATCCGAGCTTTGCTGTGGTCCCACCATCAGACTGTAAGAGGGGGGGTCAGAGTGAATCTCCAGCTCATCTTTCAGCTTTGTGGAGCGTCAGAAACACTTCAAGGACGCCGCTGTACATTGGTTGCCAAATATCATTAAAGGCTGAAGGAAGTCTTGGGGAGGTGCTGGTTTAGAAACTCAGGCCCAGATCTAATCTTTTCCATACATCATGCAATCTTAAAATGCTTTATAATCTGGGATTGTATTTTCCCCCGTATTTTTCTTTCACTTCCTTCTCCCCAGTTTGGGTCAGCCCTCTCTGATTGGAGCCAGACCCGTCCTGAGGACCTGTGATGTTTATGTTGGTGGTTCTGCTTTTGTTATTAGTCTAACAGGGGAGGGCTATTAGAATGAGACCCTTCGTTTTAACACTGAGAGTAGTGTGGAGCGTGAAACCCCTTCAGCACACATGGTAAAAGCATTCACTTCCTCCATCTATTTCAGCAATCTCTCTCCCTCTCTGTCTGTGAGCTTCTGTTTTAATAGCTCGCATAGCGTAGTGTGTCTGCTACCATTTCTCCTACCTGGTAACTCAATTTAAGAATGAATCACCTCTTTAAATCCTCACTGCACCTCATTCTTAACGTTGGCAGAAGACTGACTTATGAAGTCACATGGGGTCCTGAGGTTCCAGCCCTGCAGGGCCTCAGGGCCATTTCAGCAACATATTTCCCATTAGTGATGTGACGGAGCTGGCCTACAGTACTGGCCTCACTCTCCACAGTGAGATGACAGACCAGAGCACACATCGGGGACCTGAGGAGACCAACCCAGTGTGTTCTGGTGGATTTAAGACCACAGGGTGTCAGGAAAGCGACTAATTGTCATGTAAAATTCATGCTTTGATTACATTTTTCGGAAAAACATGACAAATGCCAGCGGCCCCACGATGAATAATACTGATAAATTAACTCACAAATGAATAATAGTTAGCTCATAAAAACTCTTACAGCTCAGAGTAACTATAAATTAGTTGGAGGTGTATTAAATCTATAATGTAAGGTCAATAAACAAGTCCTGCTCCCTTCTCATCTCATGGACTCCTGAGTGGAGACATCAGAATGACATGACACTAACACCTCTGAGTCTGACCAGCAGCCACCTGTCAGGTTCCAATGTTCTTCTTTTTGAATGTATTCAATGACTTAGGTATGAATGTGAAGATAATAGTGGATTTTACATTTTTCTTTTAGTACAAACTTTAACATTTGTTTGAACTATTTTAGTTGCATTTGAGCTAACTGTTGCGGCTTGTGTTTCCTAATTTCCACAATCTGCTGATATTGTTGTCTTATAATATGGACACCCTTACATTAGATTAGACTGCAGATGTACTCACTTGAGTAGTTGGGAGAATATAAGAAATGCACTTATTATTTGTATGTTTTTACTGGCCCACGTCCTTCTGTGAAACAGCAGAAAATGAATGGCAGGCTGTTGTTACCTGCAGCTTTGATGTTAATGTCACAACACATGGTCTCTTGCACAGAGGGACGAGTCTAAAAGTCAAAAGGGAAACACGTTCAACAACGATAAACTACAGCCAAACAACAAAATAAGAGCTCAGTTAAATAAAGAATAACTATTAAGGGCTTGTTATGAATTAAGAACAAAATAATATGACTGTAAATCACATCTCTACCTGTTGATATGAATGTGTTAATAAAGCAATGTATGCATGACTTCTGGAACCTGAAACTCTATTTAAAGTCTCAGAAGACTCTCTTAATGAATATATGGTCGTGAATTTATGAAGGAAGGGCAACTGTACAACCTGCACAATGCTCTGACTGTTGTGTTAACCCATACAACAGCCTCCATGGGTTTACCTTGGCCAATTTGTTATTTTAACCTTTGCTAGGTCTCCATTTGTCTGGGATAAGTGATGTGCGGGGGTCAGGCAGAGGTGGGGTTTCCCCCCCATGACGGCCGCAGTCTCCTGTTAATGTGAGGCAGAGGAAAAGAGTGGCGCCTGGATACTGCAGGCATCAGAAGTGCAGTGAACTCAGGCTATTATTAGAAACAGCCTTCAAGAGATGATTGAGAATAATGATATCATGTCTTTAAGACAATATGAATGGAAAGTAGTTTTGGACCCAGGTCATTTCACATTATCCAACATTGTGGATATGATTTAAGTCATCTGGAACTCCCTCCACGTTCGATCTGCCAACACTCTCACATCATTCAAACAATCCCTCAAAACTCACCTCTTCACTCCTGGCTTCAACTCCTAATCCTCTCACCCCTCGCCCTTATTCCACCTTGCTTAGCACTTTTTACTTTTGTGGTTATTTTTCTTCTTTACTTGCTTGTCAAGCGCTTTGAGCACCAGGAAAAGCGCTATATAAAAACATGTATTATTATTATTATTATTATTATTATGATATAATGTGAATCAAAGGCCTGTCCTCCAGTCGTCTCCCTCTCCCTCAGCTTCAGCCCCTTAAAGCCCCTCCACCCAGAGAGCTTTTCACTTCCCTCCTCAGACCTCCACCCGCCACACCCACAGCTTCTGGGGAACGGCTCCAAAACCCACAGGATGCATTAGAAACACTCTTTCAAAGGCCAGAGCAGATGAATTGCTGCTGCTGTCTCTCTGTTTCCACACTCCTCCGTCTCCCTCTTCCTTTAGCTGGTGACAATAAGCAAAGGAAGCACGAGCTGAATGACATATTGCTTTTTATGACAGGGGCCCAAGGACTTAAGGAGGTTATTTAACAGCAAAGGGCCCCTCTTGGGTTACAGTGTGGGAGGTGAGCGCATCACAGCCAAAGGCGTTGAGAAGGAGCCTTTTTCCGCTGCCTGTGTCAGTGACATTCTTTCAATCTTCCTTTTTATCCGATGTGTGAACTTCCCAAAGTCATCCTCACTATTTCAAGGACAGGTCTCATTCTCTTCAGCATGTCTTCATTGTTAGTCTGACTGATCCATCAGAATCCCTTATTATTATATTATTATAGTGGTGTAATGTAGGGAAGAAAATGTGTTGTACTTAAGTACACTTTTAGGGTATTGTACTTTACTTGAGTATTTTTATTTTATGCTACTTCATACTCCACTAGGATTTGGAAGCCAATATTATACTCCAATTAATTTATTTGAAACAATTAGTCACTACTTTACAGATTCAGATCAGCTAAATCAAAATATAAATAAACTAATAAATAAACTATGATATATTATCATGGGTTAAGATATCGAGCAGCAGTATATCAATCAAATGTAAATCAGCTTCACCATTACCAGCTGTTACATTAACACATTAAAAAAAAAAAAAACATAAATGTATTACATACGATTCTAAAATGTTGCATTATGCACAATAAGTACTTTTACTTTTGATACTTTAAGTATTTTTGATGACCTTTTCTTGAGTCAGAATTTAATTCAGGACTTTTCCTTTTAACAGAGTATTTTAACACTGTAGTATTCAACTTTTACTTAAGTAAAATATCTGAGTACTTCTGCTCATTTTACTTAGTTTATTCTCAGCCTGAAGGGGGGGGGGGGGGGTTGTGCAGTAAAGCAAAAGTTGAATGAACCTCCAGTGTAACCCCACCATTCTGTCACTGAAAGGAAGCTGCAGGCTCATTAGAAGCTCCACCAGAAAGGCTGACTGGCATTTCTATGCTTGGATGAATTAGCGAGTGAGGGAAGTGTAACCTGTAACCTGAGGTGCTAAGACTCATCTCCTAATGATAGACCTGGGCTTTAGTCGCTTCCCGAGCTCTGGGGTGTTGCATTACAACAAGAAACAAATGCATTCAAATATGAATAAGAGGACGCATTTAAAGAACATTCAGTTAGATACTCCATCCCAAATGTGGAAATGCTTCTGTTACAGCAGCTATGTGTTCAGGCATTGCCTGACTCTCATCATACTACTTCCCTGATGGCTCCCACAGGATTGTTGACATCATTCTGGATTCATCTTCTTATTATAGACACATGCATTTCCAAACATTTGGACTACCTATGTTTTAAATGTATTATCTCTTCGATTTACACACGGCATCTATTGCACGTCTGTCCGTCCTGGGAGAGGGATCCCTCCTCTGTTGCTCTCCCTGAGGTTTCTCCCATGTTCCCCTTTAAACTGTGCATTTTTCTCTGGAAGTGTTTCCTTTACGATGTGAGGGTCTAAGGACAGAGGCTGTCGTATTGTCATACTGATATTCTGTACAAACTGAAGTCCACTGAGACAAATGTAACATTTGTGATATTGGGCTATAAATAAACATTGATTGATTGATTGATTAAAATATTTAAAAGGTGGAATAAAGTATAAACATAGTCAAATAAAAATAAGATTCAAATAAAAACCGTAAACAGCGAATATAAACATATCTACAGTAGAAAAGACAAATATCACAAATAATGCACAATATAAAATACTCTGGATGAATTAAAAGGTTCTATAAGACCAAAATACTGCAGCAGAAATACTTATAGGTGCAGAGACATATATATATATAAACATTACAGATGTGCATGGTGGCTGCTGTGCTAATGCTTCATGGTTATGGAGGGGGAGAAACTGAAACCATGGAGCAGTGAGTTCTCTAAATCCCACAGTATCTCCCGTTATCTCTCCAGTCTTTTTTTAATTTAAAGTAAGAATTTTGACATTAGCAAGTACAATCCAACTTCATGCTATTAATAATAATGAGATAGCTGATGTAGCATTTGTCACTAATGTTGTAGTTCTCTGAAGTCTTTCTTCACATCTTGGGATCGGCACAAACTGTTCACTGACAAGGGAAACATGTGAACATTGTGTCAAAATAATAATATGTTAATAAAGTAATAATTCCACTTTAAGTTTTGGCTGTAATTTGAGAGAAGAAAATGTGTGAGTCAAAACTGAAGTACAATTTATACACCCTACTGCACCCCCACTCTGCCATGAATCGAATTAAGAAGCCTGTCTTCTGTCCAGACTGGATTGGAGCTATTAGAGCCTTTTCAGAGAATAGCCATTGAACCAGGTTCATAATAACTTGTCTGTAGAGAAACACTGTATTTCTTTAATCCCTGGTTTAGTGTTGATGTTGTAGTATAGTAGGCCTGTTAGAACATTTTCCACTCGCCCTACAAAAGGATTTGGTACCAAGGAAAATAACTGCACTCATTCATTTGTTCCATTCTTGGATTGACAGAAATGACATGAAACAGCTGGGTAGGGTTTCATGAAATGAGATTGTGTTTGTATAACACTGGGCAGGTTCTTTGGCCCCAAATGACTGAATGCATCAGATATCCTGCAGCTCTTTGACAGTCTGCACATGGAGATTTCATCAGTGCAAACGGTGTGTGCTGAAACATATTGGCTCCACAGCCTGGGCTCTGAGGGTGTCATATCCCACACACCTATGGACCCTAACGTATTCCCTGTATGACACCCTTTGGCTGCGCAGCCCCCTCCTCAAAGTTAAGGACATGTAGGAAATGTTTCTGAATGAGTGCCCTCTGTCTGACAGCAGAGACAAGATCGTTCCCAGAGCTTACAAGTGGCTCTTGAGCAGTATTAAACAAATACTCCTTTCATGTTGGAATGCAACCTTTTTGTGAATTTTTTTTTATTGCAATACATCAGGTAAGCATAGCCAAAGAACTCACAGGCAACCTTTAAAGTATGACTTCATGTTTGACTGTCTGAGGTGTGTTGAATATGCAGTATGCAGAGGATGAGGATGGAGAATGGGAGCCTTCGTCCTCACTCTGCTGCTCTGACATTTCTGCTTTTCACTGGACAGGCTGGGAAGGAACAGGGAAATGCTCTTTGATGAACTGTTAGTTTGTCTCAATGGAGGTATTTTTGTGGGGGACTCTGAACCCAATATCAATGCTGTTAGGGTTGATTAATCCCCCAGGATGCAGCAGTCCTCTCACTTCCCTTCCCTACGATGGCTGTCTCTCCACTCTCTCCATTGGGAAACTGAAGTCCTGCATGTCAGGCTTTTCTCTTCCCCGTGAACAGGGTGCAAAAGTGAATTGAGTTTTATCCTTTGATAGTTACACACCCCTCCACTGTTTGCAAAGCTGCAGCTGGATCCCTTCAAGTGTGAAAGTGAATTAACATAGCATAATATGTTTTTTCCTATAAAAGACACCTGTCATTTTGAACAGTTTTTTTTGAAAGAACGAAGTGATTAATGCGTGGCTGTGATTGGACATGCTCTGGTGACAAAGCAAACAGGCCTATCCTCTCACCATTTCTTAATAAAACCTTTGACTTTAGGCTGGATTGAGTTTGTACAGAGCATGGACTATCATCCCAAGCTGACCTCACACCACCTCCACAATTCATCCAATTAGTCCAAGCCATCAGATTTACAATAGAAAATAGCAATGTAACCAAGTTACGGCAGGGTTGCATTTCCGTTTGTACTGGCAGTTGAGAATATCTGACTTTCGGATATCAAATTGAATGTTGGATTTGAGGCTCTCAAAGTCAGGAGACATGTAGCTAGTCCTTTCATAAACATTGTGAAAGCTGTGGTCATTTACTGCTATTGCTAACAATGACTTCACAAAGAGAATAAAGATAGAACTTGGTATTCCAACCTGTTGTGCTGCACTGAACAAACTGAAATGTTGACTTCAATGTTTCAGATTTCACATAACTGTAGGTTAGTTCCAAGCAATAATATTATAGCAATAATAGAACCTAATATTGTTTATTTAAACGTAATATTATTTATTTTAACTAACCTAATACAGTTATGTGAAATCTGTTGACATAATATATTTAATTAATGTCAATGTTTCAGTTTTGTCAATTTGGAACACTAGCCTCAGGTGATGGAGCTCACTCTGCTGCGTTCACACCGGACGCTAAACGCTGTGTTTACTCGCATCATTCAAACAAGACGCTCTGGAGAGGGGCGTGGCTTATCTCCATGTAGATACTACTGTATGGTAGATACATACTACAAAAAAATATACATATTTTACAGTGATTTAATTGTAATACACGTTTCAAAATGATACCGAACTAACAACATACTGATACCGGTTTGTAAGAACCAGGAATGAATGCTTTGACAAGTGTGTTTACAAGACAGCAGGCAAAACACTTACAAAATGTGTGCTTCTAAAAGGCGATCGGATCCATCAGGCTAAGCTAACATGTAGCTGCCCCATCCACTCTCACAACCGGCTGTGACCCCTTTGTGCCAACAGATAACGGCTGATTTTGCTGATGTTTCTCTAATGCGAGAACGCTTCACGCACCATTGCAGTGCAAAAGGCACAATTCATACTTTGCCACATGGATCATTTCACAATTCAACTTAAACTTGGCTTCAAATATAATTCTTTATATAATTAACATAATATGTTTCTGTATTCGCTTTCAATTTGTCAGAGTTGTCTATTAAAGCCTTGGTTAGTAGCTTTGTTACTCTGAACACAGAACTCTTTTATTTATTAGATCAGAGAAACTGTGACAGAGTGTCAGTATGGGGAAGCAGCTTTTGTCATTTTTCAAGAACACATTATGTCTCATTTTGGAAGGCAGTGATAAACAAAACTTTAAAACCTTGAAATCATATTGCTCAGGATCCCACTCTTCCACTAGTCTTAAGAAGAAAAAAAAGTTCCACACGCTGCCTGCATTAGCATGAACACTCAACCCTTCACAGGGTGAACGATGACATGCACACGTTTATCTTCCAGGACTAAAACTGGCTTTATTGTGTTTTGTCTGCTTTCTGATTTTCTATCTTACATTGGATACAGTTATTCCTCATATCTCTCTCCGGTGCTCGCCAAATGAAAGCTTCGCACCCACAACAAGCGGCTGCTGCAGTGTGTTTTGGAGGACACTGGAGAAGCCGGGGAATCTGAGAGAGCACGGGTCAACAAGGCTGTGCCCGGTTTCTGGATCTGGATATTTTCAGAACTGAAGTTCCACGGGTTATTCCTGGATCCATATGCTGGAACAGAGATAGTGTTGAGATGGCAGCCAGCCCACCACACCACTTGACATGTTGTAACATAAGAGGGAAAGGAAGGTAAATATTAAGGGGCCATTATGATGTTTGATTTAAAGGTTGTGTTTTCATGCAGATGCAGAGGTGAACATATTCTAGAACCTCGGATCTTGTAGCTAGGCCTACTCTTTTTGCCTCTATATAATCAGAATCAGAAACAGGAAAAGTAGGTTTACAATTACAAGGAATTTGCCTCGGTGTACATGGCACACATAAACACAGTTAAAGAAGATACAAAGTAAGAAAAACAACCACAAATTCAAATAAAAACAATTATCATTTTTATTTTTTAAAACAACTATTCTACGTTAAGATATAGAAATTATTTACATAAAATCTGGATATACCAAAAAACGACGTCCAGTATACTATTGCAAAATACTTGAGTACTAGAATAATAAAACAAAATAAATGATGTGCAGAATTGTAATGCAACGTGGGTGAGAGGTAACTTGCGTACAAATGTGCATAATATTTGGAGGGTTGTAGGTTATAGGCAGAACTGGTTATAATAACGGCATCATGTAGAAAATGCTCTAGCATGATTGCTTTAAAAACATTCAATATCAGTGTTGAGTAGATGACCGACTCCATAGGAGCAGGAGAGAGGGTTCGTCTATGACTTTGCATGTTGGCATGCAACATAAGATCTCCATATCCGGACACATGGAACTAGTGCTGTTACATAAGAGACAACAGGTGTTAGACAGCATGAAGAGAGAGGGCTACTGGCATTAATGCAGTCTAGCAAATCCCTACGTGTGTGTGTGTGTGTGTGTGTGTGTGTGCGTGTGTGTGCGTGCGTGCGTGTGTGCGTGCGTGCGTGTGCATGTCTGTGTGTGTGTATGTGTGTGTGTGTGTGTGTGTATGTGTGTCTGTGCATGTTTGTGTGTGTGTATGCGTGTGTGTGTGTGTGTGTGTGTCTGTGTGTGTCTGTGTGTGTCTGTGTGTGTGTTTATTAGTCGGTTTTATGTTGTGCCCACTGCTTGTTGCATGTAAAGCTGTTCTCCTCCGCCCCCCCGCCCCGCCTGTCCCCCCCCCCCCAGGCGCCACTTCAGACTCTATATTTGAACGGCCTTCCCCCAGGCCCCCAGAATGCCTTTGGATCTGCACAGGATGTGATGGCAGGCCCAGAATGCAACAGGAATCTGGCTTTCTCCAATGTTGCATTCAGAGAAGGTCTTAGCTTCCCCTGAGGGGAGTGGAGGACAACTGGTGTGGGCTGCAGGGGTGACCACACGCTCTGCACTCACTTTATTGAGTAGTTCATGCTGAGCCTTTCTTATAGATGTCTTTCCCTCGGTTTGAGGACATTGAAGTACAATTTATGACCAATTCTTTGACTGTTATCCAATCGTGAAACTCTGAACCCCGACTTCACTCTAATCCTCATCAAGTTGTCTATAAATCCCTCCCTCACCTTGACTGCCTCTTTCCCTTTTTCCACCTGCTTTCCATGTGATGAGAGTACAGAGAGAACAGCAGGAGTTGCCAGCAGGATGTGAGGATGGTCTGCTGAGAACATAGAGAGGGATTTGTTCTGACCTTTCTCACAACAGATTGTCATTAGTGATTTGTTCCCACCTCGCTGTGATTGACGTAACAACAGTCTGGAGGGATGAACTGTCTGGATTCAGCAGTAATTGATTGTATGCTCATGATAAGGTCAGGGGAAGCTTATGGTTTGTTTGTTTGTTTGTTTGTTTGTTTGTTTGTTTGTTTGTTTGTTTGTTTGTTTGTTTCTTAATAAAAGCTTTATTTTACAGGGCTGACTGTTTTTTGGGGATAGTCATAAAACTACTCTATAACTTCCCATGGCACTTGAATGTTTTTAAGACAGGTTTTTACGATATTAAAGCTTTTTGTACCTTTTTTCTAAAAACAGAAACTACAATATTCATGCAAATAATTGTAAATACCGGATGGATCACTTTGAAACATCAATGTTGGATATCTACAGTTGAACTCAAGATTAGCACAACCATAGATAATACAGTGTCCTCCATAATAACTCAATCCAGTGTGTGCGTATGATACCATTCTTATTGCATTCTTTTGGAGCAGCGCTGTGTTCAGACCACTAGAGACACCTCTTGATATTAGCAGTATTCATTGAAAACAAAATGGAATATTTAGACTTTAAAAGACACTAAAGGTCTGCACAGAAACAGTATGCAGTATGTCAATGATTGAATCTGACGTGTTTTTGAAAGCGTCGCATCGGCTCCATCTGTGTGGGGAAAGAATCTTGTATCTAAAACCTGTTAGTAATGCCCTGACTCTGAACGGTACTTGTTGATGTGTAAGAGTGTTTTTAAACTCTAAAAGTGTACATTTTTACTTTCCTCTGCATAGAGGCTACTGGGATTATTTCTGAACCATTTTAATGTTGCTTTAGCTCAGGGTCTCGGCTGGATTAACAACCAGATACCTGCTCAAGACCACCCGGGGCCCACGGCTCATGTTGGCTCATTTCACCGTGTTTAATATGCTATGAACCAAGCAGTTGATGTGTGCAGACTGTCTGTATGTAATGTATGTTGTATCATTCTAAATATTTATCTTTTCTTCTGTCTTTCAGGACCTCCAGTAAGTACCCGGCCCCTGTGTGACCTGCATGTGGTAAAGTGACTGCTTATGTTTGCACTATGGTATACGGTGGATAAACAAAAGTCCCCAGAGCATACCTTATACCTCAAAACATACTATTGTCTTGTCTGGATGCAGTGATAATGTGCAGTGCTACTTTATATTATTATAATTATCAAACATAATTATATTCTGACATCAATTAAATACATGTAATGGTTTCCAATAGGCTACACATTGTCCAAACTGTTCTGATTGTTACAAATCATTGCAGTTTTGTCATTTCCTGTGTGAATGTGGCCTCTGACAGACAGAGGTGTTTATAGCAGCGGGGGTTTCTGAACTGTACATGTTCTGGGTGGGTTTCCCCCAGATGAAGGACTCTAAAGGTATCAATGTGACTGTGGACCACTGTTGGGCAGTGGTGTGACAGACTAGTGGCTTTCCACCTCTGGCCCGATGAACCCTGGGATAAGTTTCAGCCCCATGCACCCCTGCAGCCACAGGACAGTGGCAGACATCAGATATAGTAAATAGTTTAAATGAAGGCTTTGGGTAGAATGAAAGCTCCGGACTCCTGCGCCTCGATTGGCCGAACATTTCCAGACATCTAGCCTCTATGAGTTTGACTTCTGTGGATCCATGTCAGTTTGAAAATCACTTCTGCCAAATATCCCTCCCTGGAACATTTGAGGGAAAGTTTCTACAAAGGAAGTCTTAAGGTACATGAGGTCAGACAGCGAGGCGGATTTTCCACTTCCATCTCCACAGGACCTGAGAATTTCAAATTCCCCCAAAATGGCACAACAAAACTCTTTTTGATGCCCTGGTGCTTAAGCTTGCTGAATAACTCTGTTCTTAACACTGACTGCATCAAAGCAGAATGTCTTTTGGGGAGTATGGTCATTTCAAATGAGGTGAACAGAGTTTATAGCTATATGCAAAATCTACATAAATCAAACTCTCCTTCAGAAAATGTATCTGATGGCTACAGCATCACATTGAAATGAATCATTTTGATGAGCAAATATATGCTTCTGTTTTAACAGATGAAGCAGAGATGATGAGACTTTAAAGCCTGATTGACTTTAACCAGCCTTGTCAGTGAACTTTGGAGTACTCACCCATGTGGACATTTAAAAACGAAATGATGTCCTGCTACATTTTGGAATCCTTTTGATCTACCAAGAGAATTTGACTAGTTCAATCTAGCTAAACAAAACAAGGAAAGAGAACCACAGAACCAAGAGAAGGAGCCTTCTTCACCGACACTAACTGCTCATGCTCTCTCTGTCCACGTGTTTCCAGCTGTATCGGAGCACCAACCTCA
>CM062278.1:1384306-1814306 GCA_031216635.1 Dissostichus eleginoides | reverse complement strand
CAACAGGTGGCCATCTAGTGTTTGACCTTTGTCCTGGGTAGCCACTTACAACCGGCAATCCTCCATTTGGTTCTGAAAAACTTGCTTGTGAAACACGTCCATAAAATGGTCTCAAGCAGAGACTGCTCCCATGTTTTCTCCCGTGCTCCTGACAGTTTGAGTCAAAGCAAGGAAGAGATTCCTTGTAGGATTTGTGATTGATGATACCCGTCAGGCAGTGGTAAATTCAATAATGAGGATGTGGTTTCTGAAATAATTGAAAATCAGGGAGCAATGTTTTCCATAGAATGTGGAGATGTATGTCTTTATGACCAAGGGAGGTAGAGCCCACTGAGATGATGATGGATCATAAACACATTGTTCCCTCCTCATATTACATAGACACACAGCTTATATTTGACCACATGCAGGTGGATCAAGCTAGCAGTGTGCAGTATTCCTGTAATTACTACTTACTCAAATAATCCATCATTAACTCATCAGTTAGAAAGATAACCTCAGATATCTGCCTTCCTCTGACACTGCAGAACGGACTAACAACACACTCTGTGTCTCATGGGTGTCTTTATCTCAAGTAGTACTTATACTGGTGGTGAGCTGTGTGTGTGTGCGTGCGTGCGTGCGTGCGTGCGTGCGTGCGTGCGTGCGTGCGTGCGTGCGTGCGTGCGTGCGTGTGTGGTTGTGTGGTGAGGCTCATTGAGGCAGTAAACCCCCCCACATTGCACTGTTAAAGACATGCATAAATCCTTTTGACCGCAGTGTGTGTCGGTGTATGAACTGTAGGTATGTGTGTAGGTGTATGTACTGTAGGTAGCTGTGTGTAGCTGTGTGTAGCTGTGTGTAGGTGTGTGACTAGGTGTATGACTCCTATCTTTGCAGGAAAGAGTAGAATCATGTTTGGGAGGCACAGCAGGGGAGCGGTGATCAGGTTTCCGTCTGTGGACTGTTGTGCAACACATGAACTGGATGAGGTTTTACAAAACACTCTATTTGTCTCATGGCTGTTAGACCTTCTTTTCTGAAGGTTGTATTTTGTGGATACAGTAAATAATCACGTGACGCACTGCAAAGCCCCCTGCTCTGGATTAAAACCCTTCTAAGTGGTGGCAGAATCTCCCCAAGGTCTTGGTTTAGATCAGGACCTTGGACAGGGCTATAAAGAGCCCAGCTGCGGTGGTATTTGAAGACTTTCAAAAATAAACCACACACTAATGAAAGAGACACCAGCACCTCTGATGTTTCCGGACTGAAAACAGCTGGAGCTATTTGTTGGTCTGCGCAGACCAGATCAGAGCTGATATGAGTTTGATTAAGAGAAACAGCCAGGTCTCATCTTCTCTTGATCTCTTGATTATCACTGAGCGTTACATCGTGGTACGTCTCCTTTCTGCCGGGCTCCACCAGCCCTGCCACGACTCCATGGTGTTCTGCTACAGCAGAAGATCCACAGTTCATCCACATCAGGGGTGTCAAACAAACGGCCCGGGATGACTTTGCAAAGGGTCAAAATGACGACATGAACTGTCTTTCTTAAGACATTTCAGGTTGTTCATAATGTTTTGTAAAAAGATAGTTCATTAAATGTGAACATTTTCCGAACATACTTTTTTGCACTAAAACACAGGGAAATATATTGAGTTCTTATTTATAGGTTATTGGCTCTGATCCGGCCCATATGTGTCTTTATGTGGCCCCTGAACAAAAATGAGTTAGACCCCCCTGATCTAACATTGTGCTGATTGGACACATGCAGTACTCCCTGGACACTCATTGGTCCGTGTTCTAAACAGGGCTGTTGGAAGAAACCCATACAATAGTTACTTTTCTGTGGCATTTCTCAGAACCCACTCTCTAGTGTGTTCTGCACCCATTTGCAGAAACATGTGGTGCAGAATGTTGAGATCAGCGTTATATTTCAACTATCGTCGAACCAGAGCAAAACTTTCCTTAAAACACTAATCTGGGAAAGGTGTTTATTCAGACTCCACCTAACACCCTCAGTTTTAGTGTAACATGATGCAGTCATTCATATTGAAGGCACTGTTCTTGTAGTAAAATGAACTTTGTTTGTCCTAAATGGTCCCTTAGAAATAAAACGAAAACGTTTTTATTTCTTTGCACCGGCTTTAGTTCAGGAAATTGAAGCATAGTCCTTGAGCTGTAAATTATTTTATGATAATATTGATCTTCAAAATGTGCTGTGTAGTATATTACTTTTGGAAAAGCTGTGAATACCTTAGACATGGAGAAGTCCATGATGTGTGCTGCGAGTTTATTCTCAGTATCCCCAAATGCTCCCTAAAGTCTCCTCAGTCGTGCCGGGGGTCTTCTTCCCTCACAGCGTGTTCACAGAGCGGGCCCTGACCTTCACCTACTGTCCTCTCCCTGTAACCTCCCCCCCCCCACAACAACCCCCTTAACATCATGAACCCCTGCGGCCATGAGTCTTCAAACAGCTGACATCAGCAGAGCAGCGCCTGGTCTTCAGACACTGCTCTAACTGCTGAGGGCTTTTTAAGTCTTTAGAAAGGTGTCATTATCAGTAGAATGAAAACAATGGGGACACATGTTTATAAAGCTTAAAGGTCACCTATTATGCAAAATCCACCTTGTCATGTCTTTTATTAATATGTATCCCTTCTGTGTTAAGAGACTTTGGAATGTTTCAGGGAAAAAGGACCTCTCTCTTTTTGTCCTGATCCATTTATATAAAAACCTGTCTGAAAATGAGCTGATCAGATTTTGCCACTTTGTGATGTCACGATGTTTTTTTGGGTTGTACAACCATTAGCCAATCAGCAACCAAGGTAACACCTGCCCACCTTATCACCTGAATCTCCTCCTAGAGCACCATTGTGTTTTTTTAAACCAATCACTTCTCAGAGGGGCGTGGCCAGCAGCCGCTCATTAGCATTTAAAGCTACAGACACAGAATCAGCCCTTTTGGAACAGGGCTCAGACGCATGTTTTATGTGTATATCTGTGACCTATATTGTTGTTAAAGAGTATAATAGGGGACCTTTAAGTGCAGAACTATATTCTGAATGTGTCAAGTACTGTTTTCTTCATGGCCATCACCCATTCTAAATAATATAAGTAATATTTTACAATCACTTTGCAACATTATTCAAAAGATCTCAAATGTATCATGGGGTTGGCTGCATTCAAATCATGTGTTTCTATCCCAGTTTAACGGAATGCTTGTCTCTAGTCTCAACATTAGGCATGGCGTGGTTAACACACTAACCATTCTAATTACACATTATTCTCGTCTTTAAATGGATACCATAGCATGAGGACTTTAACAAACCCATCATTAGCATGTTGTCCACAGTAGCAGCCTTTAGTTGAATGATGCATTCTCACAAAGTCAGTAATGTGAGGAAACTGCTCCTCTTATAATGTGTTGTCAAATTTGTTTTAAATTAGATGAATTTTCTTCAATGAGATTAAATTAATGTACTGGAAAGACTAAAAACCTAGTTTAAATGTCATGGCATCCCTTTAAATCTCAGTCTGCATTCTACCTTCGGTATTGACCTTGTTCCTTCTGAATGTCCGTTGGTCATTAGGGGGACAAAGGCATCATGGGGATTCCTGGGAGAATGGTGAGTGACCCGGGCTTGTAACTGTTGCATTCATTATTACAGAGGTGTCCAAACTCTTTTCATAGAGGGCCAGATTTGATAATGTGAATATGCCCTGGGGCCAATAGTCCCTTCTGACATTGTTTAAACATAAAAGTAACTTACAAATACACTAAGGCAGGCATGAAGAACTCTAAAACACTGCCTTTCATTCATATCTGGAGATAACATTGAACAGACTATATGGAATACCTTAAACTTTGAATCAGGTCCATTTTTTTATAAAGTGGGTGGTCATTCAGAATCAGGTCTGACAAATAATAATCTTAAATATTCAACAGAAATGTTTCAGTCAAACCATACACAGATTAATTAATCATGGAAATATCTCCTCCATCACCGAAATGCAATAAAAATAAATCACACATCAATTTCCATTTTAATCAGATATATTTCATGGGGAAAAATAACACATATTAGATCAGTGTGTGTGCAGTGTGTGTGGTGAAAATAGTCGATATATACAGCAGTGGCGGCCGGCCCATAGGGGCGCTAGGGCGCCGCCCCACCTCTTCCCACATTCTAGATTGTGATTAAAAAATATTTTAATTGTTTTATTAAAAGAAAAATGTAAACATTTTTTTTTTTATATATATACAAGGTACATATTATATAGTTGGTGTCAGTTAAATGTATAATCTACGATAAAATATCGATAAAAATAGTTTTACGATGTCTAAAGTTACTGATAAGCCACGTGTTTCCTGCTTGGGGCGCAGAAATCTTTGCCCATTGACTCTCGTTATAAGTGGTGCATGCGCAGTCCGCACCTCTTCAATGCAACAGATAGGAGCTGCTCGGGGCGCACCAAGCTGCGCCCCGAGCAGCTGTTGACACCGCCAACAACTAGGGGGCAGCAGGAGCGCCAGAGTGAGTGAATGACGTTTGGATGAGAGAGTTAGACTTTGAGCATAAGATGAGGACCCCTGAATGTCGGACGTGTTTTTTTGGAGCATTTTGCAGCACCTCAGCGCCAATGTCGGCATCCTCATCACCCACATTTTGTTCACGACTAGTTGACTAGGGCCTACAGCGCCAACTAGTGGTAGAGGTAGTCGACTAGTCGATTAGTTGGTGAAACCCCTACAATACACTGAATTCATTATTGAATTTTGCGCGTAACAATGTTATTAATCGCGATAAAAAAAAAGTTAATCGTTGCCCAGCACTAATATTTAATGACTACTTTTACTCTTAATAATTTAATACCTAATTGTACTTAAATACTTTTACTCACGTACCATTCTTCATGCAGTACTTTAACTTGAAATGTAGTACGTTTACAATGTAGTATTATTACTTTTACTCAAGTAAAGAAACGTCCGAGGTGTTAGGGCTTCACAGATACATCTGTGTAACAGAAACTCAGGAACCTTAGTACTTTTGGAGTCCTCCTTCACAACATCTCCAGAACACATTGTGCATGCTCAACACAAGAACTCTCAAACCAATGCTCACAGTCGTTTAATGAGCCCCATCTAGTCAGGCTTTCACAGAGCCAGTCGGCTATATCACAGACCATTAAATACCGTGTGATGTCAGGAAATAGTCATTAACTGGTAGGTGATCATAATAACTAATAATAAAACCTTGATCAATCAATGTATCCGTCGGCTGCGTGTAGTATTTCGTTCAGGTTTCAGGCTGTGTGTTATTTAAAGCAGCTGGTGTTGAAGTCTCTCTCAGCCCACCCAGGCTGTCGTTCTGAACCCACAGACTACTACCTGCTTCACTTTGATATTACTTCCAGTTATTTCTTTGAAGCTAATGGCCTGTAATATAATTTACAGAGTTACCACTCAATTCATTTAGTTAGTTTTGAATTTGACCATATTTCAAACAATTTAAGCACGGCCCCATGTGGGTCTGTTTCAAGTCTGGGTATATGTTACATATATGTCATATAATGTGGTCTCTGCAGCTCACAGGCTTCAACTAGCTAAGGCTCTTTGAAAACAAGCCAGAGTGCTCCATTAAAGACCACCTATTATGCAAAATGCACTTTTTGATGTCTTTTATACATCAATATGTGTCCCCGGTGTGTCAGGAGACTCACAAAGTGTCAGGAAATAAAACCCTCTCTCTTTTCCTCCGTACCCTAATCTCTAAAAACAGGGGAACAACGGAGCTGATCCAGATCTGCTGCGGTCATGACGACATTACTAAAATGTGGGCTGGCTTTACGTTGAACTCCTGGCAACGTCCCCCCCACGTCCCAACCTATCATCCCCATATACAGTCGCTAGCTGAATCCCCCCCCTCAGCTGTGTGTCTGTGTGTTCAGCCTGTGTCCACGAGAGGGACTTAGAGTAAAGTTGTTATATATATAATACATATAATGACACTGTTCTCGCTGTAAACACCGAATAAAGAACATGTCAAGCTATGTGCTGAATAAGAAACAATGTGAGACGTGTTTTGGAAGTAATATGGTCTATGTTTACATTAGCAAGCATTGCTAACACTCAGAGCTAACGCTGTACTGGAGAGAATATGTGTACATATATAAAAGGTACTGTCCTTCTGGTAAACCAGAAAGCGTTTGAGCTCCATACTGTTTCAGAAATAATCCATGATGTGGTTTGGAACATAATATGGCGTTAATCACCTCAGCATTTAGCTGAGTTTCTGCTGGTAGACAGCCTTCTCTTCACAGAGCTCGGGTACATTTAAAGGGCCAGACCCAGAATCAGCACTTTAGTAACAGGGCTGAAATAGAGGGGTATGAGGCATGCTACTGGGTGATCTGTTTGGTATTTTGAGCAAAACACTTATTTTGTATAGATATGGCCCTATAATATATAGTTCAAATATAGCATTATAGGTGACCTTTAAGATACTATCATTTAACTTTCCCCCGTGCCCCTTCTCAAAGGAAGTGACATCCTAGACCTTTATTCAGATTGGTTGTATCCCGTTTTGGACAAGTCCATCTTGATGATGCCTTCACTGTGTGCTGCAATCCATAATGTCTCAGTACGCTAAACATATTGCTGTCATCTAATGGCAAACATTTATCCAATAACTCTACCCCTTTAGTGTTTCCTGTTAATATCACAGTGATGAAGCGTGTTGGGAGATCATATTTAGACCAGGCATTGTAGATACATGAAAAAATTTGCTGTATGAACAAATAAAAAAATACTGGTAATATTCGTTTACAAAAGTAGGGGCTTAGCTTTATACACAACATCCTCCATCACAGCACAGGTCTTTCATATCTCAATACAAATATTCATGATATATCAAATGGTCTAATTGGTGAAATAACCTCATGGTAAAGCTTATATTTGTACAGTCCTGTGTGAATTACATACATGTCTCAAGTACTTAGAAAATATATGAATAAAGGGAAATATATATTTTGATGATATATATCACTGTTTGAAGATCACTGAGGCCTTTAGTTTCCACTTAGCCCCACATGACTTACACAGATAGTAGCCCCCCCCCCATCACTAGTCCTGATGATGCTGCATGCCCCAGTCCCTCTCATGTCTCTAACACTGGTTCCTCTCTTCTGTGTCTCTCTCCTCCCTTCATACCTTTTTGCATGCGATGTGTCTGCTGTGACTGAACAAGGGTCTAATGGGACGAGCAGGGGAACAGGTAAGTTTAGGACCATGTGACATTAGAAGGATGAAGTAAAGAATCTAGCTACTCTGCATCAGTCAAAGACCAAATAGGAAAATGTATCAAAAATATTAACAGGCTGCTTTTGCTGAGACATTGCTAACATGTGTCTTGCTGGTGGGTGTACGTGCAGAGCTGTGTGAACAGGTAGCATGTGATTTATATCAGGGGCTCAGCTCTGCATTTTCAACCAGCATGAGGGTCCCTTTCTGTTAATGCTTTCCCACCCTGGTTGGATTACCTGAACTCTTCACACCATGAAATACAAGAGTAACGATTTGTCACATAAGAGTCTGAAAGTTTACATTTAATACTCCCCAAAGAAAGTGGAGAAAGGTTTATTGACTTCATAGCAGAGTACATGAGGAGATTCTCAAAGAGTACTTAAAACGAATATTGAGATAAATAAATGTTGTTACTGGTGCGTTTCACCATTATTAAATCTTAGCTCTCTGTCTAAGTTAACATAAATATAAGCAGCCAGCTGGAAGAGAAAAGATTGATATTGGCCTCAAGATGGAAATGACATGTAAGACACATTTTACAGTAGGATCCGATATCTCCCGCTTGACTTCAGGAATTGCAAAAGTGTGTCAACAGAGACGGTCAACATGCAGTAAATCTGTCAATGTCAGCAACAAAGGAACATAAAAGTCTAAATGATCATTTTATTCACATCAATTAATGAGCTCTATCCATGAAGAGTATTTAATGTCTGCTATGTTTTTTATAGGTTCATTTTGAGTTTATCAATGAAAATGAACTAAGATATGGAACTTATTTGAAGTCAGATACACATCTGCTAACAAGTAAATCACTTTAAGTGCTGAGGAGCAAATATCTGTTTTGGTTTGTTCTTCTGCACGCATAGATGGACGTACATGATGCAAACCAATGGTTAAACATTACTCCACTGATCAACAGGTGGCTACAGGACAAATGCAGCAATCAACAAAGTATAAGGGAGGAAGAGACAGGTGATAAACACATGTAAAACCTTAGATATGGGCCTGAAACGTTCACACACGTGTGTGTCAGAAACACTGAAGGTAGACAGAAACATTAAGTACAATAAAACTCTTTAGGGTATCTTTAGCACTAGCTAAACATGCTCTCTGCCAATGTTTCAACATGTTGAGCAATTTCTTTTTAGCAGCACCTATAAAGGTTTTTCTTTCAAACAATGACATTAACACCCCTCAACAGGACGGTAATGGTGGTCTGTGTCTGCTGGTAATAAAGAGGCTTCATGTCTGCCATGGCAGGATGATGTGTCCTCACTTTGTTTGACTGCCCCCAAGTGTGAAAACAAACAAACCATTTTTAATGCAGCTTTCATAAGGTGTCTCCCGTTTCACCTCAACATGTGCTGAATGCATTTCAACCCTCTTCCAAACGGGCTCTGCACAGTTGTTAAAGTAATCATAAGATCGACCAATCAATTCTATAAAAGCCAGAAACATCAGATTTCTTCCCATCAAAAACTTGATTTGTATGTGCAGCACTGAGTGTGCAACCAAAAGGGAAACGCTCAGCACATTCTTGACTGTCATGTCACTACGACAAGTGTGCTTATAAGCCAAGCACCTTAAATATTGTTGGTGAGGCAAAATAAAAAGGAGTTATGGTCTCGGCCTGAGAGAACAGAAATAGTAACCTGACAAGCAGACAATGGAGTGGTGGCTTTTTGGATAGCTTTACAGACCCACAGCCAAAATCATCTATTGGTTTCCTTTTTTTACCTAGGGAACTATTTGTAACGATCAGGTCCTATTTGTGGTTAGTCTCTAGAGTAGTGGCTGGGGCCGAGAGGGTGAAGAAATACAGATATTATACACAGCAGACATGTCTGTAAATCATCTAGAGGAAGCATCTTCCCCAGGAAAGGAAGAGTGGAACAGGGACAAAGAGAATAAGGAAAAACAAGATTTCCAGAACATTGCAAACCAATCTGTCATTTGTCTGCCTCCCTGGGTTCTGTGGGAAGGCGTTTGAGGCCAGAGACTGGCAAAAAATACAAAGACATAAAGGATGGTTTTGCAAAAGAACCACAGCAGTGAACACTCCACTCGATATAGGCTAGAGAAAATGTAATTTACAATGAAATAAGATCCACAGAGTTTGGTCTGCTTTTCATTCCACAGGATATGCATGGTTTTGTGCGTGTGTATTTGCTCTGAGAGGGGCATGGTTTGAGTTGTGATTCTAACTTTGCCTTGTTAACTTGACCTTTTGCAACCAAAGTAACACAATCTCTTCACAAGTATATCTGTAGATCTGCGCTTGTCTAATCTACTAAAGCTGTAGAAAACCAAGATGTACCTGAAAACTGCCTCAGATGATATGATCCCTCTTTTTCCATCATTACTTTTGGCTTTTTTGCCAGCTCATAGAGTCCTGTTGTGAACACCTAAATGTTGAGTACTCCAACATTTTATGTTAGAAATGTATAGTAGGGATATTTGAGGGTGCTGAGTCCATTTCTGACATTTTCAGGATAAAAAATGTCAGGTTTAACCAGAAAATGTCCATATTTGTCCTCCCGGTGGACTGAATTTGATAAATGTTTTGGTCCATTTTGAAGGTTTAGGGGTTAAATGGTGACGCAACTAAGCTTCTAGCACTTCCTATCTCCCACGATCATGCAAATCAATTTAACTGTCAAACGTTTCAGTGTGACCAGAGCTTTACATATGCATGTCCACCACCTTTGACTGAATGTTAGTACATTGAACAGAAGCTCAAGGACAAATTCACCTCTGCTATAGCTATTCACCTTCAAATGACTGCACCGATATGTTGAATTTCGCTGATAATATATGTTTTTCTTCCTCTCTTTCTATCTGTCTATAGGGAGCACCGGGGGAGCCAGGTCTTTCCATCATTGGACCGAGAGGACCTCCTGTAAGTGTCTTCACCTCTCCCTACACATAATAAAGCTCTTATCTTCAATCAGAGCTGCCTGCCTGCATGCTAAGCTTTTTTATTCGCTACCATTTCAGTAGACCTCTGCTTAACACATCGTGTTCTTAAACAACAGACTTCTCGCTTACGTTGATTAAAGTAGACGTTTGGAGGGACGTGCTCTTTCCAGGCTCGTGGGGTACTGGCTCAAGTTTATGTTAGCTGAGCCAAGCATGAGAATGCACCACAAACGATGGAATAATGATATATAATTAGAGACTGCGTGGATGCAGCAGCATTGTTCAAGGTACTGTGATTTGGCCATACTTTGGATCATTAGTCATGCTTGCTTTATCAGGGAAGAAAGCAAGACATTTGATCCTGCTCCAACTGGGGTCAATGTAAGTTATCCAGACACTAGGCCTCAATAGATTCTATTGACATGACCCACATTCTCTTTATATGAGGCCCATTACATACTTTTTCAGGTGAACATTGTGGCCTGAAAAGTAGAATAATATGCCTTGAAAAAAAAGATGGCCCAAGGGTCCAGCCAACTTAAGTGGAACACACATCTGCTCTTCTAATTGATGGTTCCTACAATCCATAGCTGTGTGCCCACTCCTCCATGATGGTAATAGGCGTCTATAATGAATAACAGGCTGTGGAGGAAGTTCTGTGCAGGCGGAGCCAAGTCCTGAAGCTAGAGGGCCAGTCAGTCAGAAACACTTAGAAGCTGGTCTCCACAGCAGGTGAGACTGACACGAGAGACTCCAGTCCTGACCTTGGTTGGAACAAGGGACTCAATTCAAGAGAGAAGTGAAGGGAAATGAGAGGGAGTGACAGCTGAGGCCGGCCTTAGTGCCTTTGCTTCTTCTCCTCTCTGTCATTTCAGTGGGTTAGATGATCAGTGGGGAGATACTTTCCAACCTTACAGCTGGACTATGGGCTGCAAAGTCATTTTGTAGTGAAATGCAATTGATGCATCATAGCAAATGCACAATCACTTCTTAAATGCATTGGAGGACAAAACATTTTAAAGAAAATATTTTCCATGTTTCTATGTTTGGACAACTGAACTTAAGGTCTAATGGTCTTCTTCTAAAAACAGAAACCAACTCAGGAGGTCACTCAAATGTTCTTTCAGGAGGATAACTCTGCATTCTTGCTCAATATTTTAGAGCTTTCAACAGCACATCACAGGCTTCATCAGGCGATGCATCGTCGGATTAAGGTTGAGTGTAAAAGGTCATACTTGATCTTTGGAAAAGTACTTTGACAAAAATAGTACCTAAACCACAGGGTTGTTGGAGCTTGCTCACAAGACTTTAAAAAGTTTCTGTTTCTTTGTCAAATAAAAAAATCCTGGATAAAAATCATAAACATAATGCTCCCCATTCAAAGCTCTATCTAACTAACTACATCTGTGTCATTAGTCACTTGCACCTCTTGTCATTGTCTTACAGCTTTATTTTCTCATCATTCCTTCTCTTCAGGATAATATATGTCTTGTTCTTTTTTAAAGGGCAGGTTATCAAAGCTATGCTGATCAAAGCATCCTGGCTAATTGAAGTTGACAGTCACTCGTTAAGCTCTTAAACTCTTATAGTAATACATGTATATTAGATTAGAACTTTTGTCCTTTTGTCCAATTTCCTCCGGTGCTGCCTGAACGCATTCACACACACCAATACATCATGAGAGTCTTCAGTATCACTCGTGTCAAAATCAATTTGGGTCCTCCTAAAATACCTCAGTGAAGTATTTGGGAAGGGGGGGAGAGGGTTGTATCTTCTCTCACTGAGCTGCTATCAGCTGAATTTCACGTCAGACTTTCAGAAGAACAACAAACACATGACTGATTTTCTGTTTCTCTTCAGGGACAACCTGGAACAAGAGGATTTCCAGGATTTCCAGTAAGTCATACCATCCTCAGTCAGGCTGACACTTTACATTTATAAATTAAACACATTGATAATTTGTGTCAAATATGGACATTTCTGATATCATTGATTGGGACGTGATCCGGCGATCCTTCGGTTCCAAGTCCCTACAGACTGAGCCTCTGCCACAACTAGCATAAGCTATACACGTAGCTTCCATCCAGCAGCTGCAGCACTGAGGGCTGCTGAACTGCTCTCAAGTCAGTTGGGGGGTGAAGAGAACTTTACTTTGTTACACCAACTTTCAGCTGATATTTCTGAGTTCTGTGAAAGGCCTCTGCAGGGCGATGATGTATAGTATACCCTGAATCAGGACTAATGCTAACCAAATTTCACTTTACTGAAAACATTATTTATGAATCATTACTCACTCTACCTCTGCACTTCACCTTTATTGCTATGTATTTAGCAAGCACTTAAACTGTTTTCTAACTAATGTATAATGGGTCCAGCTGTTGGTGCAGTCATTTGTGATGAACTCTAACATTTCCCCCTCTTCTTTTATCCCAGGGTCCAATTGGGTTGGATGGCAAGCCTGTGAGTTTTCCGCAGTTCCTGTCATAAAGTGAAATAACTGAGTAATTGAGTGTTTCTTTAGAAGCAATAACCAATCATAGGGTCACGATAATGAGCATAATTAGGATAATAATAATTATGGTCATTACCCTAATAAAATCAAGTGTCATTAGTGTTATTATAGGGCGGGGTTAAACATGCTATGGATATCTAAGAACTACAAGAAAATCAGTTGCATCGGTTCCGTCACTCCACCACCTGCCCTGACCGCTTTAATGTTCACACAGGGACCGAACGGACCAAAGGGAGACATGGTAAGCATTCCTTACATTTTTCATCATCACAGTTTCAATATAATACCATTACTACCAGTCAAGCACTCATTTGAGCCAATAACACCCTGATCATAGATTTACGGGCATGTTGAATGACATGTTCACACATTTACAATATTTAAAAAACTACACTGAATCTTGTTTTGCTGCTCAGTTTAACTTTAGCTTTGTGTTCATTTTGAGCCCACGCAGTTATAAGACAAACAGAGTGCTGCCTGATTTATGCACACAGTGATGGGCTAACAGTGGACGGTCACATGGGAGCTGTTAGCAAACTGTGGCTTAAATCAGAGTTAGTAGGCACAAGTCTAACTACCTGGAATGGGTACTAAGGGATTGTTCTGTGTTTTTACTGGGACACATGTAATGCCCCCTTCACTAATAACATTCTATATCCCTAAAGGTCATATTATGAGCATCATGTTGCTGGTGAGACAGGAATAGGTTTTGGAAGTCATTCAGTTTAGATCGATGTTCGAAAGACGTCTTACTCTGGCTGGCTCTCTCAGCTATTACAGAGATAAAGCAAGTGTGTGTAAGATAAGATAAGATAAGATAAGATAAGATAGGATAGGATAGTACTTTATTGATCCCAATTTGGGAAATGTTTGCATTGCAGCACGATAAAAATACATGGCATTGTACAATAACAATGATTGTATGAGCTTCCACGGGGTGTTATAGGGTTTATGTTCAGGTTCAGGTTCAGTGCAGGAAGTCTGTCCTATTAAAGTTGAAAATGAATATGTGGAGGTTGGAGTTTGTGTTCTATCTTAACTTAACCACATTCTTGAGCCATCTAACCTTAAGGATGAAGTGTATTTGCCATAACTGTGCTCCTAACCATACCAAAGATAGCATGTGCAGGTATGGTGTGTGTCCTCTCTCCGACTGTTGGAGTCCATCTGGACATGCGACCCACCCATTTAGATCATTCTCTGGAATAATGTTCGGCTTTAATTTAGATTTGCAGTATGAAAGAGCTCTGTTGTACTTCACTGACGGTGTGGTGTAGGTCATTTCAGTGTTGTCCCGCTGATGCTAACGCTCTGGCTTTTATCATGCCTGCTGCTCATTGCAGTAGCTTCTCGAAAGCCCCTGTTTGAACACCATTACTCTCGGTCAGACAGGGGTTTGTTTTTTGAAGCAGGGGACAGCTCCAGGGAACTCAATGCCAGGACAAACGACAACATTTCCAGGAGGCCAAGTGGGGTTGGATACTGTTGAAAAAGTGTTTAATGTTGATTAATGAGCCCATAATGGGCTCCTGTTTCTCAGTCTCCTTCCTGACGAATGTCAGGGAGTATTAAAAAGGGCTTTGAGGGCTTGCCTGCAAAATGTATAGAGATGCTGTAGCCTTCAGTGGCTCTGGAGCGTAGGGCCATGGGGTCCCCAGCATGGGGGGCACTGGATTTGTCCTGCCGGCCCTCTGCCTGGGTTCATTAATCACCCAGACGCTGGGCTCTGACAGCTACTTACAACCCGGGGCACACCCAAGGGCCTGCTGGGAAGTCAAACTCAGTGCCTTCGCCCGTAACAACTAATTGGAATAGACTACTGAACAGCTTGTTCAGCAGACTGATTGATGCCTCGACATATTTATTCATTTCATTCTTGTTCGTTGGAGGGATTTGTGGTCAGTCATGTATGGTTTTTTGTGAAGCTGAAGATCTACGCTTTAATCACATGAAAGACTGAGTGTGTTGCTGTTGTCTTGCAGGGTCAGCATGGCGTTAAAGGACTCCAAGTAAGTTTCTGAAGTCTGGTATCAGTTCTGACATATAAGCTGCTAATCTTTGCAGCTAACTGCTAAACCTCTCACTAATCTCACTCACCTGTGTTGTTTCTGCTTCTAGGGGGAACCAGGACTCAAAGGGCAAAAGGTGAGGCATGGTCTGCAGGAGTTCAAAAAGTATTCAGAAGATTTACTGATTGTGAAAGAGTTACTCCAGCAAATCAGCAGTGCTCTTCTGTAAGGTTGGGAGACTCAAGAGAGAGGGTTACAACAAGTCTAAAGAAGCAGCAGAGCCCAAGACATCCTAACTGTCAGAGTCTAGTTTTAGAAAAGTGACCAAAGCCTACACTTCTCATAGAGGAGAAGATGTTTTTTGTGTTAAACCTCTTTCAAAGCTATTGCTTTAACTCTAAAACGCCTTTCTGATATAAACGTGTACTCTTCAAAGGGAAGTCCTTTGTCTCCTCTGATTGACCTCTTTCTATTCTTTCCAGGGTGTATGTGGAGACTACGCACACCGGGTATGAAAACATACACACATACATGTTTTACACATTCATTGTTTCACAGAAACCCATTCATCACAAGTGTTTATGTTAAAGATGAGATATGATGTTTGTTTGCCTACTGTACTGCAATATACAGTATATGTTTAAATGATGACACAAAGTGAACCTGTGTTGTTGTCCATCCTACAGCGAGTAACAAACCTCTCTCACAGGTCAGCATGTGTGCGGTTTAATAATGTTGGAGCAGGATAGGAAAGTGAAGTTTGAAGAGGAGAGAAAGTCCTCCAGAAGCCGGACAGGACTAGTAGCAGTGATGGGGAGCACATGCTGAGCTCAGCACTTCTTTGGCACGGTCTCTGGGGTTTGGCTAGTTGAGAGAAAACAAGGCAATTACCGGCAGCCTGCTGCAGCGCTGTGTGATAAGAGCCTGTGTGTGGTGCCAAGAATAAGAGTCTCCTGTGTAAAGGGGGATTTCTCAGATAGAAAAGTCCATTTCCAGCGTAATTAAACCTTTCAGTTATTAAACTGCTCCTGCTAACATGATCAAAGATGTTTGTTTGGCATGCCTTGCCATTGCCTTGACTTTTGCTACCTTGAAGTAAAAACAGTTGTATGTGTTGCGATATACATCTCTGAGCAGTGAATTATTCAGCCTTTATAAGTCTAAGAATGGGGACCTCAATGGAAGAAGAGAGTATTTTGGGTTTGATTCCTCTAGCCTGAAAGGAGCCCGGCCCCCACTTCTAACAAGCTGTTTGCATGTCATTCAAGTGTCAGAACCCCCTGCAGCGGGCCGTATAGGGGGTCCATTCCAAGTGTCTGCTCACACTTCAGGCTTCAATCCTGTAGTGAGACCCTATGGAGGGGGGGGCGGTGGGTGAGTGTTCAGTGTTTGGAAAGTTTTAGGACAGAGCCCGCAAGATCAGCACATTTTTCTTTTGTGGCAGTGTAAAATAATGTTTAAATGAAGTCATTTAATTACATTAACGTAATATACTTCTTTGCCCTCTTTTCTCAGAGTAAAATATTGATATCAATCTCACGTCTGTGCGAGTACAAAACTGCATCCAAGATATGGTTGGACTTGAAGTGGTGATAGTAAGATAGCCTGGCCTGAAAAGAGAAACAGCAGATATGAAGCTGACTGCTGAACCTGTTCTTTGGTTCTTATACACAGAGCCAGCATAGCCTCGTCCAGCATCTACCTGAAACACTCAAGCAGAGTATTCATTCGTTTGAGCTGTCCTTTAAACTGAAATCTTCTCCAATTCTTCCTGAGACATGACTCACTGTGTGTGTGGTTGGATGGCTCTGTGCCATGTGACCTGCCCTGACTGAGATGCTGTGTTCAGGGCCTGTTTGTGCAGGAGCTGCCTCTGAAAACCCTGGCTGCCTTGCGCTCCAGTCAGGCTCTGATGTTGAAGGTTTGTGGGTGCCATCAACACCCAGATAGATAACCCTCAGCAGGGGTGTCACCAAGTTGTGCCGCAAAGAGAGCCAGCGCCCTAGAGCCAAGGACCCCCCCCCTCCCACCCTGCTCTCCACCCAAAGGGAGACAAAATATCAATGAGGGTGATACTGATTTTGTTTAACTGTTTTTTAAGTCATTCAAAAAAGTTCTATTTGTAATATGCCCGTGAAGCATAGGGATACTAATAATAAAGAAATACATTATTTTTTCCCTGTTTGTGCAGATGTATGACAAACATAAATGCACATGGTCTGCAAAACATATATTTTGTAAAGGACTCTTACAATTATTTGAATTTTCACACACTCAAAAAATGTATCTAATTATAAAAAACACAGTTGGACAAAATCATTGAAATATCAATGTAGGATTTCGCCCTCTTATTGGCAGCTGTTGACTTCTTAACATTGAACCCGGTGTGGTGGAGAGCTGGAATGGTGAGGGACAAAGCAGCACACTTGCCTACTTGCTACATTTATGCCCTACTTATTTGTACTAATAACATTCTGTACATATTTCCATTTAATTGGTACTCTTCTTATTTTTGGCCTTACTCTAATCTACTTGAAAATAGTTTGACAGACCACACAATATAAAGAAGTATGTTCCAAAATAATGCTGGGTTAACCATGTAATAATATGGAATAGTACTGAATACTTCTTTTGGGGTTAAGGTATTGGGTAAAGGTAGTCTTCCCTTAAAGATTCTGCATAATAAAACAATTTGGAAATATGTACACTCTGTAAAAAGTAGGCAAGTTGCATGCAGCTGGTTCTATTTTGTGTCAGCGGGGAAATGTAGCGATCATACCTGTCCTGTCCTAAACGTGTATCTGATCATGCTGGTCGTCTCAACAGAAGCGGCGTATTGTACAGCCCTGTGTGGGACAGTTGGCCACAGTAAGTCTGGATGTGTCTCTGTACTGCTGTCCTCTCTTTGTGGCTCCGCTGCGCCCACCTCTGCTCCGCTGCACTCTGAGGGCCTGGCCACGGTGAAGGGGACATTGATGCACATTATCCTGAGTTGGGGATGCTTAATGATTTGCAACCATCACTCTGTCAGTACCTCAGAGATTTGAAATTGTTCACATTCTTTGAACATAAAGAAGCATCCCAGTGTATCAACCATCCCCTTTGCCCCCCCAGGCCCATAGTTTGCTGTGCCGGTGCCTTTTGTCGTTTCTTTCTTCTACCAGGTTTCCTTTTTTTTATCCTTTGCCCTTCCATTTACTTACTTTCCACTCTGATGTTCTATTTCTCTTTTTCCTCCATATCCCTCCCCCTTCTTCTTCATTCTCCTTTCCTTTCTCTCTCCTCCTGGTGACCTTTGCCCTGTGACCTTTTTTCACCGCTGGCCACCTGTGCTTTGTGACTCCCCCCCCGGCAGATGTTGCCCATCAGCGTGCGCAACATGCCCTCAATAAGCCCTCTAATCCTAAAACGCCTCAAGGTACAATTCTCTCTGCCCCCTACTTGCCCCCTCTTCTCCGCCCGCCCTGTGGATGCCACTCGCCATCATCCGTCGCAACCCCCCCCCTCCGTCGTCATGCTGTAATTAACCTCCTCTGGCTGCTACTGCTTCATAATGTTTAGTCTTATTCAAGGTTTTTTCTGTCAAAGATGCTTGACCAGCAAACAAACAAAAATACTGTTGTTGCCCTGGTTTTACAAATTGTTATATTTTATTTATAGCTTTTTCTAATGTTAAATTATTTAAATTATTCTGGTTAAAACTATTCAGTGTGGTTTTAAGTGGAGTTAGCCAATGGAAAAATACAAATACAGAAAAGTACCCTTACTTTTTGCCAAATTTCTTCCTGTATGGCAATGAATGTTGGCAATGAATGGTAATAACCAATTAGAAATGAAAAGACACAGAATATATCTCTTAATTTGTCAGAAATAAAAATAAACAACCTAAATATGTTGTAAGGTGTAAATAATAATAAAAAAAAAATCTTTGGATACAATAAAGTATATCATAAGTTATGACATTACAATATAAGACCACACTGTGTGTGAAGAAGCCTTATTTGGTACTCTGGCACAGGTTGGCCCCTTGTTAGGACATGATATAGTCATATATTGAAACAATTTATATGATAAAAGATTTTCTGATATACCGTATAAAGTTCATATAGACTCCCTATAGTAAATCAGATACAAGCCAGTCACTGTAGACCATCTGATATAGTGGGTTTCCATCATGAAGAGAATAGAGTTATGGCTGAATTTTATGTTCTTTCCTGTGATTAAATTGTGCGGAACAGCACATTTTATTATCAGCTATTGGCAGCTGGGACCTGTCCATAATAGTGTGTGTAATCCTGAGAACAGCCTAACATGTCCAGAGACAGACATCATATCATGACAGTTTTCAGCAGGAATGATCAAATGTGGATGTTATGCTTATGGATATGTTCTCCATTATCTGAGAATAGAGGCTTGGCAGCACTCTGGTTCTGAGCTACTGTACATGTGGGTTCTCCTACCATAACACAGTGATTGCTGAGTGACTGAAGTGAGGCCAGCGCTTTCTGTAAGGAACTTCTCTAAGTTGAACCACATGTGCAAATAAATCATGTACTGTGGCAAAATGCATCTATACAAGCCATGCAGACCTGTTGCCCTCTATGATAATGCGTATTTCCATATGTGTACAGTATATTATCTGTAAAATATTGACCTGTAGCAATCAACAAATTGATTTTATGAGGTGAAAAAATCAGCGGCGGAAATTGTTTTCCTTTTAACCCCCCAAAAACATATCTAATCTTGGAAAAGCACCTTTGACACTACTGGGGAAAAATCTGCAATCGAGTAACATTGATTGTATTAGGCTGGTCAAGAAGAAAGAGAATCACATCAATGTCATGGATTATATTTCCCATTATATTGCTCTACAAACAAAGGTAGTTATAGAGAAGAACACTCTCAATGCTCTCACTAGATTTCTTAGTGGAACGTGGTTGAACTTGCTCAGGTGTCACCAAGTAACTGAGTGACACACTTTGATAACATGTCAACTCCGGCAGTGGCTCAGTCAGTAGGGGACTGGGAGCCGTAGGGTCGCTGGTTCAAGTCCCCGACCAGACCTAACGATGGAGTGTGGACTGGTACTTGGAGAGGTCGCAGTTCACCTCCTGGGCCCTGCCGTGGTACCCTTGAGCAAGGCACCGGACAACCCCCCATTGCTCCCCGGATGCTGTACAATAGCTGCCCAATGCTCCTACTACTAGACTCCTGGTACTAGGATGGGTTCAAAGCAGCAGCAGCAGTTAAAAGCAGAGAACAAATTGCACTGTGTGTGCTGTGCATGTGTGACCATTAAAGAGGGTTTCATCCCTCCCAATTACAATTACAAAACTCATGCCTGAATGTCCTCCTTGATCTCTGTGATGCGGTCCATAGACTCCTGGTCAGTGATAGTGACCTCTACCTCAGGGTCTACGCCTATGTAAAGGGCCTGGACATTAGTTACAACAACGACTAGGAAGAGGTCAAAGTTATCAACCAGGAGTCAGTAAAACAAAGTCCTTAGCTGATGCTGCTGCTGGTTTCAGTCTCATATGTCCTGACACCTAAGCAAGCTTCTGTCCCTGACGTCCTTTGAAGCCTTAAGGCAGAAGCCTTTGAAAAGAGTCAACCTTGAGTTTGGAATATTTTATCACAGATTCCTGTTACAAAGGTCAAGAATGAATGTTCTCGTGCAGCATTTTAAGCGACGCTTGCCTTGCCCCCCGCTAACCTTTCTCTCTGCAATCCCCGCTGCATTTATTTGTGGTGTTGTGTGAGGTTGTTGTGTTGGCATGAAAAGTATGGCAAGGTGTGTTCCAGCACGGCAGGTTGTAACTCAAGGTCTCCCAGCAGGGCGAGCCTGGAGCGCAGGGACCCCCAGGACCTCCAGGACCCCCCGGAACTCCAGGGACACCGGGCCTTAATGGAGCCTCTGGCCCAGCAGTGAGTTCATTTCTGTTACTCTGACACTAGCAAATGTATAAAAAGGCAATTTTAAAGAAACAGAATAGTGCAACTAAAAAACACTTCATCAAATAAATAGGTAGAACAAGTCGAGATAGCACACTCTAGGAAGAAACACTGGGAATTAGCCGAGACTCAAAACATACGAGACGAACTGGCAAAGACGGAATATTTTGAGAGGAAAGATGATTAGGGACAGGTGACTGATCGGGCGGAGTAGATAATCACCAAGCTGGTAATGCACGAGGACAGGAAGGGGAGTAATTAGACATGGGATGGATGTGACCCATCATGGAACTGCATTGGTAGTTTTGTTGATAAGGACTAATTCACGTCTGCTCTTCTGTGCAGGGTAAGCCTGGTGAGCCAGGCAAACCTGGAAAAGACCCGAGGGTCAGCTTCGCTTCAGTGAGTCCTCCACATTTATTTTCCACATAACTGAAACTGTGTTGGTGTGACATTAAACCTATTTATTTCCACATTGTTTCTGCAGCTTTTACCAGGACTGAAGGTAAACATATTTCTCTTCTTGACCAAATAGCAAAATTACATTTCTGAAAAACATAATTAGCATCACTGTGAGATCCCATGATGTCTTAGACAAACACACTGAGGCCCAAATAAAACAAGCCACAGAACCAGGATCAGGTCTCTGTGCAGCTGCACACATATCAGACCAGCCCCAGCTTCACAACAGAAACCTTTGGATTGGATGTTTGTTTAACTCCATGTGATGACTTTATCGTCCGTATTACTTGGAAGGAACTGTGTAGATTGTGAGGTCAAATAGACAGTCAGAGACTTATTAATGTTATCCATGCTATGGAAACAGGCTGAGTCTCATCAGCTTTAGCATGTGCAGTAACAGCTGATCACAAAGGCATCCGAGAAAGACATGATTTTAAATCCCTAAAAACAAGCCTCAGCCAGCTGCATTTCTGTTCATATTTAAATATGAAATATTAATTTATTTACACTCTTGTTACTCTCCAGGGTGAACCAGGTGTGCCAGGACAAAAGGTGAGCTATCTTCTGTGCTTAACTTTAAAAAATAAATATGGTCAGTAGAATCCAGGATGGGTGATTGGGTGGAAATATGAGAACACAATCCATCACGTAATTCATAGATTTGTAATCACAAAAGTCAAGCAAAAAACATCTGTTTCCCTCAGTAACGGTGGTTCTTCATATAACATGAGTCTAAAGGCAGCTGCAGGGATAAATGCAGATGATGAAGGAAGGTGTAACCATCTGTAAGCTGATATATTAACGAGATAAATACGTACAATATAGAAGTTCATAGAGGGACTTGAAAGCACCTCAGAGGGAAATGGTTTCAACAAATAATTTGTCCCTTTGCTTGTGTGGAGTCCACACACCATGTTTGTTATTCGTCAACTTCCTGTCAATCAGTGTCTGATATTTGTCTTTGTGTCCCTCCCCAGGGGGATCGAGGGGACGCTGGCCCAGCGGGTTCTGGCGGCTCAAAGGTATTCTACTCTGCCTGTATATAACTTTTTACGTTTAATTGCAGCATTTTTGTTTGTCATTCAATGGTTAATGACAACAATAAGTTTAAAACAAACTTTAAAGCATATGCTTAAGATCTACTTAACATGTATGCACATTGAAATGAATCATGGGTTATTGTGGGGAGGCTGTGGCTCAGTGGGTGGTGTGCTGGACTTGTCGTTGTGTCCCTGGGCAAGACACTTCACCCCAAATTGTTCCTGTGGGGATTGTCCACAGTACTGAATGTATGTAAGTCGCTTTGGATCAAAGCGTCTAACAAATGACATGTAATGTAATGTAATGTAATGTAAATGTAATGTTACCAATGCCTCTCCTCCATTCTGGCCGTGAAGTAATCCTTTTCTAATGCAATTGCACTGTGAGAATCTCTGGAGAAACTGCAGTAAGGAAGACATCATTAAACATTTTCAAGTCACCCGGACTTGAAAATGTTTAATTGTGCACTATGTCAGCTATCAGTAGATTTGATAAAAATATATTTCGATTAGAGGTGTCATCAATTGAAACATTTTATTGCGTTCATCACAATAATAAGCTGTGATTAATCATGAGCAATAACAGTTTAAAATCTCACACACTTTTCGTCTACCGTGCCATGTCTCCATGCTATCTAGAAGTATAATTTGAGACATTGTCAAAACCGATGTGTATGTTCATCTTGACTGGAACAGGGTGTGTCATATTAAAGGACTGTACCTTTGGACTATACATTTGTTTGTCTAACTCTAATATCAGCCTGAGCTCTAAAAGTGAAGGCTGTGGATTTTGTCCCCCATCTTGTCCAAGTTAGCACCACAGTCATTATTAATGAAGCCGATTTTGAAGTTGTGTAATATTACAGCCCTGACCTCACAAAATGATGCAGGTACCATCTGCTGCCACATTTATGGTTTTGGCATTTATTTAATGGGATACATTTGTTCGATTATTGAATGTTAGTCTCCTAAGTACTGACAGGAACAACAACGCGTATGCACACACACACTTACGCACACACTGTGTCGATGGCAGCTTAAATAGTCTAATCTTGCTTTGAAGCTGTGAGCGATGCTTCACTCTCCACCTGCCTGACCGCCTCATAATGTCTTGGCACACTTCTGTTAGAGGACACAAACAACAACTAACAAGTACATGTGCACAGCCAACGCTTTGTAATCCAAGCCATTACATGGTAACACATAACAAATGTCTTCATGTTTAAACTCTCATAAAATCTTTACCAAGAGAGGTTTGCGGTAACAAAAACTTTATTTTATGACTTTTTTTATGTTAAGTCAATGTGAAATCGCAAGTAATCTTGCTGTCTCACTCAGAACTTAAGGGAGAAGTGGGCCCTGACACAGCATGCAGCTGCTCATTTACATCCAGCAGACACAGCGCAAAGTTAGCATTCATTTGGAGTTGTGTTGCTGGCCAACTCAGTTTCTCACTGTGTCTGTAGTTGTATCAGTGCTAAAAGAGGCTTAAAGCTCCATACAGTTTATAAGAATTGTAGTCCCATTTATGACCTCGTCATTTTCTATGTTACTCAATCTTTATTGTACCATTGTTACTTGACTTTCTCTTTTTTGGTTTTCCCCTAAGGATATTACCTTGTAAGTGGTACGTTTTTTAGTACCACCTCAGTCGAGGTTCCCAGCGAGCTGAGGCGATACTAAAATGTGACATAAGAACTTGGTCATGAGCGTGTCAGTACTTCCAGCACAAACCTGCCTTTAGACTACCGTAAATAGTGATCACATTTTATTTTTCACTCAACCCAGATTGTATAAAAAAAATTACAGCCAGCTAAAATATGTATACACCACGCCTTTCAATTTAGGAAGTGCAGATGTTCCTCTTTTTGGTTGCCAATGAAAGGCTTCAGTGAGATTCCCTACACAAAGCATAGGGTTAAAATCAACATGATATATTGCAAATAACTAATATTAAAGATTTGCAGATTCAAATAAAAATGTAGCTTTTATGCCAAACAACACCTAATGTCTGCAACTGAGATATATTTTATATAAACTATAATTCTTTAAATTCATAAAAAATAAATGCATTTGTTATTTTCAATCGTCAATAAATTCCCCCTCCACTAACCTCCCCAGAGGTAAAGTCAAGCATCTCAATCATCTGGGTATCATCCAGCAGTTTGGCTGCTGTCACAACAGAGCGCAGTTTATCCATTACATCACTCTCTGGGAAAGTGATTTTCCTGAAGGCTTCTGAAACGTTGGGGCTGGGTCTGCTTGAAGAACTTGGTTGCTGTGAGTTTCTGTGCAGATTATAGCCTTGTAAACTTCAACCATTCTTCCATCTTATTTTGTGTTCCCATGATTCTGTTTTCTGCCATGAGCTTTATGAGCACATCAGGCGACTCACTTGAGGGTCAGTGAGAGGACAGAGGAGCGGAACTATTTCCAGGCTTTTCCTCCAAAGATTGGACAACAACTACAGAGATGAAATGCTCCTTCAGTTTGCACACCCCCTTAGTGAGGGGTGGACCCAGTCCTCTCTGCTCATTGTAACGCTCACAGAGGGTCTCCTGCCCCATCTAGTGGACTGCTGTTATTGTGATCCATTGATGCACTCAACGGTATCTGTCTCTGCTTCACAGGGAACAAAGGGAGACCTCGGGACAAAGGTAAGATTGTTTACCTTTTCATTTTTCTTAAGAGTCCCAACTGTTTAAGGCACTGCTACAAATAAGGGCTGAAGCTCATTAACCATGTTCTGTTCAGGGTCCACCATTTTGGAAATGCTTGACCCCCATAACCCTCTATCCTGAGCCCATGATAGACTATTGTGTTAATTCGTAGTTTGTATTTTTACAAAATAATTTTCTTCAAAGATCCTCCTATAATATTTTTTTTTGGAGGCACCTTTAATAGCTAAACTGAAAAAAATAAACATTGACTTTAATTAAATCTATCATGTCAACAGGTTCCACATAGCATTAGGTTAGTTGAAAGCTATAGTTATTTCAACTTAAGATTAATACTTTAAACTAACCTTATAGTTTAAATTTGTTAAATAAAACGTTTAGTTAAAGTCAACTTTTCAGTTTCTTAAGTGTAGTAAATGTTTGTGAACGGCCATTTTGTTCAGACATGCTTTTAACTGGAACCAATAGGCCCTGCTGTCATTTGTGAAGATTTATGGCGCGTTTCCACTACAGCGCGGAGCCCGGCCTCGCTCGGCCTCGCTCGGCCTCGTTAGGCCTTGTTAGGACCAGCTCACTTGATGGCGCGTTTCCATTACAGTTTAGGAACTGGGGCAGTAACTATAGTAACGCAGTGTAGGCGGAGCGATCGGCTTTTTGGTGGGCGGAGTCACGCTGCTTAAAACTGCCGTGACGACTTATTTGTTAGAAGTGAGCTTTAGAACAGATAGGGACACAACGCTTTCAAGCAAATAACAGAGCGTTAGAAAAAACGTACCATGCAGAGACTCCAGTAACGCCGTTGCAGAGTCCAGGCCTCCATCCCTCCCAACGCTAGCCGGTCTATGGCCGTAAATGGTGTC
Organism: Dissostichus eleginoides; assembly: GCA_031216635.1. Lineage (NCBI taxonomy): Eukaryota > Metazoa > Chordata > Actinopteri > Perciformes > Nototheniidae > Dissostichus > Dissostichus eleginoides. Next base: position 1,788,586 of record CM062278.1, on the reverse strand, counting down.
CATTAGCTCAAACCACTTCCAGTTTTTCCTACTGGCACCACTCGTGTTGTTATTATCTTTGACCAAGCGATATTCACTCTTCATCTTTTTGAGTTTTTCCCTACACTGCACGACAGTCCTCGAGTAGCCGCTTGTGGACATCTGTGTAGAGACCTCCTGAAATACTTTAATATTGCGAGTTGTCCCGTCGAGCTCCTGCTGGATCTTATCATCTGCAATGTAATGTAGGAACGTCGTCACTTCCTCGACCAACCACGGCGTGCTTTTCTTTGCCATTTTAGCTCCTCTGTTGACAAAAATGCTGTTTATAAAAATGCTGCAAGCTTCACTATATATATATGTGACGCTAGGGATTATCTCGCGCGCCGATTGTGACGATTCTCTCTGACCAATCAGCAGTCGAGAGTGTTGACGTCACAACTCAGCCTGGTTGTTCCTGGCCCTAGAACCACGATTTTATGAGGCCAGAAAAACTGTGAATTAGGACCCGCCGGCCGGTACTAGGCCAAGTGGAAACGCAACCAAAGTCGGGCCGCTGACGTCACAGCCCTCTTAAACCGGGCTCCGCGCTGTAGTGGAAACGCGCCATTAGATCTCCTCCTGTCAGCTCCATGTCAGGAGGTGTACTCCTCTCCCCCTGAGCCTTCGCTGTCTTTTGATTTCCTCGTGCTTGAAAGGGTGTGTCTGTTTTAACTGCCCCACCACTTCTCTGAGCTGCTGTTTCATCCACTCTGTAGGGAGATGTAGGGAAGAGGGGTTTCCCAGGAGAGAGGGGGGAGAAGGTATAGAGAAAGCTGTGTGTGTGTGTGTGTGTGTTGTGTGTGTGTGTGTGTGTGTGTGTGTGTGTGCGTGTGCGTGTGCGTGTGCGTGTGCGTGTGTGTGTGCGTGTGCGTGTGTGGCATGTCAAGGTCTGTTCATGCATGGCACGATCACCAACGTGGCCACTGAAGCTTGGATGATTGAAACTGGGTTGCCATGTTCCTCTCAGAGGACCGGCACTTCTGTCTTTGAACACACACTACCTAAAATCCGTCATGGATTTATACATTTAGGAGGACACACAGTTACACTTTATTGGTTTGACTTATATTATGGTAATTATCACAGTTTCAATGTTCAGTTGTGCTTGGAGGCTTTACCTGGCAATAATGCACATCTCACTTTTGTTTTTAGGATCTTTTATTTATTTTTTGTCATGATGGATAATCAGGCCAGTTTTTATTGTAGTTTCTTCAAGGTTTGAGTCCTGTTAAGTCCAATATAAACATTCAGAGTTAATGAGATTTCTTTTGAACTACGAGTGCCTAAAGGGACTCTCTTTCTGCCCTTTTTGTTCTTAATACTTCCATTTGGCCCGCTAACTAATTGATATAATAAATCCATGTCCACTTTATACGGACTACACAGAGGAGTCTTAGTCCCAGCTGACCTGCAGCAGCTCTTCTTTGGCCGCTGCCATGTGTGTGTTTTCTCTATTAAGCCAAACATATGGACAGGTGGGGGAATGAGGAAGAAAAAGTCAAAAGCGAAAACTTCAAGGGAAGTGAATATTCGTTGGTAGCCACAGGAAAAACTGTTCTAGAAAAAGCTTTTATTATCTAATAACGAAGAGGAAGTGCTTTTGCAGGCCGATTTTTTTATGTGGGTATGGTCACTTAAGGGGTTGGGCTTCCATCAGCCCAGGGGAAATCTATAACCTAAATGAGCTGGCTGCTGGTGCCCCTTGCCAGACTGAAAATAATGGCCAGGTAGAGGTTCTGGGAAAAAAAACAAGATCTGCATGGTGCTGACCACAAATGATGGCTTCTCTAAAGCACAGGAAGGAAGCTACCAAAACGACCAACCCAAGTCCCATCTGTCAACCTGGTGAAACACTCTACTACTTTGCTGTAGACTAGACGTGTAATAAGCTCTGTCTTTGAAAGCAGCCTGTGGGAACTGAAACACACGACATCAGAGAGAGTGAATTTTATGACAAAGGACTGTGTGCCAACAAATGCACTTCTTTGAGCAAATGAAAAGCTATCTCGACCTTCTTCCTTTCCCTGCAAATGAGAAGCAATGAGCTCCCCAGCTGGAGAAATTACTCTGAGCAAAGGGCAACACGGCAGTTAAGTTTTCCAATCACCCACCATGTTGGGTTGTTCTTCACAGTGACCTGCAACACTTCTTGTTTCAGCTCTATATGAGTACAGTGAAATGAAAAAAAGTACAAACTGATTTTTTTCATTGATCATTGATCAATGTCAATTTTTGACTGAAATCCTTGAAAAATCATAGCATTTTACTAATATGTTGTTCTTATTTTTATCGAGGATGCTTCCTTGAAGCGTTCTGTTTGGTACATGAACTGTCGTACTGGCATTCTCAGGCCACTCTTCATAATACCTATAACAATATCAGTGGGCACATTAACGGTTGCAAGAACTCTTTAGGGGATTTTAGGGGAGCAGGATGAACTGCAATGTCTCCGTCGACAGGCGAGAGGAAAGAGGAACGTAATGCAGAAACCAAGGCAGAGCAGTGTGACTGCACTTGTACTGTGTATAATCAGTGAACTGGCTTACTGGCTGAAAAAGCGTCCCAACATGCAAACACTGATGACAACTGCTATGACATGAAGGGAACAGTCATACTGAAAGGACAAAGGTCCATATCAACATGTTATTAAAAGTAACATGTCAAAATATCATTCATTATTTATATATTTGACAATGAATCTTTCAGTGTAATATATTTTTTATAATATTTGGCCTAAGTGATACTGGCTGAATAACTTTAAAGAGCTCATAACAGCTTTGTATAAGCACACTGATATATTGGCCTATGCCTAATCCTATCATTCTGTTACCAAGCATCCTGGTTCACTGTCAGTGTACACATGGAACCTGTACATATAAGTCATTAGCAAAGGTCTGGCCGTGAGTAGCTGTGTCTCCATGTCCCTCCTCTAAAGCTCCTTACACACCAAACTGACACCAAAGAACACCAAAGAACACCAAAAAACACGTCCCGACGGAACGTCGCCTCACGTCGCCTCACGTCGCCTCACGTCGCCTCACGTCGCCTCACGTCGCCTCACGTCTCCTGCGTCTTGGCCATGTTTCGCACTGGAACACAACGCAAAGACTTCAGCCGACGGCCAAGTTGCACGTACGAACTGCGCATGCGTGAGTGGCAATAACTCTCCTTACCAGCAGGCAGCGGTAGTGTGTATTCGTCATTCAAAAGAGGCAACAAACGGAAGACAGACTGTGTGATACACCGAGAGAAGAAGAACAGACTGCGTGATATAAACAAACAACAAATAGCGTGTGCGTTCCATTTTCACTCTACAGCGAGAAGCTCATGGGGCTTTCCCGAACCTGTGTCGAGAGCTGGAGTTAAATGAAATCTCAGATTTGCCTTCTTAATCATTTGTTTGGGTCCCTCACTTCCGTTTCGCTTCTCATGCACTGATTCGCTAAGGTGAACAGCCAATCAGAGTGATTTTTTGGCCGACGGCCTTTTACCGACAGCCTACCGATTCAACATGTCGAATCGGTGGCGGAAGGTGTCGGCACGGCCGAAAAGACACGACGGTGCAGTACACACCAATCTGAGTAGGGCGACACGACGCTCATCGACGGCCCAACATCTATCGACATCTATCGACGCCGAGAATCGGCTCGGTGTGTAAGGACCTTTAAACTGAGTTGGCTGCTGTACAAACACAATGAAAACAAGTATCCCCGGAATATGATAACACTATTGGTTCAAACTCATTTCTCAATACTTCCCCTTTGAAGTGGAAAACCTGTGTCTGCATGGCTTCAATTAAGAGATTAGCATATTGATAAAACATGACATGGCATGTGAATGTGACATTTAAGCCTGCACGCACTTTATGTCACGGAAAGAGAGATGTTAATATAGTTGCATGGTCAAACTTTCCAGAGGAATGCTACAGGCAGATCAAAGAGGGACGCTGCTTCCTGTTTGGGTCAGCTGATTGTTGGGGAGCCGCTCTAATCAGGGCCGGCCGTAGGCACTGGCGAACTAGGCGTCGCGTCACGGCTGCGCCGCGGTTTTGGTCCGGCCTCCTCCGGCGTCATACCCTACCGGGCGCGTTTCAGGAGCATTTCAGAAGCGGAGCGTCTTGCGTGCCGGCTCGCAGTTTTTGTTGATTTGGGCATATTTCCTGGACAGGCTACTTTGTACAGACAAAGTTAATAATAATTGTAATATTCCAGTTATAAACGACATGAATAGAAGATGTGTTGCTGTATTTTAGTGGTAGAAAATGCATTCATCATCATAATTATTCTATATTATCTGCAACGCCTCGCGTCACGTCGAAAATAGACTTGCATACTATTTTGAGCGGAGCCCAGCGCCGAGACGCTTCTGGGACGCTTCTGAGCCGTAACGCGACGCGTCTGGTGGAATAGCACCCATTGACTAGAGTGGCCGCGATCTTTGCGAACGCCGCAGCGCAGCCGTAATGCGACGCAGAAGGAATTCCGGTGGAATCTAGGGGTGAGGCTGATAACTACAGCTCAGTGAGGTAAAGGACTCTGAGTGTTTAGATAGTTCACTTTAGTCTAAGTTATCTCAGTGGGTCTCAAACGGTTTGGTCACAATTTATGTAAACAAATATTTCCAAGGCACACCTTTATAATTATTAGGATAAATAACAACAGGTTTGAGATCATTCCAATGTATACTATCGGACAGTAAACCAAACATATCGTTTAAAACTGGAGATATAAAAAAAAATGCATAAATAAATAAATGTTAACTAGGTAAAATAAGATATGAATGAACAACAAAAATAAAATATGTTACATTTATTTGTTATTGGCTATGGTAGGTTATTGGTTATGTTCACATACTTATTAAAATGCAAACCGATCTTTTTCATATGGGTGTTTTAGAGTTGTACCCCCTAGATCTAGTCTCTAGTAATTGTGCTCAAAGTGCACCAGATTGAAGCATTTTACTTTAAAATGTTAAAAAATAGCTTTCCGGGGGGCATGCCCCCGGACCCCCCTCTAGGATGTGACGTCCACCCACCAATTAAAACATGTTCATACAATAATGAATACATTTGAAACCTTCTTTATGTATATAACCAACATGTCAATACGTTTCAGTTTTTGTAGTGTATTGGTCTTTTGTAGAGATTTTTCATTTATTCTTTATATATTCTATTGTGTTTTGCTTGGAGGGGGGGGAGGGGGGGGGCACCAAATCATAATCTCGCCTAGGGCACCAAAATGTCTAGGGCCGGCCATCACCACTCAGGTCCTTCTGGGGGTTTGGAGATCAAGCTATGCTTTCATCTGAACACAAACTAATGTGCACCAGTGGACATTCTGTCGTGATGTGGTCACTCCTACCAAATCTGTCTTAAGACGGACACTTACAGCTCTAATGACACTATTACACCACAACACTCTGATGATGTGCGGTTAGAATTGGAGAGAAGATGCGTTTCCAAGGATACAGTTATAATAATAATAATATCAGAGACTGGATGCTTGTTATATTTTCCCAATGGTTGCCAGGCAGTAGAGGACGCTGGAGTGATAACAATGCTCTCAATAACATATAAATATGTATAATACACTGTACACTGTATGTGTGGCTGCATGATTCTGGTTATTAAGTCGAAATATATCAGTTTAAATGTGCTGGTCTACTTTGCTTCTGTTAATAACTAAGGGATAGTGAACAAATTATAAGAAATTAAATTCAAGTATCAGCAGACACAAAGTTGAGGGCATATTGATTCCACTAGGGCAAACCGGACTGAAGGAGCTCCCCCCACCAGAGAGCTGTCTGTGGGTGGTGGTCACAGCTGTGACTGCTCATCATCTTTAAACCATCTACTCATTAATCTGAAAGAGCAGCAGCTACACAGATGAACTGAAAGGCTCAAGTGCATTTCCCTTTCTATTTTTAACGACCACTTTCAGAGAGTTCATCATGCTGTGGCTGCCATTTGACACATGTAATCAGTCACAGTTTTTAATGTTACTGTATACTTTAATATTGAAAGATACAATGGGTCCCTAACCCACTTGCAAGTACAACCAGAGTGAAGGAAAAATGTTTTGTAGTTATTTAGCGTTTTGCAGTTCTGCAGAGAAGCAGTCCTCTCAAACTAGAGACACACACACCGCTCAGATGTTATCTGGAGTCTTTTTATGCCTCTTTGCATTTCTTTGTAGTTCTTTTGCATGTGGTGTGATTGCGCTTTTCTGCATGTCGTTTTTACTATCTGGAAGAAACAATATCAACTGTTTTTATTTTCTTCTTTTTCCACCATCTTTTACCTTTTTGCCGTGGTAGGGAGGATCAGGAGTCCCGGGCGCTCCTGGGTTCAAGGTGAAGTCAATTCTGAGCTGTGTGGCAGTTATTACACACATTGAGATCAGTGGGTCATAATCATGTTTCTTCCGCTGCAAAGGGCCAGGCTGGCGTCCCTGGGTCCCCTGGCATCCCCGGGAAGAGGGGCTACAGGGTAGGCCTTGAATGGAACGGCACCCCTAACTGTCTGTTGTGCTTCTGTCAGTGGTCTTCACTCCTCTAGTAACTGGACGTCTGTAAAGTCAGATACTCATCAGTGCTTTGTGTGGTGTTGTTTGACTGCCCAAAGCTCCCTGTGTTGTGTTTTACCTTTCTGTGCTGCTGGCCATGCTTCACTTGCCATTAAGTGGAGTTCTTTGGTCTTTTTAAGGATGGTATAATTCACATAACTAACTCTATTGTTGACCTTATCATATTTGTCAGTCATCTGTCATTGGATGCTACACATTATCATATGATTTAGTATGAATCAATGAAGAATGTATTGTCTTGGATGTGTTGTGAATTATAATCTCAACTCAAATCCACTAACTATCTCACTAACTCGCTTTGGAGATTTGGAATTCAGCTCGATTTTTGGGATCCCATTTTAAGTGTCCCATAAGGGGTTTTGTAACGGAAATGAGAAGTTTTGAGTAAAAGTAATATTGACACAAATATATCATTAACTGGCCAATTAAAAATGATAATAAAACAGTACAGGATTGAGAGAATTTAAATGGACATTAATTACCAGTCAAATTGTTTTTTAATGTCTTTTTGGTAAGCATTCTAATCTATGAACAGTATTTGTAGTATTTAACAAGTACCTTTAAGGGGGCTTTGGTTGCATGCAGCTAAACTGTGTGGAGCGCAAAAAATGCCAGAATGCAATCTCAGAGCCCACCTAGCTTTTACAACTTTTTATCAATTTGGCTTATTGGCTAATTGGCACGACATCTTCTCTTAACCCCAACTGTAACTATGAGCTCACACAGAAGAGGAACTCCTGGCCTGGATATCTGCTGGTTTCCTTGGAAACCCAGAGATAATATTTGAAGCCCTCAGAGGCTAAACTTATGTCAGACTGACGATGGACCCGGAGATTGGGTTGATGGTAATAAGGGTTCTGTGTTCAGCCAAGACTTTGTTCTCTATGTACGGCAGGGGGACAAGGGAGAGCCACGCATTGCTGCCACGGGAATTAAAGGAGAACCGGGTTCCCCAGGACTACCAGGCCAGCTGGGACCCAAGGTAAAGGGAAACCGTTTGGCACTGGGTACCAATCATAGGTTATTAATTAGCACTGTTAACACAACAAATCTACTGCCCTTGGAAGTCACAATATATATTCCTCTTCCAGGGTGACACAGGCAACAAGGGAGACAAGGTAAGACAACAGCATCAGAATTTAAAATACTATCACAAGCTGAGACTGTGGATGGAGGGTCTAAGTGTCATACCTTCCTTTAACCTCTAGGGGGAAGCAGGACCTGAAGGCTCAGTTGGACCAAGAGTAAGTCAACCCATATATCGATACATAGTACATCAAATATGAATGTTCTAATCAAAATGTTAATGGTTATTGTCTTTCTCTCCTTATAGGGTCTTCCAGGCCCAACTGGGGAGCCAGGAAAGGCTGAAATCCACAACAATGAAAATGTATGTAACTCATATTATGTTTCACTTAACTTACATGTATAAAACGTGTAGAATCAAATAAAGATTAATTCAACAAATTGTATTCCTCCTCAGGATATTCGCAACATACCCCTGATGGTAAGAACTTCAAAGCATTTTCATGACATGTGCAGACACAGTACAATAGAAAAGATCCTTTTGAATGACAACGTGTGTCCTCCTCTTAGGGCCCCCCTGGATTACCTGGACCTTCAGGCCCCCCTGGAAACAAGGTAGGAAATACTATTTTATTAATCATTTAGTTTTATCATCAGAGGATAATTCTGGTAGGAGGCCCTGGAGCAAATCTTGTTGGCCCCTATAAACCAATTGAGGATAACTGGTCCCTGGTTTTTTTTTTTTTTTTTAAAAAGGATAGCCTAAATCAGGGGTGGGGAACCTCCGGCCCCCGGTCCGTATACGGCCCGCGAGACCATTTGGTACGGCCCTCGATGTAATTTATAAACACGCGCAAAAAAGAAAAAAATTAAAGAAATCTAGACCGCAAAAAAATTAAACAAGCGAGTGCCTGTTTTTCCTGGCCAAGGTCAGGGTCCTTGAACACAACACGAGCCTAACGTGTCATCACGTGGTATATGTCTCGTCTGACAGGGTGTAGTTATGCCGGAGAGCACCAGAACGTTGCTCCGGGACTTCAGAAACTGCAGTACCGATAAGGAGCCACATGCCGCAGTCTTTGCGTGGCTGTGTCTTTAGCTGAAAGCCCAGTGGCGATCTGTTCATCTGTCATACTGATCATACAGTCAATAACTTTGTTTTATTAGCATCTGGTTAGCTAGCTATGCTAACGAATATAAGAAGCTTTTTCTCCAACCAGTGAGGTAAAGGCACATCTTTATATGATCATATAGTGATAAAAAAATAAGAGAATAAAGTAAACAGGTATAAAATACTATATGACAGTAAAAAGTTGTTATTAATAAACAAGAATACAGTTTGAAAGGGGAGTGATTTGTAAAATATCCATAAATAAAAAGAAATCTGCTTCCAGTTCTGTTTCATATGGGTGTTGAGAGATGTATCCATAGATCTCTTCATGTTGCTCTCAAAGTGCACCAGATTGATGCTATTAACTTCCCGGGGGAGCATACCCCCGGACCCCCTATAGGAGGTTAGGTCCCCCCCCACTTAAATCATGTTCACATGGATAGGAAACTAAATACATTTGCACACATCTTGTGACAATATCTTTCTGTTGTGGTGGTCATGCCACAACCGTGCACATGAATGCATGCACGAGTCATGGTAAATATCTGGATTAAGAGGTTGCTTTTTCTTTGCACAGCATGAAAGAAAGGTGAAATGAATGGGCTGTGATTTTAGTATTTTTAAGCAGAGGTCAATCATTTATACGTCCCTTGGAGGATGTTGAAAAAATTGAAATGGACCTTGAGAGGAAAAAGGTTCCCCAACCCTGATCTAAATGAACAGCCAAAAGAAAATTATTTTAGGGACTCTAGGCTTCAAACCAGTTGCTTGCTTTGCCTTGTGGGTAATAAAGCCTTGGTTTTTCCTCAGGGTGAAGTTGGTCTGCCGGGTGCTCCAGGTGTGGACGGAGATAAGGTAATACCAAACAGTTGAATAGTGACACAATGGTGATCACATGTTGTTAAATTCATCAGCTGTGATGACACATGGAGAGGGTGAATCATGCTCCCGTTTGGAAATGTCTGTAAAGGAGGTCTGTTTTCACATGGATTCCTTCAGGTTCATTAAGTGGGTTTGTGTTTCAGGGACCCAGAGGGAAGCCTGGAGATACTGGTCCTGCAGGCCCAGCCGGTCATGAAGGGCCCAGAGGGGAGAGCGGTGTCATGGGCTTCCCGGGACCCAAAGCAGACAAGGGAGACATGGGTCTATCTGGATCACCTGTGAGTGCCTGTGTTAACCGCCACCCCCCCCCCCCCCCCCCCCCCCCCCCCACATCACTCACTGCCTGAGGTTCCCCGACCAAAGCCCAACCCCACATCTGTCGTTACCCAGAGGGAAGGCTGTGGTTTTCTAATTAGAGACTCACTGTCTTGGAAGGGGCCGACCGATGACACTGCGTTTATCTTTTAATTCACTGTGGCATTGATCCCAAATGTGCCCCATATTAAGGGCTATGCTATTTGTAGGCTGGTGTTCCTTTGAGAGAGTCCTTCTGTGCGTGTAGGGTTTGGATGGTGTGGCCTCCTATACAGTATATTTTTGGGATGTCTATTCCCCGTGTTATCCTGTTCTGAATGTTTGACAGGTACACTGTAACATTTAATAAGTTGGCAAACTCATGTCCTCACAATAAGTAGGTTGAGTACACTTAGTAGTGTGAGTAGGTGTAACTCACACCTACTGTTTATTCTAAGTGTACTTTAATTCATTTAAGAAGTACAACTGACGAAAATGTTTAGATGAATGATACTTCAAAACAATGCTTATTTATTTGATTCTGTGTGCAATACATAATACTAGTTGCATCCTTCCTCAACCTAACCCTTTAAGTTCTACTTGCTCATCATTTCCAAGATTCACCTAATTAAATCAAACAAACTCATTCCTGTGAAAGGAGATCATTCTACAACAAATATAATTATATTAGTCAACGACAACAACAATAAATACTTTATCTATAAACAGATTTTGTTAACTAATATTCCCCTTAAAAAACAATACGTTGAGACCACTCATTGGGTTCATTCAGCGGCATTACATTTATTTTCGATCAGCTTAGACCTCTTACCGTGTGAGATACTTACATTGTTGGTATTTATATCTTGCTTTGTTTGTTTATGATTATTTTTGATGTAAAGGGATGAGTGAATAAGAAAACAAGAACAAATCATTGAGATAAATCGGCCCTCCCACCACTCAGTCCCTGAATAGAAAATGCCTTTGTATAAACTTGCACCATATGGTTTATAAAATTCATGAAATGCTCCTAAAAACTCAGTTGGATGTTAAACTGTCTTCCATCCGATCCCACCTTATTCTGAACCTGGACAGTCCCTACGCTGCTGGCGGTCTGCGACGGGCTGTATGGCCCCCTGTTTTATGGGAATATGTGAAGGACATGAAAAGACAACACCTTTACTTAAGTAAAAGTACTAATGCAACCATTTAAAAAGGCTTAATTGCAAATCAAATCCACATTCAGAAACATAATAATAACAATACAAATAAACGTAAGCAAAATGTACTTTAAATATCTTATATGTGCTTTAAGAAATAAAATGTGTCATACCAGCCCCTCATTTTGTATATAATATGTAAAAGAAACAAATCCATTTGTTAGTAGCATTGTCATTTTGATTTTAAGCCCCCTATACTATTACAAATAGTTTGTAATAACCCATCATGTGTTATGATTTCATCAAATGTTTTTGGTGAAAATATTACTTATATGTAACAAAGAAAAATCTAAAGCACAATATTTACCTTACACTTTAGTGGAGTAGAAGTATACATTAGCATAGAATGGAAAAACTTGAGTAAGAAAGTACTTCAAACTGTTGAAAGTATGAAACTCTGGATAAAACTGAAGAGCATGTCATTAGACCACACAGCGCAGGTAAAGGCATCTGCTGCCATCGTGATGTCCATTTCCCTTTTCTTGTTCTGTAGGGTTTAGATGGCCCTACGGGTGAAAAGGGGGCCAGAGGGGCCCTTGGCCCCATTGGATTACCTGGCTCAATGGTACGCAGTGGGCCCTCAGCCTGCATCTTGCTGGATGCAGAGTCTGACCTGGCAAGGGGGGAACCGTTTAAATGTTTCGTATTCACCCCGTTGCTGCTGAGTGTTCACGTATTGTTTATCTGACCAGGGAATATATGAGCAGAGTGATGACTGCTGTGTCTCTCACCACACAGGGTCCTAAAGGAGAGCCTGGAGAAGGAGCCAGGTCAGAGATGGTAAGGGTCAGTCATTCACTCAGGTGTGATTAGTGCTCCTCATGGTGAATTACAACACTAAATGTTGCTTGTGTGTGTGTCTGTAGATGTATTGCCCTCCAGGGCCCGCCGGACCCCCAGGACCAGTGGGGCCAGCCGTGAGTCAAACATGTCATTCCCTCCTGAAACTTAACTGCAAAAAAACAATGAAATAAAACAGGATAATTCAATAGAAATGGTGTGCACAGACACTGGCTGAGAAACAGACTGTCAGTAATGCTGCTGCTTTTGTTCCATCCAGGGAACTCAAGGATTCTCAGGGCCTAAGGTGAGATGTTGTTCCTATAAACTCATATGTAACAGCTGCTCATTATATTCAATCTGCCTCCATTTACATCGTACCGTAGCCATTCAGAGCATGGGAGAGTAATGATCGGACTGTACCATGTGCTTTCTCTCAGGGGGAGCTAGGCATAGGCATCAGAGGAGAAAAGGGAGCAACGGGTCTCAAGGGCGACAAGGGGGACAGAGGCCATCTCGGACTTCCTGTAAGTACCCTGTACTTCCTGTCTGTTCATAAGTCTCAGAAATCCTTGACTTCCATTTTTCACATGTTATATAAAACATTTTTTAAACATTTTAATGCAATGTTGAGTATTTTAGAGATGATATCACTGCATCAGTACAGAAATGTGAGCATTACTCAGTGTTAACCTTACAAGCCTTACGTTTTTAACCGTAGTTTATGCATTTGTTACTGACCAGATTCATGTCTCAGCTTCTATGTGGTCTTAACCCTGTTCAAGTGTTGCATGGGGGCGCAGATTGTTTCCAAAAGAAGTCAATCATCAACATAAAACTCCATATCTCTACATGTTATTGCTTTTATTTTACTTTTTTATTCAAAATTATTTTAAAATACTTTTTCTTTTATACTCTTTAAAATGGTGTCTATCACTTTGGGTTTCTATTCTTATTCTTTGTTTACACTCACATTCAGGAATCCTTTATGTAGTCTGCATACTTTCTGTATCGTCCATGACCATACATCTGCAGGCTTTTCACTCGGAGGGACCAGATATGAATGATGTGGTTGTGATAGCAATAAGTGTCACATCATTGAATAGAAAAGTACAACAAAAAGCAAAGAACACAATAGATTTTCGGGGGGGGGGGGAACTAATACCTGACCCACACAATGCAGAGTTTCCTCCTGTCTGAGTATCATTAGGGACTAGCTGAAATGACTAGCCAACAGATGTGGAGAAAGTAGTCATATCCTTTACTTAAGTCAAAGTTATAATAACACGCTTTAAATAATACTCCATTACAGTTATAAATGTTACTTAAGTAAAAGTACTTGCGTTTTTTAACATAATCGTACTCAAGTATCAAAAGTAGAAGTACTGATTGTGCAGGGTGGCTCTTCTAGAAGGTTTTTATTATTATAGAATATTTTGTTATTCTGTTATTATTATTAGAAAATGTTAGAGTTTTATAATGCTGTCATCATGGGGCAAATGTCGGATACTATGTGTACTACTGAGTAGATTAGTTGTATATATACCATATAAACACAAGTTGTTATTCATGTAAAAAGTACCTAGTAACTAAATAAATCAACTCAATACATGTAGTGGGGTATAAAGTACAATCATTCCTTTTGAGAAGTTATGGAACTGAAATATAAAGTAGCATAACATGGAAATATTCAAGTAAAGTACAAGTTGCCCAAAACTATATTTAAGCAGTACTTGAATAAATGTACTTAGTTACAGTACATTCCACTACTACTAGCTAATTAGCAGAAACTTGGTATAGGAGATGTTTTTAATTAAAGACATGAAACCGTTGTGAGGTGTTTCAGTAGGAACCTATGGGCCGCAGATCCAACATCATCCGTGCTCTGAAAAAAGTGAAACTTCAATTAAATGTATTATGTCAACAGATTTCCAATACCTGTATTAGGTCAGTTGAAAGCAATAACTTTAAGTTGAACCTAATATTTGTTATTTGAACTTAATATTACTGCTTAACCTAATAACGTTATGTGAAATCTGTTGACATAATACACTTAATTAAAGTCAATGTTTGACTTTTGTCAGTGTGGAAGAAATGACTCACATTACTGTTACTCACTTCACCTTCACCCCCCCACCTCCACCACCCTTCATTTGTCATCATCTGAATGTGTTTTTGATGTCACCTGAGTCACAGCTTCACTCACCTTCCCATCCCCACCCCCCCACCCCCACCTTCCTCCCACCATCTCCCCCATCACCTCTGCTCTCTAACTGTGTACGGCGCTATACAGGGGGCTCATGGGTTAGACGGCAGACCTGGTCCAGTGGTGAGTGGCGCAAGTCCGGTTCCGGCCCCCCACCCTTCTTCCTTCTCTTCCTCCTCCTCCACCCCCTGCTACAGCTTGCTTGTGTCTGCCATGTCTGCTCGTCTGTCCGCTCGCTCTCCTGCTTCCCATGCTTGTCTCGTCTCTTTTCCTTCCTGAAGTGTCTCTGAGGATGGGCTGTTCAGGGGGGGTTCTGAGGATGCACTGGCATGAGACTGTTTGTTCAGAGAAACAAGGCAACTCCAAACTGCAACTCTTCCCACGCAGATGTTCCACATTAAAGCCTTCCAGTGGTTCAATGAGCATTATGCCACCCTCACTATCTGAATCAGAATCAGAAATCCTTTATTCATCCGACAGTGGAAGAATGTACATTAGCCCATAAGGTAGGCTGCGAAGAGATGTGCACATAAATCTGATCGGGTATCTTTACAGAGGTGGAAGGAGTATCCAGATGCTTTACTTACTTTACCAATACATTATGTGACATTTCTAGAAAATGTTGTTGCATCAAGTAGACACAGTTCTCATTTAATTCTTGTAAAATATTTAAATTATTTTAATCTTTTGTGACTTTAAGAGTTAGTCCACTAGTTTAATTTTAGAGATGCATTTTGTTAAAAGTAGCTAAAGCTGTAGTTTAATTGTAGTGGAGTAGAAGTATAAAGTAGCATAACATGGAAATACTCAAGTAAAGTACAAGTACCTCAAAATTCTAATGAATTGCAGTACTCACTTAAATCTATTCAGTTACTTCCCTCCTCTGAACTTTTATTAACTTTTAAAGAAAATGCTTTTTATGAATACAGTAAGAATACAGTATGACTGAACTAGTGATTTTTTTTAATTAGAGCGCTACGGGAAAATCCCTATAATCAGTAGGTATCTTCCACCAGTGTTTTCGTGTTGTCTGATACCGGACATCATGTCAGTGTACCCTCAGTCCTCAGTCCGGCCTCAGATCCTGTTTCAGCTGGGCTGCACACTGCCATTAAGAACCGATCCAGAAGGAGCATGCAGAGATGCTGCATGTTGACATGTCTTCAGTGAATCTGGACAGCTGTACTCAGTGTACATGGATAAGCCTGAGATGCAGGGTCTTCCTCTCCCAGCCTGACGCTGCTTCGACAGCTGCAGCTGTTCACATTTCATTCATTTCCCCTGCTTGTAACAGCAGTTTGGTCAGTACTTCAACAAGCTTGGTGTGTAAATGCTACAGGTGTCAGGACAGAAACGTGTCCTAACCTTTTTTGAAAAAAGCCTTCATCCAAATGGTCCATCTTTTAATTTACACCAAAAGCTTGTTGATTTACTGACATGAGGCATTTAGTGATGATATTTTCCTGGTACTATTATATGTGTTTCTGCTAACATGTATATATTTCCCATTTTCTGTTTTAAAGGGTCTAATAGGACCAGCAGGTGTTTCAGGACCCGCAGGACCAAAGGGAGAGAGAGTGAGTATCTTTGGTGTGTTTCTCACATGAATATATTTTAAAAAAAATACAGTTATAGGAAAAGATATGCTTTGTTTTTTTTCTCATCACTTCAGGCTGAAAAGGGAGATGCAGGATTACCAGGACCAATCGGGCCTCAAGGCATTCCTGTAAGTCTGAAATTACTTTAAAAAGTTGATCACAGCGGCGAGCATCTCTTTGCTCATTGGAAGCATCTTGCTCAAAGAAACCATCAACCCAAAACAACCAGCCAAAAACATTCACCTGCTGGAGACCATGACAACAGCCTTTGTTTCTCTAGTTATTGCTATACCACAATCTCCCTAAGAGCTCTAACAATTTAAAATTCACTTTGAGATGCGGGATATATTTGTTTTCCTTACATCACATTTTTCTTTAAACAATAAATATACTGGGAATGCTTGTACATAGAGGCAAACATATGGTGGGAGGCTAAGCACGGCGAAACCTTATCCTGCTTGCAGTCGGACATCTTGTGGTACCACTGCAGTCAGACATCTTGTGGTAGCACTGCAGTCAGACATCTTGTGTTAGCACTGCAGTCGACATCTTGTGTTAGCACTGCAGTCACATCTTGTGGTAGCACTGCAGTCAGACATCTTATCTTGTGGTAGCACTGCAGTCAGACATCTTGTGTTAGCACTGCAGTCGGACATCTTGTGGTAGCACTGCAGTCAGACATCTTGTGGTAGCACTGCAGTCAGACATCTTATCTTGTGGTAGCACTGCAGTCAGACATCTTGTGTAGCACTGCAGTCGACATCTTGTGGTAGCACTGCAGTCAGACATCTTGTGGTAGCACTGCAGTCAGACATCTTGTGGTAGCACTGCAGTCAGACATCTTGTGTTAGCACTGCAGTCAGACATCTTGTGGTAGCACTGCAGTCAGACATCTTGTGGTAGCACTGCAGTCAGACATCTTGTGGTAGCACTGCAGTCAGACATCTTGTGTTAGCACTGCAGTCGGACATCTTGTGGTAGCACTGCAGTCAGACATCTTGTGGTAGCACTGCAGTCAGACATCTTATCTTGTGGTAGCACTGCAGTCAGACATCTTGTGTTAGCACTGCAGTCGGACATCTTGTGGTAGCACTGCAGTCAGACATCTTGTGGTAGCACTGCAGTCAGACATCTTATCTTGTGGTAGCACTGCAGTCAGACATCTTGTGTTAGCACTGCAGTCAGACATCTTGTGGTAGCACTGCAGTCGGACATCTTGTGGTAGCACTGCAGTCAGACATCTTGTGGTAGCACTGCAGTCAGACATCTTGTGTTAGCACTGCAGTCAGACATCTTGTGTTAGCACTGCAGTCAGACATCTTGTGTTAGCATTCAGATATTGTGTTGCTCCTCCTCTTTGTAGCTCCTCTCACAGTCAGGTTGCTTCTCTGCATCTGAAACTTCTGCTCCCAGATTTCTCCTCTGCTCTTGGATCAGTGTAATAATAATGCATAACCCTTGCAAAAGTCCTCAACCAATAGAATGCCAGTTAAAGTCTTGACCGATTAAAGGATTCCTTGCTCTTTTTTGCCACGTTTGTAAAAGAAAATGACGTGTGCAGTGTATAAATAATCGTTATATATCATAACTAAAGCCTTGAAAGGTTTTTTTATGTTTGCATTACAATGACTATGTTTGTGTGCATTTAAATTGACTTTTCAGTAGAGGGTAATTTATATATTTAATTAACCAAAACATGTTTATAAATCCTTCTGTGTGCAGTTTGTAATATTAAACTGATCTGGCCCTGCAGGCTTTACATCGCCTCGCGGCAAAAGGTCCACCAGTATTTTCCTGTGTCATTTTTCACATTGTTCACACGGCATGGCAAGCAAGCATATTTCCCAATATGTGGCAAATATTCACAGCCACTAATGTCATGTCTCATTTATTTTTGCAGGGTTTAGTTGGACCACAAGGACTCAAAGGGAACCGGGTAAGATACCACATATAATATTTTGCTAGTTATAAAGATTGTTTCAATCTGTGGAATACATACAAAACAGATCACTTCATTGCTTTTAATCGAATGCTTATTTACTTTATTATATTCAGAAATGAAATAAAAGTCTTTATGCATCATAATAAACAGAGCAGGCTGGTATTTGCCCCCCCAACATTAAACCCTGCAGTTGTTGGAGCGGGTCAGTGGAGAGGTCAGCTGACCACAGTCGTGACTTCAAAGACGCTCTCAAGCATGAGAAGTGAATTACCAAGCTACTTATGAATACATGGATATTCTCTTTGATATCCAGCATGAGAAGAAAGCCACCTGAGTCAGATCGTTTGCTTTGATTTTTCTATTGATCCTGAATCATTTATTTCCAAATGTTTTCTTGCCCTTCTGAGGCAAATCTGTATGCAGTGGCTTCAATTTGAGTATCAGCACTTTTACACATTAAATGATAATGAAATTATAATTATTCTTTTTAAAAATTACTATTCTTTTATCAAGAAAATGTATACTATGATTTGGTAATAAATAATATAATAAATAATAAAGTGTCCTTAGAAACAGCTTTGTTTACCTTCCACATTTCTCCTGTATGTTTGGATTTGACATTTAACAATTCCGTTTGGAGTTCAAATTGAGAGATGGATATACAGTAGGTGTCATGACAGTGGGTTAAAACATTTGTAACCAATATTTGCATAACAATGGATCAGTTAGATCTTTGGATGCACCTGCCCAGTATTTGTTTGTGGTAAATCTATGTTAAAAAAAATTCCAACGATAAATACCAGAATTGGTCAAATGGCAGATCACACACAGACTTTCAGGACAAAGTTCCCACTTATCTATTCTGTCATGTCAAACAAAATGCTAAAGTTATGGCTTAGTGGCCTTCAGTATGATCCGTGTTGTGAAAGGTTTTGCTCCACAGAGAATTACCTCCAGGTTTTTTGAATACGTTTTATTGAATTTCAGCTCATGTTGCTTTTCACCCCAGCTCCCTGAAAGAAACCCTCCTGAGTGCAGCTGTATACCTTAGAAACAGAAAGATATTTATATCCATCTTCTTACTCTTAAAAATAAAGCAAATAAGCATATTTCCAAAAATATTGAACAATACCTCCAATTGGCACTGAATATTAAAAGCAACCTGCAAAATAATATGTAAAAAGAGTATTTCATCTCCATGTTGCTAATGTCCACAACCCTTCCTTTGAGAGAATGTTTCTGTTTCCTTCCCATTAACCTGTGACTCTTTCATATTTACACTCCCATCTTGTGAGTCTTCACGTATCATAAGCTCTCTCAGCACATTCAACTGGCCTCTAAATAAATATTTCTGATGTCCACCAGCAGTTAAACAGAGCTGAGTGTGACAGTCCAGTTGAACGTGTTGAAGAAAAGCTGTGGGATGGTGTTGGTGTTTTTACTCTTTGTCCTATCTCCCTCTGTTTCCGCAGGTCTTCCTCTCCCCTTTCCTCCCCTCCACCCTGCTCTGTGGCCCGTGGCTCTTTTTTTTGCCGGGGTTGCCCTCTCTCCCTCTCACAAACCTTGGCCTCCTGCTCTTCCTCCTCCTGCATTCTAATGTAGTCCTGGTTTAATCTTCCTCCTCTTACACCTCCTCTCTCCTCCTCCTCCACCTCCTACCTAACAGTACCTGTTCCCTGCAAGCCTCTTTGTAGTCCCTCCCACCCCTGACCCCTTCCCCCAAATTAGCAAGCAGTGCTCTCCCATCACAGTCATGTGACTGTTTGCTACATTTTGATGCTACCAAACATTCTGCATGTTTCTGGTCATTCTTAGTATAATTAAACGTGTTAGAGTTACAGTATGTACACTATGTAACTCTAAGTAAGATTTCCCACACACTGCTCCTTTAAATAGTGCATTCCAAACATTAAATAACACTTGATTGGCAGTATTTGTAGTTCTGACATTATTTGCAAACTCCTAAAAGGACAGGCAGTGGGCGTCATCATTTCCCAAAGTGTCACAACAACTAAATTAAAGAAATGCAAGACTGCACACGAAAAGGTCTAGACAGTAATGTCACATTTGAAAATATATTTTAAATGACTGGATTCATCACAGCTGGTAAATTTAAAACTAATTGAATTACTTCATACAGTATACTGCTGCTCGATATCTTGAGCTATAAGCATAGTGTATATATTAGTAGATCTATATTTTGTATATTCTTATAATCTGAATAGGTAAAGTAACTAATTGTGTTAAATAAATGTAGTGGAGTAAAAGTACAATATTGGCTTCTAAATTGTAGACATGGGTGGAGGAATAGACAGCATTTGGCAAAAACGGTTATGCACAAATAACAACACTTTGTCTGTGCTTTAGTATAAGAGTATAACTAATTTAAGGAATATAAGTCCAATTAAAAATATATACAGAAAACAGTGGCATTAGGAATGATTATATTTCAGAGCTCTCAGGTGAGGCTGTCTCTGCTTCATGTGTTTTCAGGACTGTATGAAAGAGAACACAAACAACAGTGATCTCTGTCAAACCAATCTATTGTCTCTAACAAGGAGACAGTGTGGACTGTGCTGTGTAAGATTTTATGAAGGGATTCCGATACTTTAATCTCTGACTTTATTTTTAAAATAATCATATTTTAATATATTGCAAAGGCGGGTCAAATAGAATTGTTCCATGTGTATTTCTGCAGCAGCAAAGTACCTACTTTTAGGTACCTACTTTTAGCTTTTATTTTTATATTCAATGTTTTGTCCAGCAGAATGTTCCCCATGATGAAAATATCAGAGTACATGTCACGGCTTCTCACTTCTTCCAGAACCTACTTTAACTGAAGCTCTTATAGTCCTCCACAAAAGCTGAAACCTGCTCACCAACTGCCCGGCTTTAATCTGTACTCCCTAACTCCCTCTACTTACCTTCCCTTTACTCTAAATCTACATTACAAAGTCATACTGTCTTTTGAAAATTGCAGCACGCAAACTCATTATTTGATTAGGATAACTTTATTCTCATATTGTATAAATAACATGTATTTAGCTGATGAACAAAATGTTGCTTCCTGTGTGGCTTAATGAGGGAGGACTAAAGTTTGTTTTTCTTAATACGCTGTTGTTTGCAGGGAGAGAGGGGCAAGAAAGGCAACAGGGGGGCCAAAGGGGAAAAGGGAGACCAAGGAGCACCTGGATTAGATGCCCCCTGTCCGTTGGTATGTCAGTAGTGCAATGTGTAACCAAGAGGCAAAAGGAATGAGGACTCAGAGTACAACATGCATCCTCAGGTTCAAAGTCAGCTTCCTTCTGCCTCTGGTCTTCTCTGTTCTAACCCCCCTCAGGAAGCGTTGGGTCCAAGGGTCCACTGAGCCTGGCAGAGATATGGGGAGATATGGGACTGTTGAAGTTGGTGAAACTGATGACTTTTGATCCATTAAGAAAGTTTCATTAGAGGTTATAGCCTGCAGGTGAAAATGACTTGGACTACAGCTTTGCCTGAGGAACATCTTTTTTCCAGGAATGAGACAGACAGGAACCTGGCACTGATGATGATCAACAGAGACTAAAGTGCACTGCAACCCTGAACAGAGGATAGGTTGGAGTTCTGAACCCTGCCAAACCATGTCTTTTATATCCAACCCTAATAAGTGCAAATGGTGCTTTAAATGAACCAGATGTGACAGTGAGCCAGGTTAAGGCAGTACCTGAATTGGTTAACCGCTGGCTCTATGTTTTATACCTGTTGGGTCAAATTTGCAATGCAAAGAGAAGAAAGTTACTTTGAAAAATAACCCCAACCTGACCCGTGAATCTACCCCTTTTCAGCCATGTATCTGTGACTGGGTCTGACCACAGGGTCTCTCACAGGGTCTTCTATTTATCAGACCTTACACCGGAAAGACATCCAGGTGGCACCGTGAGAACATGGCTGCTCCACCTCGACGGCTTCTTTAGAGCAATAGTCAAAACAGAGCTTGAAACAATATCTGTACCCTGGTAGAGTTCTGGTTGGCATCAGAACTCTCGATCAAACCTTATCTTTACTTTGTATTTAAAACTTTACCATCACAATTTAAACCTGAAATCCTGTCAGTCCTCTCACTGAGCCCAGTTCCTGTCTGTCCCAGGTCTCCTGCATGCTCAGGAGACCTGCGTCCAGCCGGTGGACAGCAGTGGAGATCTCCTCGCTGTCGAGCAGCAGAGGGCAACCCCCCCTCTGCTGCACAGAAGCTGCAGAACTGGCTTTAAATGGTTGATTTCACAAACAGGGTTTCCGTGGCTTTAAAGGGGAGAAAGGTGAACCGGGCTCCCCTGGCCTGGACGGGCTGGATGCCCCGTGCCCTGTGGTATGGTGCTCTCTCCCTTCCTTTTCTAAAGCATGCCTCACCTCAACCCTGGCTTTCTATGCATGGACGTTTCCTTCTACTACTGATTTGAGTCGACTCACCCTACAATAAGCCCTTTTCCCACTGACCTCCTGTAGAATTAACCTGTAATAACCTTTCTTTCTAAAAGCTGAATTTAGTTTAACTCAGGCTTTCAACTCCAACTTCCAGCTGCTCGTGTTAAAGGTCCCATGTCATGGCCATTTCTACTGATCATACTTCCATTGTTGAGGTATACTAGAATAGATTTACATGTTCCAAACTTACATTGGTTTCTCATACAGCATCTCTGTATAGTATGTGTATTCACTCTCTGTCCTAAACGGCTTGTTGGAGCTCCTGCCCACCCCTCCCTGTGAGCCCAATGTGCTCTGATTGGTCAGCTCGCCCACTCTGTTCTGATGAGTCCACCACCGTTACAGCGGAACATCAGTGATTATTTGTTACAATGGCGTTTGTTAGCAACCAGAAAATGACACCAGTAATGACAAACAGATGAGAATGCTGCGTGGGGTCTGGGTGCCGTGTTGGCGGGACGTTGCGTCAGCCTGAGCACCATGGACGCGGGAAGGGGGTGCTGAGGGGGCTACAGTACCCCCATCTGCGAGGCTCCACTAGCACCCGCACCCCCAAACGCGGTGCATCTACAGTGTAAGCGCGCCATAGTTTCGCCGCTGCGAGGCTCCACTAGCACCCCCCCCAGCGCGTCACAGTTTTGCCGCTGAGAGAGTGTGTGTGTGTGAGGAGCTCCAATGGATTGGTCCATTTGGAGTCCCAATGGGTCCGTTTGGGTATGGTCACGTCACTGTACCCAGCAAGAAAAAAAAAATCTCCAACGAGGCGTTCTGGGGCAGCATAGACAGGTCTTTCCTGTGTTAGAGTTTTACTCGCTACTACAGGGTGTACTTTGAGGGTGCGTGACTTTGCAGACCGTTCACATGCATAAAAAGCTACATAACACACAAGGGGACGGGTAATAACCGGAAAAGCATGACATGGGACCTTTAACTCCCATAGCAGATCTATGATTGTTTATAATGCTACCAATAACACAACAATATAATCTCATTTCTAAATCCTTAAGATTGTTGTTTAAGTATCCTGGACCCTCTCACGGTAATACTTTGTTTCCCACTCCATCTCTTGCATGGAGCACCAGTTTTTCCTTCTTCAAGGCATCAGAGTACCACAGGTGGTGAACAGCAGTATGAGACCATTGTATTTGGTCAAAGCAAACCAGAGTCCTTTTATTAGCATGGAAGCATCATTGCAGAATGTTTTTTATTCCTTTTTTAATATGCTCTTAGCCTAACAAAGCCATCCTGAAGATTTAGTTTCTCACTACTCAGAGTAGATAGCCTTTTGTTGTGGCTTTTGTTTCCAATCTTCTTTGACCGATTTGGAGATTGGTTCGTTAAATCAAATTTGGAAACCACTCAGAAGGTTATACTAAAATCACCATGTTCCAGGTATTATCAGAGTGTCATCAAATCAGAAACCAGGAAAACTTCCGTTCACACAGCTTTAAGCAAGTTGTGAGTCATGTCCTTTTTTAAGCACTCCCCCTTACCTGCTTATTAATCCAACATGCATCTTGTTATGCAGTAGTTATTCCCAGTAGGTCTCCAAAACAAATAAACAAAACGAGGATTGGCTTTGCAAGGCTAATGGATTCTAAGTGGTTACATTTGGTATTAGAAGCAACCCACTCTTCAGTCTGCGTACAAATGACATGACTTTACATTGGAAATGCATGCAATAGATACGCAGAAGTCCGATTTTGCGTGTATATGATACGCTAACCATTCCCATTGAGTTCTGAGGCCGAGTTTTGCTTGCATATGCAACCTGGTATCTCGGCAAGACGTGAACATGTGACGATTTACCATGCTGGGAGATGGCCCAACCAGTGGAGAAATACCCGGAAATGCCAAGCAAATACTCTACCAAGACGGTCGGTTGTTATTGTCAATATTAATATAATAATGATTTATTTTTTAATAGTCACACTCGACTTCGCCGATTTTCTTGTTGCCCCAGCTGGTCGACACCTCTTTTAGCAGAAACAAAGGCTACATTAATGTATTAAATCGATGTTAATATAACAAAATACATCCGTCATAAACAATACCGGAAACAGACGTAGGCAAGATCCTCAGCTCGGTGATTGGATGGTTTAGCCGCAATGCACGTTGGGATATGGTGTTTATGCAATGTTAAATCCGAAAACATTTTTAAAAATAAAATAATACTTTATTCCGAGTGTGCTTGCTTTTCTCTTTGAAAGTCATCACATAACGGCATTGTAATACACGGTTCGGCTGCATTAAATATTACATATCTGCCGTAGTTCTTTATTTATAGAGCCCTGATTAGAAGACTTCTAGACAAACTGGAAGAACTGCCGCCAAAACTGAAAACGTGACGTGGATCATAAATATATCAGCAATTAAACAACATCCTACATTTCTTTTCACACAATACGTCTCCTTGCAGTATCAACACTAATTCGGCTGACTTTTATATTTAATCCAATTGGTAGATAGGCTGTATTTACACCATAACGGTGCACAGCTGATAGAAAGGGACATATTGAATTTTATTATTTTGTATTATTAGATATTAATAGGAGGATGTGCAAAACAGACAAACTAATAAGGCTTTATTTAAACATTAAAGAATACTTTAGGTTAAGGTCTTCTTTTGAATAAGAAAAAAGCTTTGGGGGTATCTACAGATAAATATTAAGCCTGACAAAGTACTTAACGTCTAATATATTGCTTTCCTGCAATGTTAACTATGTTGAAGCACTTATTTTAACTGATATTATACATATGTATTATACTCTTATAAGATGTATGTAGATAGTATAGGAAATGTGCAGAATATGACAGTTTAATGGTGGAGGTATACACACATATTGATAGATGTCTTGTAATGCACTGTTGAGGAACCTGCGACCCAAGTTTTTCATTAATTGCATAACTACACCGTAGTTGTGTATATGATATGTCAATAAACCTTAGAAAATCTTGAAATCTTGAAAGGGATGTGCAAAATAGTCATTATATACAGTCTTTAATTAACTATTAGTAGAGAATAACGAGTAATGAATATACTTTATAGGGATCTGCAGATAAATGTTTAGTCTTCTCAAGCACCAACTATCAAATATCTCGCCTGATTGTTGGCACTTGACAATCACCTTCCCTGAATTTTACTCAGGTGTAACTAAAGTCTGATTTAAGGGTTGTTTATATTTCACATCATTAATCAGAATCTGCAAAGTAACTAAAATAAATGTAGTGGAGTAAAAATACCAGGTTAACCTCTGAATTGTAGTGGAGTAGAATTACAAAGTAACAATGAGCTGTCATGTGGGTATATATTAATGCTGCGCATTATGGACACAAGTGATTTTCACCCATTTATTAATTACATGTTTTAAATTTGTACACACCAATGTGTTTCCTATCGCCTAAACCTCCAGGGATGTACACAGTTTAATACTGTCGACTTCTAATTTTGGGAAAAATGAAAACGTCTTTTAAAACTACAATTCCCAGTAGAGACCGCTATAGAACATGTTGCGAAACACAATAGCCAGCATGTGTAGTTCTGGGGGGGCGTTCGAGTCCAGTTTTGGATAGTCTGTCGTGGTTTCGTTACATTTCAAAGAGCTGTTTGACGCTCGGCGTAACCTTGGCACACTGCCACTCCAACATCCAATCCCAGAGTTTGAAGATTAATCACGGGGTTTGTCAACGGGACTGTAGTCCCAAACGATAGCTGGGGATTATGGGTAGTGTAGTGTCTTCGGCCATCCTAAACTCTGAATTTTTTTTCGGATATCATATCGCATTAACACCATATCCCAAAGTGCATTGCGGCTAAAACATCCCCGAGCTTCAAGCTGAGGATCTTGGGTAATCAGTTCAGTGGGTTTGTGGTGTCTGTTTCCGGTGACTTTATTTACGGCTAAAAAGCATGCTAATAAGCCCAAGATTATAGAATTAAACGAATAAATAAAAACAAGGATAATTGTGTGTTATTGTTGAGTAAATAACAGTGTGTTATTTAGAAAAGAATAACAAATTAGAAGGAAAAAAATATTTAAAAAATACAGATTTCATTATTCTGAGGCTCTGAGCACTATTTCTTTTCCTCACAGACGGCAAAAAAAGTCAGACATTATACGATTTAAAATAAAAACAATAATCGTGGCTTGGTATTGAGTAAGAACATGTTTTTATGAACCACACAGCTTCCGGTCTACCAAGACCCGACCGGACAAAAACAAGTGGTGCAGGCAAGAAACGTGGCGTATAATATGCACGCAAAACTCGGCCTCAGATCTCAATGGGAATGGTTAGCGTATCAAATGCACGCAAAATCGGACTTCTGCGTATCTATTGCACGCATTTCCTATGTGTAAAGTCGTGTCATTTGTACGCAGACTGAAGAGAGTGGGTTGATTAGAAGATAACTGATCAGGGTTCAGAAATCTGTTTAAGGAAACTCTTTATTTCTGATTGTACACAGGTAAGGTTATGTTGAACACATATTCATGTCTTTGTAAATGGTAGTGTGGATCCGCTGCATCATTACTGAAATGCATGAAATCATCTTTCATAGTGTTGGTTGACTGTTGCATAGAACCGGCAGCCTGGTGTTTACACTAGAGTGTGTTTTTGGGTCATTTGTTGTCACCCTCTACCTTAAGTGGTGAGGATAAACATGGTTAAGTGATTTCTCAAGGATTAAAACATTGAAATATATTTTTAAATACAGAGACTACCAATGTTTTTATATGGTCGTATTTATTCTCACAATCATGAATTCTTTCTTTGAATGTCTTAAAGAGTTGTGAAGTTCTGAAAGTAATTTTAACCAACACAAAGGTTTCTTTCAATGAAATCCTTCATGTTCCTTAAGAGAAACACACTTCTCTCAATAAAACCCCATAATCTGTGAAATTAAGTCTTTATTCTGTCAGTTTAATGTGGCAGATACCTGAACCGTCGAATAAATACATCACTGGTTGTCATTGCAATTTAGAATCAAACACGGCACCATAGTCTCCAAATGTATCTTAAATGTACCCAAAATATTAAAGTCAGCTGATTTTAAATTATAAATATTTTATCCAGGTTAACCAAATTGTTACTTTTAGATAGGTAGGTAGGTAGGTAGGTAGGTAGGTAGGTAGGTAGGTAGGTAGGTAGGTAGGTAGGTAGGTAGGTAGGTAGGTAGGTAGGTAGGTAGGTAGGTAGGTAGGTAGGTAGGTAGGTGTAGAGAGAGAGAGAGAGAGAGAGAGAGAGAGAGAGAGAGAGAGAGAGAGAGAGAGAGAGAGAGAGAGAGAGAGAGAGAGAGAGAGAGAGAGAGAGAGAGGATGAATGGATGGATGGATGGATGGATGGATGGATGGATGGATGGATGGATGGATGGATGGATGGATGGATGGATGGATGGATGGATGGGATGGATGGATGGATAGATAGATAGATAGATAGATAGATAGATAGATAGATAGATAGATAGATAGATAGATAGATAGATAGATAGATAGATAGATAGATAGATAGATAGATAGATAGATAGATAGATAGATAGATAGATTAGATAGATAGATAGATAGTTAAATGAAACAAAAACTATTACGATAAATACTTTTTGACAACAATTATTCTCTCTACAAAATTAATCAAAATCAGCCCACAGAGAGTACACATATTGTCATTTTCTGGTTAATTCTGCCGTTTTAGTCCTGAAAAAAACACTCTTCAAATTGTTTAAATTAACTATTATCCACATAGGCTATGCCATTAATGCTAATTAACACACCTTATGCTAATTGTTCAAATTGCCCAACATATGCAGGTTAGCATCCGGCAGTTTCTATGTGCTGGAGACCCTACTATACATTTCTAACATTAACTTTAGGGTACTTAACATTTCCGGGTTCATAGGACTCTGTGAGATGGCAACTAGACTAAAAGAGATTTTTGAAGAAAAAAGCAGAAAGAGCCACTAGAACATGGGAAATATATTTCACTTTGGAAATTCGGACCATGGCACATACGATGCATATGCAGAAACAGAACAGGACTCTCCTACAGGACCTGGATGACCCAAATAATACATTTTAGCACTTTGCTACTTTATAAAGGGAATACTGATTTTAGTTTTGCATCATTGTAAGCTGCTTTTGTAAGCATTGTTGCTTCAGGCATGCAGAACCTTGACTGTTCCGCAGTGCTTGTTGTTAACTTCATCCGTCTGTCTTTGTTCAGGGAGACGATGGCTTACCTGTACCAGGATGTTGGAATAAAGTAAGTTTCAGTTTGAGTCTCTCACTGTCTGCTGACTTCACCATGAACTGAGTTTGAACTAACATTTCATTTGCATTTTGCTTTTTCCCTGCAGTGACGATAACTTTGGAATGGCTTGTGTGATTGTACATAGGATATTTATTTTTTTACTTTTCCCTATTCTGTTATACAAGGAAAAAAAAAATGGAATCCTAAAAATATATGGCAACATTTTTGTATAGATTGTTTATTTTAATACGTATGACTGTTTATGTATTGGATTTTTATATCTATGTGTTATTTTAATACCGGATTGGACAAGGAAGGATAAGAATGTGTCAACAGATGCATGATATTTGTGCATAATGTGAAGTGGATAATGCTTATTAACTTATTGTATTGTGTTGTTTTGTTGTAACAGACCATGCTGCACTGAGTTGTGGGGCTGGAAATATTTCGTTTTAGTGTTCTGAAAGTCTTAGCTGAGCTCTCCTCCGTGTGATGAAGTTTAGGAGACAAACAGTTTCAGTTGGAACATATGTTCACACAGTGGCAGAGAGATAAAGATATCAAAAGCATCAGGGTAACAGTTTCATAACCAAAGGATTCTAAAGTGATCCAAATCATCATGGCTGCATATGTAGAAAGTGATCATGTTATAGTTGTACATTACAACAGATGTTATTTAACACTGAGGATGTAAACCTGCCTTCATTGGAAACAAATGCTAACCATGTAGCATAGTACTATTTTTATAATATTACACATTTTGCCTATAATAAACTATAAATCATAGTTAGCTACCAAATGTTACCTATGGGATTGGTGTTATCGGGGGACCCCTCAGTGACAAAAGGCAACATATAAACACCAATCAGAGGATCCTAAATATAATCAGTGTATCCCTGAGACAGGCTGCAGTGAGGGAATGCCTGCTGTATACACAATCACTCATTACTTATTACATTACAAGCGACACACAATTACATTTCATGCTCAAAATATGTTTACATTATGGGGAGGTTTATTTTTTATTACACTAACACATATTTTCCCAGAGATCATTCTGAACAATTGTAGTAGCGTACGGATTCCTGGTCTAAAACAATCAACGATTCAACATTTTTCCTGGAGTTAATTCCAAAAATGATCTGAGACATCTGCAACGGATAAAAATGATCTGATTTGAAATATTGCAGACGATCAGTTTGCGTTTAACATGTTTAAAGCCAGTGCTTGTGTCCCGGAGGAGAGTGTCAACAAAGATCTTTGAATCATCTGAAGCTTTAAAGTTCAGGCTTAAGCATCCTGAGCAGTGAAAGGAAAGCAGAAGCTCCATGTAAGCTTCATGTTCTCCTTCTGATTTCACTTCATTGTAAATAGCTCTGCCAAATGTTAAGGACAGCCACTTCCTGCTTTATGATTGTCATGCTCTGTGTTTAGCTGCAGTGTTTGTAGTGTGTGTTTGCGTGTCTTCTAATCTGAGGCTCAGTATACACTGAAAAAAGTGAAACATTGACTTTAACTAAATGTATTATCTCAACAGATTTCACATAACTGTATTAGGTTAGGTCCTTAGGTTTTGTATTTAAACTTAATATTTAAACTAACCTAATACAGTTAAGTAAACTCTCCTTACATAATACATTTCATTAAATTCAACGTTTGGGTTTCTTCAGCGTACAGCCGTATTGTTGGAGGGAAATGTTGCTGCTCACCAAAGGCATGCTGCTGCGATCATCACATGTATTTGATCCCTTTATGAAGAAAGCTGTAACCTTCCTGACATGGAAATGTGTTTATTTAAATCAACTGTAGAACATGTATTCAGCAGTGTGTGTTCTGCAGTAGCTGTGTTCATTAAGCTAACCTCATTAACTCCACGAGTCACTCAGTGTTGAAGAATTGGAGGAGAGGACCTGGTCTGGTGTGTGCTGCTCCCTCACAGCTCTGTGTGTGTCTGCCTGGTTTGATGTTGCCATGGGAGATTGTTGTTGGGTCCGTGCCAGCAAAACAGTATTCACAGTGTCATGTTGCTGCACCATTCCTCGCATTAACCAGGTCACTAGCTGGCCTTCATTTACCTGTCATACTGATCATAAATACTCCAGATATGTTCTGAAATGTTCAAAGTATTGATTCTGTTCAGCATGACCGTCATAATTAAATATACATTTCTGAGGATTTTGGCTTTGTTTCTAAAACATTTCTCACACCAAATAATGTATGGAGGCAGGACAGTGCATCTACATAGACTCTAGTCCTTTCCTACAGGTCCAAGCACTTCAGAAAAAGAATTTAAAAACAGAGTCAAATGAATTCAAATGAGCTGTTGCTCTGCTTTTATCTTAGTTGCCGTTCAAGGTTTCAGACGTGTTTAAACCTGTGTTGTCTGGAACAGAAACGTGTGGTCTCTTAAACTGCACCTGTGGTTCAGTCTTAACCAGTTAGTTAAACCTACTGCTGAGCTGGTTTAACTCCCGTTTAATGTCAAACAAGTTTACAGACACACTCTCTAAAATGTAAGAGATTTCATTTGTGTACCTTTTATTACATATTTGACTGCTGGTAGGGAAATTCAGTCATCATTCATTCTTGTTTCATATCTGTGCGTTAACTCTTATTTACATTACTTATTTAATATTGTAGAGTCAGACTGCTGAAGGACATGGTACACTTGAGTAGACAGATTCAGTTACTCAGAGGTGCATTTAGCCTAAAGCTGGTCAAATATAACCTGTAGTAGCAGATCTTCAGAAACTGTAATGTGAAGGGAGGCCTTCTGCCTTTACAGAGTTTATTCTGACTGCATACAGTCTAAAGATGGCTCACATAGTCCTGACCCTGTCCATACATTATCTCAAAGGATGTGTCTGTCCCTTACAGCATGGGTTGTGTGCTGTGGTTTTGTTTCAGCTTTGTAATGATGATAACATTAACATGTTTTAATGAAGAGGTAAGATACACTTTTAGAAAAGGCTGTCTAGATGTCCAGTGCAAAGCAGAGGTTTTTTTCTGATAACAATGATCACATCGACAAAGTTCCTCCAGCAGAGGTGAAACCCACAGAGGAGGGAGGAACTGTTCAGTCTGAGTGTGAAAGAACAGCTGGAGGCTGACAGTATTTCTCTCACAGTACTCACATACACAATGTGCTCAAGCATGCGGCCCGGGATGTCAGTTACACTCTGAAAACACTCACTACTGATCCATTTAAAGAATAGATGACTCACTGATCTATTGGCTATGACTAAAAGCAGACTGCTGTTTCCTCAAACCTGCCAACATCTTTTCTCAGTTGTCCTTTCAAGTTCTTTTTTAGACCTCTGTGCCATTTTGAACCTTTTCACAGTCATTCAGGTGTTTTTCCACTTAGGCAGTATGATTTAAACTCCTGTCTGCCTTAGAACAATCTGGTTTAAAACAGTACCCTGACAAAAACGGTTAAAGATTAACGTTGATATGAATATAATCCGAATGTATTTATTGTGGGAAACACCAGAGACCTGCTGCTCATCAGAGCTGGAAGGCTTACTTTAATAATGTATTCCGGGACAATGTCTGCAGTAGATGCATGTAAAACTATTGAATCAGTATTCAATCTAAGTAACACAATATAAAGGAAGTATAACCTGATTACTTTCCATTACTTTTGGATTACCTCAATATCAAATGCAATGCAAATGAATTAAAAATAAAATAAATATCAATAAGAGGTTTTAATGAGTCCTCTAGACTAGGAAACCAGAATAGTTTAGTTTAGAAATGCAGTTTTAGTTTAATACATTGATTAAACACATCATGTTTGTTTAACAAATCAGGTGTCAACCGACTGCATTAAAAAAAGAAAGTTGAAATAATTAAGAATAAATAAAAACCAAAGATACAATTCAGGCAGTGAGTCTACAATGTATCCAGTTAGTTATCCCTCTTGTAAAAAGATGTATCAGTAATCTGAAGACGCATTTTCTTTATGACAGTTACCTTTTTTTTGTATACTGATTACGTAATCCCGTTACATGTAATCCATTACTCCCCAGCCAGCTGCTACTAACCTTGGATCCTGGAAGTAAAAGGAAGAGCTTCCTTATTATTTGTAAGGTTCAACCATCACACTTTTTCAGCTTGCTTTAGGGACATAAAACCAATCGTCAGCACAAGGTTCAGTTCATTCGATAATCTTGTGTGATGTCCCTATAATGTTTTTAAAACAGTTTGCAGACAAAAGATGATAAATGATTGTCACATGAATGTAGTCACAACATATTCACTGTGGAGTTCTGTTGTATCCACTCTCGCCTGGCAACAGACTTATCAACCAAACCACCCAGGCAGGATTCAAAAAAATAAAAAGTGAAAATAAGTTGATAAAAATGTTTCACATCAGGAACAAGGACAGCTAGTGTTGTAGTACAGTGAGAAAGCTGTTGAGTCCCTTATTAACGAGGATGTGTGCTCACAGAGAGACCTGACAGTCACTAGTTTAGTTTATTTGTTTATAGTGTCGTGACCAAGTCACCTCAGATATTTAAACACTTTCATATCAGACAATAGAGAGGAGAGGGTTCTGGGGGTTTGCCATTAGGTCACGTGAGGTAAAAGGACAAAAGGGTTAAAACTAGGAAAACATAGAAATGTCAATAAGAAAATGATACTCAAATAAACTCTGGAAATGCACTGGGCATTAAAGGCTAAAAATAAGTAACATGTAATGGATGACTCATTCTAATATCCCTGATGATGTTGCCTGTGCTTCTGAAGTGAATAAACCGTGTTCACACGTGTGTTTAAAGGGTCAACATCCTTTCCAACTGGCTAAGAAGTAGTCCTTCCAGACACTGTCTCCATGACGCCACAGAAAGAGAACTTGAAGACTTTTGGAGATATCGTTGAGTTTTTACCCGAACCTGGAGTTGGCATTACAGCGTGTTTCCAGGGGTCCGGACACAGGGCCGGTCCCACAGAAGCTCCGGGGCAGGGGTGAGCTCACTTCAATAGACTGGGAGGAGAGGCCATCTTTATTTACTGATGAAGGCTCTGTGGACAGCGTCTCAGCCACAGGGAGACACTGTCCCTACTCATGTGTTTCTTTACTGCATACACTTTGATTTATTTAACTCCTAGTGAAGCGAGCGTGGACACTTTAGCAAACGCTATTTGTTGTGTTTGATGTGACGTCAATACTGTAACTGTGATAAAGAATTCAGAGCAGCTCACAGAGCAGGTGGATGTCTTTCCAAGAAAAACAAAGGGAGACCCTCATGATGATTCCTTCTTCATATTATCTGACTCACTGCCTTTTCAAAAATCCCTTTTCATGCAGGTATGACATTGTGTGTGAATGATGTGGCTGTATAGGAAGTACTTTGAAACCAGCATCACACATCATGCTTGGCACATGGATGATAATCCTTTCTTTTTTGTATCTATTGAGGTGTTTCCATGATTTAATGCTGTAAAAGTATTGTACAACATAAGACGAAGGATTGTATGTATAAAGGTACTCTTTGTAAATAGATTGCATTGATGAAACATTTATGATTTTCCGTACAAAATGAGCATCAACATTTTAAAAGGGTAGTTTTCTTATGCTGAATATGTACAGATGATTGTGACAAAAAAGGAACTATTCTCACATTTGCATGCTCCACAAATCCGGTTTCCTTGCAAAAAAAAAATATTGCATGCATATACAGTGTTATTAATTTATCAAATTAGTTATTAACATCATTTTTTGGTTTGTCACTGAAAATAATGGGAATTAATTAAAAAATAAAACTTTTAATTATCAGAATATTTGAACAGCTGTTACTGTACATAATAATGCAAATATCTAAAAATGCCCTTTGTCAGTGTGTCACACTTTGCAGTTTCATTGAAAATTAAATGTACAGAAGCATTCCTTATGTCATATTGACAGCTGACTTGTAAACAGACCTGGGTCAAAATGGTGATTTTCAATACCTGGTGTTTTTCCAGTTTTTGAAATAGTAGATTTTATTGAAAAGTTCCGGTAGAATTAGTAATTTATTGTGGTTTTTACTAACATTTCTGTCAGGCAATATGGAAATTATATAACTTATTTCAAAGGTACACCTTTTTTCTCAACAGCCCTCTCCACTCCCATCCCTGTACCCTCATTACATCAGAGGAGAAGGGAGAGGATGTTGTTTGTGATTTCTGTTTTAACCTTCACATTTCTATTTTGCACAAATATGGAAACTAACACTAAGCCACTTGTTCATTTGCTTTATTTACTTGGTTTGCTCTTTCCTATAGTTCTATATAGCTGATTGTAACAGTGTGCTCATGTGGAATACAATGCAAACAAAGCAGGAATCACCACGTTGTTGTGCATGAATTTTGGTTTCCAAATATACGTTTTATGTAAGTTAGTTCTGATTAACCTTGTGCAACAGGTTGTGAACCAGTGCTAGCAAAGGCATTATTTGACTCGCTTCACATGAAGGTGCACTGTGTTTATTCCTTCACTTGATGAGTTCTTCAGGTATGCCAAAACAGACACAGGTATTAAAAAAATGGTCATAGATGAAGTGAGGGCCATATGTCTGAAGATGAGGTTTGTGTTCGCTAATTTCTGTATTCAACGTTCAGAGCATTAAAATAGCAGCAACCAACTATTTCCCATGTAAAAATAATGTGTAGTAATATCTACCTGAGCAGAGGTTCAAGTTGTGATCCAGCTTCTCTGTGTTTTTTAACGTAGCTGGGCACGTTAGCGCTGATACTGTGTTTGGCTAGCTAGTGGCCTCCACCCTGTACTGTGCTCATTTGTTGGCTTCTACTGATAACACATTTGGCATAGAAACGTCTGATGAGTAAGGCTCTACCTTCCATCCTGTCTAAAAGGTCTGATTGGAGGATTTACTCTCCTAAATGTGTCCGTTTTGAATCACTTATTAAGAAATGTGTGTGACAGAGGTCTGGCCAGAAGGCCATTACTTTCTTTAGTGGAGCACCTCAGAGTGCATCATTCACTGTAAAGGCATCGTGTTCTCAAACCATTGTAGCATTGCGAGCCAACATTAATGACTTTACTCAAAAAGCTTTTAATGACTTGGTGTGTTTTACCATGCCTGACAGTGCTCTTCAAGTGAAGAGTAAACTCATTCTGCATTTTATTTACAGCAGCAGTCCTTTATTTAGGTCACACTGTTTGCATTTCAATTTGGAATATAAATAAATATTAATTTTTTAACAAAGGTGCTCATAAAGGAAGTTAACCAGCTTCATGTTGATCAAAGTTGTGATGATGTATTGATGTATAATATGTTTCAGTTTGATATTATTTTCTTGTCAGATTCAAACTATAACTCAGAATGGATACGAGGGCATTATAGAGAATTTGCATGCAATTTTTTTCATCGTTTTCCTATATCAGTAATGGAACATAGATATACTGTACATTTCATGTTATTGCGCACATTCAAGAGGAATCTGCAGAGTGAGACAGCATTCAGTGGAGATGTATCAGTTGTTTCCAATGTGACTTCCAGCCACAGTTGAGACATGCTGATTGTCTGTTAGTTACAGGATGTTTGTACGGTTATGGTATTGTTTTTGTTTTCCAAAATATTTTATTTTTACTTTTTATAATCCAATCACTGGCAGCTGTCCTCACTGATTGCCAAACAGATTCACTGTTCAGTACCTGTACAATATTTAGGCAATTTGTCACTGACTCAGAATAAAGAAACAATTTTAAATGGAACCAGTCGTTTTGTTGTTATGCTGCATGCATATGTTTTGTGGTTAGCTGTTACGTGTTTCCTTTTTTAACAATGCTTTTGACCTGACACAAAACTGCCATACATGTCGTCAGTGTTGGACAATTCAAACAATCCTGGTTAAATGTGTTTTCAACATCCAGTGCCAACATGTTGAAATGTACTTTTTTGCAATGTTGCCATGTTCATTACTTTACACCACAAGCAGCAATGATTGCCGCCACAGTAATAACATTTTGGTTTGGTTTCCGCTTTAGAATAACTCTGTAATAATCTATTTTACACACAATCAACAAACGTCTCTCTCAAACGCTTGGACTATTTTACCAACCTGGGTAAAGATAGTTGGATACTTCACTAATTGAAGTTCTCCACAAATATGAATACAATGTTAACTGCTGAGGGAGATGGTTTTGAGATCTCTCTAATTTCTTCTCACAGAACATTAACCTGTTGATTTTCTTTCAGCAAAATAATTGACACCTTTCACTCTGACTCTCTCACAAACTTGGCTTACTTCCAAGTAAATCTCACTTAACCTTACTCCTCGATTTCAACCTCAAAATAACAAACATGCTCATTTTTCAGATACATTTATCAGATCTCAATATCTGTTAGCAAACGTTAAATCATGTTTTAAAAAGCATGATACCATCGCTCACTGAAAAAATTAAACGTAGACTTAAATTAAATGTATTAGGTCAACAAGTTTCACATAACTGTATTAGGTTAGTTGGAAGCAATAATATTAAGTTATACCTAGAAAATGTTATTTAAACTTAATATTATTGCTTTCAACTAGCCTAATACATTTATGTGAAATCTGTTGACACAATACATTTAATTAAAGTCAGCGCTTCAGTTCTGTCAGTGATCCACTCTCACTCTCACTACCACTGCTGTTTGTTCTGTTCGGTTTTTTCAGGTTTTTCCAACACAGTCTCACAAATAAACGTGTAATAGCTACGTTGGTCCACAGGGCAAGACGTAGTATATTCACAAATAACCCTCTCAAAACGTGACATGGCTGCAATATTTGTTCCTATTCATTTCTAATGACCGGTGTCCATGTCACGTGATCGCAAACTTTCCCAGCGTGAGAAAAAAAACATGGCAGGCACCCAACTTATTTTTAGTGGAAAATCCTAAATTGTAGGATAGTTTGGCCATTATAATGCTTTTTGATTAGATTTCTAGCGAGAAGTGTATATTGTACTTTTAAAATCTACGTCCAGTGGATGTGTAGGATCTATAGTTTGATAGATATTACAAAGATTATGTGAGGTCTCGCCAGGAGAACGTGTATATACTATGTATTTAACTATAGAGGTTGCTCTGCGCACACCCCCTGAAATTGTGAGATTGATACATCTTTCCCCCTATTCATTTCTATTGACCATGTCAAGTTATTGTCAAGTCTCACGGGGTGAAAACAGTATTTCCAGTCTCGGCGTTTTCAACTAAGATGGTTGCTAGGGACGCATATTACAACCGGAAGTATTCCCCTCACTGTAGAAGGATTTTACAGTGATATGATATCTGAAGTACTCATCAACTAAAAACCCCAATTTGTCCTTGTTAATTACACAACATTCATTGGTTTAAATTGTGTACAATGCTTTTGTGTTTTTCCCCTTTAGATTCTGAGAAACACATTTTTTCAGAGTTTTGAAAAGCCGAAAACATAACACTACCCATAATCCTCAGCTATCGTTGAAGCTCGTTGATTGGATGTTTTAGTCGCAATGCACGTTGGGATATGGTGTTCATACGATAAGAAATACAAATAAAAAATTCAAAAGAAAATAATACTTTATTCCGCATGTGCCTGCATTTGTCTTTGGAAGTCATCACATAAATGCATTGCAATAAACGGTTCGGCTGCATTAAATATTACACATCTGCTGTAGTTCTTTATTCATAGAGCCCTGATTAAAATACTTTGAATGCAAAGAAAATCAATAATATCTTTAAAAACTACAACTCCCATTATATCAGCTGTGCACCATTATGCAAAACAACACCATATTTTGTAGTTTGTTTTTGGTATGCAAAAAGGTGTAAAATATAACCTATCTATCGATTTGATCAGGGCTCTATAAATATCCCAGTATCCCATTTCCACCACTGAGCCCTTACTCTCCACCTTATGCTTAAATAAAGTTTGGGTAGCACTTTATATTAAGGTACACAAATTAACCATCAACTAGTTGTTCATTAACATGCATATTAGCAGTATATTGGCTCTTTATTAGTCATTATAAAACACTTATTAATGCCTTATTCTACATGACCATATTCTACAAGTAATAAGCCATTAGTTTAGAGTTTTTCCTCAATAACCCTCTAATTAGTTCTTATTTATTGCAAGTAAGGAAGTTATTGTACATACTGCTCAATATGGGCCTAATAAGGCAGTAGAACCACAAGAATAGTAATTCTCCCATAATAACACTTAACAAATATGATCTATTCTTATGTAACAAGACATGAAACTATAAGTGTTAATTGTGTCTAAATAACTCAAAATTAGGTATTTATATCTAAGAATATGTTTTGGGGTATTGACAGTTCAGCTACCAATAGCAAGGTGATATTGACCTGTATGTTTCATATTTGCACATTTATATATTTGTCAAATCTGCACTGAAGGTTAGACAGGAAACCGGGTACAGGAAGTAGGAGAAAGTGAACTGAATAGCATCGCAGTAGACATCCATGAGTATACTGCTACTAATTTTCCCTTTGCAACCTGAAGAGTAAAAGTGTCAAGTCTGTCAGAAAGCAATGACTGTAAGTATAAGTGTATGCCTTACACTTACACTGTAAGGATTAGTAACATGTATTGTGTTTATGTGATGACATTTGGAGATAAAACACAATGAGAAAATGCGTTAGCATTCGCGCTAGCGTTAGCATACATGCTAGCGTTAGCCATAGGCTACTAGCCTGTATACATGCTTATTGTACAGCTAGCATTAGCTATATTTACCTTGTTTACACTTAGCGGTCCTATGTGTTAATCTGTGTATGTTACACTTGCATGTATGAGATCATTAAGTGCCTTGTAACTTATTTTTTCGTAGTTTCACTCCGTTTGAATGTCAGTGGACTGCAAATAAGTCAATAAAGGAGCATGGCTGCTCATTCCCTGGCTCTCAAAAGAGTTTGGCTGGCTGTTTAATCTATGTTCACACTGAGACAGTACAACACATAGAGAGAACAGTACACCTATTGTGTAAGTACATACAAGCAGGTCACACAGTATGATCACAAAAGAACAAAACTCATGTACAACAACTTCCTTACTTGCAATAAATAAGCACTAATTAGAGGGTTATTGAGGAAAAACTCTCAACTAATGGCCTATTACTTGTAGAATATGGTCATGTAGAATAAGGTATTAATACGCGTTTTATAATGACTAATAAAGAGCCAATATACTGCTAATATGCATGTTAACTAGTTGATGGTTAATTTGTGTACCTTACTATAAAGTGTTACCAAAGTTTGATAACAATGATCACAGGTGCAGTGATGTAAACATCTCCATGTATGTTGTTGTTTTTCTGTGAAAAAAAATTCAGTTCACAAATACTTTTTTTTTAAAATAAAGTTTTGTTTAAAGATTATGTTTTGTGTAACTTTGCTACATAAAGTTGACTTTATATAGACACGCCTGATTTTACTTAATTCCACTCTACTCATAGCCCAGATTTGTTAGTCTAGCATTAGTATTAAAGGTCCCATGTCATGGCCATTTCTACT
Source organism: Dissostichus eleginoides (assembly GCA_031216635.1). Lineage (NCBI taxonomy): Eukaryota > Metazoa > Chordata > Actinopteri > Perciformes > Nototheniidae > Dissostichus > Dissostichus eleginoides. The sequence goes on along the minus strand of CM062278.1, from coordinate 1,748,711 downwards.
GATCATAATTCCATTGTTGAGGTCTACAAGAATAGATTTACATTGTTCAATGTTCCAAACTCACATTGGTTTCTCATACAGCATCTCTGTATAGTATGTGTATTCACTCTCTGTCCTACACGGCTTGTTGGAGCTCCTGCCCCCCCCTCCCTATGAGCCCACTGTGCTCTGATTGGTCAGCTCGCCCACTCTGTTCTGATGAGTCCACCACCGTTACAGCGGAACATCAGTGATTATGTGTTACAATGGCGTTAGCAACCAGAAAATGACACCAGTAAGGACAAACAGATAAGAATGCTGCGTGGGGTCTGGGTGCCGTGTTGGCGGGACGTTGCGCGGCTCGCTGCTGCGAGGAGCGGACAGTGTGAGCTGGGTTCATTTCTGCTTGCTGCGTGGGATCTGCGAGACAGCGAGACATCGCGAATGGACGCGGGAAGGGGGTGGCGCTGAGGGGGCTGCAGCACCCCCATCTGCGAGGCTGCACTAGCACCCGCACCCCCAAACGCGGTGCACCTACAGTGTAAGCACGCCAGAGTTTCACCGCTGCGAGGCTCCACTAGCACCCCCCCCCCCCCCCAGCGCGTCACAGTTTCGCCGCTGAGAGAGTGTGTGTGTGTGAGGAGCTCCACGGATTGTCCATTTGGACCAATGGGTCCATTTGGGTATGGGTACCCTGTACCCAGGAAGAAAAAGAGAAATGTCCAACGAGGAGTTCTGGGGCAGCATAGACAGGTCTTTTCTGTGTTAGAGTTTTACTCGCTACAGGGTGTACTTTGAGGGTTTGTGACTCTGCAGACCGTTTACATGCAGAAAAACCTTCATAACACACAAGGGGACGGGGAATAACCTGAAAAGCATGACATGGGACCTTTAAGTACTGTGTGTTTGAATATAACACAATTATCTTCTGAGAAGAATGCCTCTATAAAGGATAAACAGGTACACATATTTGCATAGAATTACATTCAAATTGTACATTTCAATCTAATTGTTAACAAAATCAATGTGAAATGCATTGTCAGGAGTAGTATTAAGAACCCCGCTTGTGTGAGAATGAGATTAAGTACCTGATAAGAGAGTGATTTATGACCCTCATAAACCTTAGTCCCGCCTCCAAATCCCTTTGAAGTGGCACCTGTCACTCTGACCTTTGACATCTGGCCTTTGACCCTCTTATCTTTTACGACTTGTTTGTGTATAGCCCTGATAAGGATATTGCACATATCACCCCCTTTGATGTGAAACCTGTTAGTATCTTAGTAGGTCATTATTTGTCAATGATAAAACCAGATATAGCCCCTGATAAGGATATTACACAATAGGGGGGTGATAAGACTTTATCACCCCTTTGATGTGAAACCTGTTAGTATCTTAGTAGGTCATTATTTGGCAATGATAAAACCAGATAGTATGATATGTTTTGGTCACCTGTGGTGGTTGTATGGCCTTCTATAAGATAGTGTTCTTTAATAGGGGTAAATATTACATAGTGACTCTTTTATGGTAATATAAGGTTATATGACATTTTATTGTTTAATTACTTTATTAACTATAAGGAAGCCCCTTTGAAGTTGTGTTTCCCTGGATGATGGAAATAGTCTAAGTGCCATGTTAGGGGGACTTTACGGAGCTCAGGAGTCAGCCATTTGAGGCTCTTGGAGAGGGCAACGAGAGGTGTATTTACAGGTGTTTATCCCTGGATGATGAAAATAGTCTAAGTGCCATGTTAGGGGGACATCACGGAGCTCAGGAGTCAACCATTTGAGGCTTTGTTAACATTAATGCTTTTTTGCTTTTGATTGTGTTACTAAGATACTTTTAGATACACTTTGAAGTGTGCAACACATTACAACTGGTAGAATATGAAGTACTTTGTAAGGAATTGGGTTTCTTAATCCAGGTAGTATGGGTGTTCTTTTATTTGTTTTTTTAGATGTTTGTTTGTAGCCTTTATTTAACCAGGTGAAAGCCCCTTGAGATCAAGGGTGACCTGATGACAGACAGGTAACAAAGCAGCATAGACGCTGGCCTCGGGGCATTGCTGCTTTGTTACAACATTTTCAGTGGTAGACACCTGTCTGTCATCAATCTAAAAAAAACAAATATCTTATCATTTCTTTGTCATTTAGGCGAAACATCTTAATACCCCCCTTCATAAAATGTTTGATACTCTAAACAAAAAAAGAACACCCATACTACCTGGATTAATGAAAAAGGTAGATAGGCATGCTCGGCTCAAAATATGCTGCATATCAGATCTCAAGTAGATGTGGATAGCTTCAATGGGGATGTGCAATTTTGTGCAGAACTTTTATTGAAAACCAGGAAGTAAGCAGGTTTAGAAACCAAACTAAGGGATGTGTTTTGTCTAGTGTATCTGATCCACACCCACAGTACAAACATCAGCAAGTTATATAGGTGCAAACAAACCATCTTCAGAGGGTAGGTCTGAGTCCTCTTGACTGGGTCCGGTAACAGGAGGGGCCATATGAGTGTAATAAAACTGAAGTGTCAGTGGTTTAACACATCTGAACCCCTCTGTTCACTATCTGAGGCAGTCACTGGCCTAAATGATACAAGCCTCAATACGCGCTTCACCAAAGACTTCCTGGATAACTCAAACCGTGCTCCGAAGCCTCGGCTCGTCACATCACTAGCTGTCACCCTGGCTTTGCCACAAGCTATTGTTGGTTGGCTTGGTTAAGGTGTGCCACCTTCGTGTATGTTGAAAAATAATTAAAGAAGTGATATATGTTTAGTATGTACATAATGTGTTTTAAAAATGTTTTAATATACTATGTCGAAATGAATTATTGTATAGAAAAATAGGATACAAAAAGAAAAAGTCATGGCATAGCATAGCATAAAAAAATTAAATGAAATTATTCATTATATATTATGTCCAAAAAAATATATATATATTTATATATGAAAAAAAAGACAAAATAAAAGTATGTTAAAAATATGATAAAAGTGTGATAAAATAAGATGTGGAAAAAATAGTACGCCGAAAAATAAAAAAAACTTCAACAAGAAAACAGTAAAAATATATTTGTAATAAAAAAAGAATTTAAAAGAACTCATGAAGAATGTAAGGTTAAGTATGTTGAAACATTTGCTGCTACAATGGACGCAGGTTCAAATCCAGCCTGCTACCTTTACACGTGTCTCCCCTCTATCTCCCCCTTTAACACTGTCATTATCCTTTACAGTCTAATCTGACCCAAACATATTCTTTAAGAAGAAAAAGAAAAAGCTAATTGTATGTATAAAATGTGTTTTATCTATTCACTATAGATAGTGAATAGTTTCACTATTTGTAACTAAAGTAATTTAACCTAAGTGAAGCCAACCTAAGGAGTGGGCACTACTGTGAGGAACTAGCTTACTTTTTAACATCCTACTCAAAGGGCCGATATATATATATATATATATATTACCTCCGCCAATCACATAGCCCTGGTATATGTCAAATAGTCATTATAATATTTTCGAATGTATCAACAACAAAAACTAAAACTACTAGTATGGTATATCCAGGTATTATGACTTATTTTCTTGAAGTATTTGCGCTCGGGCATCTTGGATATGTCTGGACATGTCGAACTACTTGAATCTTGGAGCTGATGACTGACAGTGACCAACAGGTTTAGTTTTTATGTTCTGGTGGTCACGAGTGTTTTCTAACAACATATAACACTGGGGTCTGATAATTACGTTAGCTCTGACCTAGCTTTTATTTCTGGGTGTTTTTATATTCACACCATACCTTTCAGTATTTAGCCAACGTTGCAAAGCGTGTTTAAGTTAAAAGCTTGAAAGCAATAGCTTTAAATGAGGTTGAGTTAATAATAGAGGCTAACTCTTATGGAGATTGGTGATTTAAAGACCCACTGAAGTGTGCGACGGTGCATGATCTTTTATGCTAATACGTATAGTAATGACCAAAATTGTCCATTGGAACCCATATCAAAGATGTTGGAATAGCAACGAATTTGACGAGTTTGAATTTTCCGCTGGGAAATTCGCAGTCGACCTCCGCCTTCGTGGGCGTGGCTTGCGATCTACTGCGTGACGTCACAAGATGGGCCAAGCCGAAGTGTTTACATTCACCACCATTCATTTTGTCTCTATTTCAAAGTCGAATTTACCAACGTTTTTGAGCGAGTATTTGATTGGAAAGTGTTTCGCAGTCGACTGGAAGTGATTGCCAATCGAGAAAAGCTGACAATGGAGGCGACAGTGACGAAAAAGGGAGGAAAAACACACGGGAAGCGATGCATTGCCGCTGGCTGTGGTAATGTGAAGTCTGCCGAAGTGGCGATGTTTCTGTTCCCAAAAGATGAAGGTGAGTGGCTGGTGTCATTGTTTCGTAGATTCGTAGATTGTTTATGAAAAATAAACGCCACTGTGTTGATGTTTCTGTTCCCAAAAGATGAAGGTGAGTGGCTGGTGTCATTGTTTCGTAGATTCGTAGATTGTTTATGAAAAATAAACGCCACTGTGTTTGTGTTAACTAACAAGACTGTCATGGCGGCGGCAGAGCTCAAGTCGAGTTTCTCCGCCTGGAGATATTCTCACTATTTCACTTTTGTCGAGCACAAAGAAAAGAACGTTTTAGTTAAATGTAAGTTGTGTCTTGGCGGGTCAAAGATCCTATCGACTGCCCAAAACAGCAATTAAAATCTGTTGAAACATCTGCAGAAAAAACATGCTGGGACGAAGCTAGTAGCGAAGCTAGTAGCTAAGACCACAGACCCAGACTCATCCGACGCCATTCCACCTCCACCTAAGCAACAGCGGCTGGATTGGCACTTTGAAACATATCTTTGTGTTTGTGTTTGTATAGACCACATTGCTTAGCAGAGTTCAGTGATGCAAATGCATGTCAAGTTGATCAACAGGTTGTATTATTCTCCGATGCAATAACAGTACTGAAATGAAGGCTACAGTATAAGGGCATTAATGGGTGCCCTTTTCTAAGTAACTAAGAAGTTACTTTTCACAGTAACGCATTACTTTTTGGTGTAAGTAGTGAAGTAACTAGTAATTGTAACTAGTTACTGGTTTTCAGTAACTAGCACAACACTGCATGTGAACATGAATGTTGCATCATGCTATGAACAGATGAATGTATGATCAGGTGACGGCCAATCCTGTGTGTAGATCTACTCTAGATCTATGACAAAATATTGTCCTCAACTAAATTGACTTCCATGGCCACTTTCCTCATCTATCCTGTCCGAAAAGCTGTCAAAATCACTCATTTCTCTCGCACCAGTATCACTTTCCGAAGGCTCCGCCATGTTAACAATCACAACTGGGCCCATCTTGTGACGTCACAGCCGCTATCGTCTGCAGCAGCGGTAGGCTCAGACTCTGAAAAATGTGCGATGTTTATCTCGTCCCTCGCACTTCCTAAAAAATTATTTTAGCCATGAACAGGTACAATTATATGTAAGAAATGAAACTGCCATTTCACTTTGGCGCAAAAAAATGCACTTCACTGGCACTTTAAGTTCAATGTGGCTCTAATAATAGTATGGTATATCAGAATATCATAACAACATAAATAAAAGGTCACACAAACTGGCCTTTTAGAGTCACAGTATAGTGTGTGTGTGTGTGTGTGTGTGTGTGTGTGTGTGTGTGTGTGTGTGTGTGTGTGTGTGTGTGTGTATATGGGAGACAATGGGAGACACTGTTATCTCAAAAACATTGTGAGTAAAGAAACTGTGACATGTAAAGAAAGGATTTTCACTCAAACTGTTCCATCCCTCAGAGATTCTATTCTTCTTCTTTTACTAAAACCCATACTGTGAGAAAGGAACTAGATTATCGGAAAGATTACTTATTTTTGTTTAAACCAACAAGTGTTTTGACTCTGGACCCTAGGGTGGGGGAATGGAAGAGGTAGATGATTCATTTGATGGATCTGCCTTGATTGTTGTGATGGCTGAAGGAGGAGACATGGGCGAGGAAGAAGCAGAAAAAGAACTTGTTACTTGTTAACTTGTTAACTCTTGTAAAAAGGACAGCACGTCTTTTTTCTCAAATGTATGTCAGTTTCAAGAAAGATGAGAGGTTTTATGCATGAAGTGCAACATATCCTGGAACCCTTCAAAGAAGAAAAGAAGGTACAGGTAAAGTATGTTGAAATATTTCACAAAAAGTGAGTTGTATGTTGTAATAGTTGCATGTTGATCAAAATCTCTGTAGTTTTTCAGAATATAATGAACGAAGTCATAGAGGGAAAAAATAGCACAGTATGTGGAAAATATGAAAACAGCACGTTGAAAAAAGTAATGTTATGTTAGAATAACATGAAATAATTCACAGTAAAGCATCTAAAAAACATTTTAAAAAGTCAGGTTATTAAAGTTATCAAAACTGTATTGTTTCACCGAAACAATGTTAAAATCACAAACTTTCCATTTAGAGTTTGATTCTTTAAGAAACTCCATTCATTACAAATGAATTCATATTTGACCAAGTTCTAAAGTTTTGCATCCCTTAAAGTGAAACTATAAGTATCTTTGTAGGAGATAAAGCATACATCTGTTCATAGTCTTAGTATAGTATTTCATATACATATCATTTAAAAAGAGTCACAGTGTAGAATGTCCGTACATTTATTTTAAAAGTACTAGTATAGTATGTCAAAAGTATCTTGAAAAAAAGTCCAAGTATAGCATGTAGTTAAGAATTATATGATGTCGTTTGTCTGCAATGTCAGTATAGGATTTCAAAACAAAGAAAGAAAGTCATAGTATAGTTTGTCTAAAAGATCTTGAAAAGAAGTCATGACCTTGTGTTGAAATGGTTTTGAAGAAACACATCACGTGAAATTGTATCAAGTGCATCAGACAACTCCAATTCCTCCATTTGAACCATATTATAAATAAGGAAAGAATGGCCATAGTATATAGCAGGGCTATTTAATAGTGCAGTTAGAAATCACAAACTTGCCTTTTAGAGTCACAGTCTTTAAGAAAATACATTTGTTACAAAGTCATTGACAATCTACCAGTTGTAAAATGTTCCAACATAAAAGTGTATCAAAAAAAGTATCTTGGTAGCAGAAAATAACTCAAATATGTAAGGTTATCAGAAAAACAACCTACATTGTTTAACTGAACAAGTGTTCAAATAAAAAAAACAGCCATTAAAAGAAACCCAATTCCTTACAAAGTACTTCAAATTCTACCAGTTGTTAAGTGTTGCATACCTCAAAGTGTGTCTAAAAGTATCTTAGGGTACAAGAAAAGAGAAAAAAAGCATTGATGTTAACACTGGATTGTTCCACTGAAATAGCGATAAAAAAAAGTACTTCATTTTCTAGTTCTAAGGTTTTGCATACACAAAGTGTGTCTAAAAGTGTCTTGGCGAGAGAGAAAAGCCAAAATCTGCCTAGTGTCAGTAAATAAGTGATCAAATCACAAACTTGCCTTGTACAGTCACAGTCTTTAAGAAAATAAATGTGTTACAAAGTGATTGACATTCTACCAGTTGTAAAGTTTTACAAACTGTATCTAAAAGTATCTTGGTAGCAGAAAAATCAGTAAAGTCATCAACAACGACATTGTTTAACTGGATTGTCTTACTTAAATCAAAAACTGCCAATAAGAGTCACATTCTTAAATAACATCTATTTAGACAAAGTATTTCATTTTTCTAGTTTGAACTTTTTGCACACATAAACGTGTATCTTACAGTTCCTTTGTGAGAGAATTACACACACATCTGTCATCTCAAAACATTCTATTGCAGTATTTTATCTGTTTTATGTATATATGTTGCACTGTTGGAGGAGCCTGTGACCTATGTTTTTCACTGACATATCTACACTGTAGCTAATGGGCAGATTACAATAAAGCCTTGAAACTTGAAACTTGAAATTATCAAAACTGCATTGTCTCACTGAAACAGCCCTAAAAATCACAAACTGCCTTTAAAGAAACCCAATTCCTTACAAAGTACTTCATATTCTACCAGTTGTAATGTGTTGCACACTTCAAAGTTTATCTAAAAGTATCTTAGTAACACAATCAAAAGCAAAAAAGCATTAATGTTAACAAAGCCTCAAATGGTTGACTCCTGAACTCCTTAATGTCCCCTTAACATGACACTTAGACTATGTACATCATCCAGGGATCAACACCAGTAAATACAGCTCTCTTTGTCCGATCTTCAAGCCTCAAAGGGCGGCCTCATGAGCTCCGTAATGTCCCCTTAACATGGCACTAATGGCGCGTTTCCACTACAGCGCGGAGCCCGGTTTAAGAGGGCTGTGACGTCAGCGGCCCGACTTTGGTTGCGTTTCCACTTGGCCTAGTACCGGCCGGCGGGTCCTAATTCACAGTTTTTCTGGCCTCATAAAATCGTGGTTCTAGGGCCAGGAACAACCAGGCTGAGTTGTGACGTCAACACTCTCGACTGCTGATTGGTCAGAGAGAATCGTCACAATCGGCGCGCGAGATAATCCCTAGCGTCGCATATATATATAGCGAAGCTTGCAGCATTTTTATAAACAGCATTTTTGTCAACAGAGGAGCTAAAATGGCAAAGAAAAGCACGCGGTGGTTGGTCGAGGAAGTGACGACGTTCCTACATTACATTGCAGATAAGATCCAGCGGGAGCTCGACGGGACAACTCGCAATATTAAAGTATTTCAGGAGGTCTCTACACAGATGTCCACAAGCGGCTACTCGAGGACTGTCGTGCAGTGTAGGGAAAAACTCAAAAAGATGAAGAGTGAATATCGCTTGGTCAAAGATAATAACAACACGAGTGGTGCCAGTAGGAAAAACTGGAAGTGGTTTGAGCTAATGGACACCATTTACGGCCATAGACCGGCTAGCGTTGGGAGGGATGGAGGCCTGGACTCTGCAACGGCGTTACTGGAGTCTCTGCATGGTACGTTTTTTCTAACGCTCTGTTATTTGCTTGAAAGCGTTGTGTCCCTATCTGTTCTAAAGCTCACTTCTAACAAATAATTCGTCACGGCAGTTTTGAGCAGCGTGACTCCGCCCACCAAAAAGCCGATCGCTCCGCCTACACTGCGTTACTATAGTTACTGCCCCAGTTCCTAAACTGTAATGGAAACGCGCCATCAAGTGAGCTGGTCCTAACAAGGCCTAACGAGGCCGAGCGAGGCCGGGCTCCGCGCTGTAGTGGAAACGCGCCATTAGACTATTTTCATCATCCAGGGATAAACACCTGTAAATACACCTCTCTTTGCCCTCTCCAAGAGCCTCAAAGGGCGGACTCCTGAGCTCCGTGATGTCGCCCTAACATGGCACTTAGACTATTTTCATCATCCAGGGATAAACACCTGTAAATACACCTCTCTTTGCCCTCTCCAAGAGCCTCAAAGGGCGGACTCCTGAGCTCCGTGATGTCGCCCTAACATGGCACTTAGACTATTTACATCATCCAGGGAAACACACCAGTAAATACACCTCTCTTTGTCTGCTCCAAGAGCCTTAAAGGGCGGACTCCTGAGCTCCGTAATGTCCCCCTAACATGGCACTATTTCCATCATCCAGGGAAACACAACTTAAAGAGGCTTCCTTATAGTTAATAAAGTAATTAAACAATAAAATGTCATATAACCTTATATTACCATAAAAGAGTCACTATGTAATATTTACCCCTATTAAAGAACACTATCTTATAGAATACTATCTTATAGAAGGCCATATAAGATAGTTGGTGACCAAAACATATACTATCTGGTTTTATCATTGACAAAATAATGACCTACTAAGATACTAACAGGTTTCACATCAAAGGGGTGATAAAGTCTTCTCACCCCTCTATTGTGTAATATCCTTATCAGGGCTATAAACAAACAAGTTGTAAAAGATAAGAGGGTCAAAGGTCAGATGTCAAAGGTCAGATGTCAGAGTGACAGGTGCCACTTCAAAGGGATTTGGAGGCGGGACTAAGGTTTATGAGGGTCATAAATCACTCTCTTATACTTAATCTCATTCTGACACAAGCGGGGTTCTTAATACTACTGTCAGGGTTAACTGAAGCTTACATGAAAGAGCATGGGACAAATACAGAGGGGATCTTTTTAAAATACTTAAAAGGCATGAAAACATTTTTCAGGGAATTTGATTAAAAATGTATTTTGTCATTTTGTTCAATTTTCTTTTAAGATGCTTTCAGGTCAATAGAGCACATACAGTATATCAAATATATCCATGAACTAACTATCATTCCATAGTTTTTTGTTCTGTTTAATTCAGGGTGCATCATGGTTTCTTTCATCCCAGCCATACAGGATAACATTATATTAATCCGCGTGGATGTCTACACAATAGTTCCTCTCTCTCTGAATGTACCTTGTTTTTATCAAATAAAAAATAAATAAAAAGATATATGCAAGTGTACAGTTTTGTAGTGGATGTCTATGTTTTGGGTCTCCTGCATTAAATGATTATTATATCTGGAGCTGTGAGGTCTATTAAGCCTTTTACAATCGTCTGATCACTTATTTGTAACTTAAAGGGGACCTATCATGCAAAATGCACTTTTTGATGTCTTTTATACATAAATATGTGTCAGGGAACTCACGCAGCGTCAGAAAATAAAACCCTCTCTCTTTTCCTCCGTACCTAAATCTCTTACAACAGAGCTGATCCGGATTTGCGGCCAATATGACGTAATATCGGCGGCGGACCCACAGCACTATCAGAAACGTTGCTATCAGAAACAATGCCCGACTGTTTTGGACGTAATATGGTCGGTGTTTACATTAGCATCGCTAACACTCAGAGCTAACCTGTACTGGAGAGCATGTGTGTGAAGAAGCAGGAAATAAAAAGGAACTCACCTTGTGGTATAACCGGCAACAGAGAAAGCCTTTGAGCTCCATACTGTTTCAGAAATAATCCTTGATCTAATAATCCTTGCGTTTCATCACAGCAGCATTTTAGACAGTATCTGAAAATCTCATTGAGACACAGGGTCTCATTCTCAAGAGAGTCCTGTTTATACCCAGAATCAGCACTTTTGGAACAGGAAGAGAAATAGAGGGATATGAGGCATGGCTAGAATGGGTGATCTGTTTTTTTTTTTACCAAAATACTTCATAGAAATGTTTTTTATATTTTTGTATATATCTGAGACCTATGCTATTGCCTAAAAATAGCATGATAGGTGACCTTTAAGCTCGACACAAATGTTGCCTTATACACTGAAAAAAAAGACACTTGTATGAAAAATCATACAAAAAGCATAATGGAAAAACATGATTATATTTATTTACTCATTTCTATAGACATCAAATCAATGGGAGGGGGCATTCAAGTTGATCGCCTTCATATTAACCTCTCCTGAAACATTTTTCGTAGTTTATTATTTATGCAGTTACTCTACAAATTGTAATTGTGATGTCATTGGTCTCCCACTTTCCCACTCTGAACATGTGAAACACTAGAAGCCCACCAGGGGCTGCCACTCTTCACCAGCAGAGCTCCAGAGTGGTGGAGACCCCTGCAGCTTCCCGGCACAGTCATTGAGCTCATGGACGGCAACCGAAGAGGACGCAACTGGATTCTAGATAGCATGAAACTCTGAACACAGAGTGGTGTTTCAGAGCATCAGGAGGATCATATTCAACACCTTCCTCAGTCACTCTGTAAGTAAATCATGGAACTTTTCTCTTTCTTTATTACATTTTTTTTGTTCAGTGTACAGACATTAGTAGAAATTCAAGGCTGCATGGTACTTAAACCTGATCAGATATTTGTTTGGGGATAAACAACAGATAGTGGAAGGTGGAAGCTTAGTTGGAAGTTGTTAACACTTGAATGAATAATATTGTCCACCTGACAGTAGTAGAGTGTGTAAAGGCTGGTTCAGCACTGTTTGTGGCAGTGTTTTTATCACCCTGAAAAATACATTTGTCCTCAGTCAAAAAATAATGAATCAGTTATTTTCATTTTTGAAGAACATTTGAACACTTCAGCGAGGATGCATTAAGGAGAGAGCGCCTTCCTCTCAGACACACAGCGGGACACTCAGGGCTTCCTATGGTGGCCGGCCAATGCCTGGCCATGGGCAACGGTTCCATAAAAGTCCCGCGGGCTGAGGAGAACAGCTGCCTGGCCTCCATCCACACAGACCCCCCAGGCCTGGACAAAGACATCCTCAGGTCAGAATAAAAGTTAAAACCTTGATGAAAACCTATTGTTGGATTAGTTGTTGGATTATTGTTGGATTAGATCAGTATGACCTCTGAATTCTGATTGTGGCCCAGATCATTTTACCTCTGGAATTGGTAAGAGGTTGATACAATGTACAATGTTACTTGTATTTTAGCAACATAAATGCCATACATGTAAAAGATCCAGTTTCTCGTTTGGTTTAATAGCTTCTTAGTCTCTTTCTGCTGTAATATAGTAGCACATAATTTCTCCTTGTCTCACTGCGGTCTGGAATTACTAAATAGAAAATGGGCATCAACATGAATCATTGGAGGAACGTTTCATTTATCCTGGTTGACCTCTATTGTTACCATGACAACGTAGTATTTACACATTTTCCTGGGTAGACCTGAAATAATCTTCATAATATCTATCAATCTATAGATCCTACACATCCACTGAACGTAGAGTCTGAAAGTAAACAATACATTTCTTGCTAGAAATCTAATCAAATAGCATTATAATGGCTAAACTATACTATCATTCGCTGACACTGGCCATAAGAAATCAATAGGAAAATTAATAAACCTAGCCATGTAACAATTTGAGAGGATGTTTTTGTGAACATACTACGTTTTGCCCTGTGGACCAATGTGGCTATTACACGTTTTTTTGTGTGATTAATCATTGAGCCCTCGGTGGGATGTCATTGCTCTTTGCTTTACTGGAAATGTCCCATAATTCATTAAATTACATTACAACATCTGTTTCCTTTATAACCAAGACTTCGATCCAACCTAACAGCAAAATGTGTTGTTTATCAATAATTTCATCATTGTTATAAAACCACTCAATAATATGGTTCAGGTTTGATTAGCTTTACCTTCAAAAACAACTTGATTAATTCGCAAGAATTACTACTTACCAACTTCTAGTTTATGTTTAGGAAATGTCAAAAAAAAATAGTTCATTTAAAAATGAATAAAGAGCTTCCTTATGGATGCTACTCCAACTTGTAGCACATTTTACGATGTGTATTAAATGTATAGTCTTTTTTCCGACATGCATTTGGTCCAGCTAAGCATTTCAGACGTTGTCTGCTCTATGTTTGTAGTGTAGACTGAGTCGGTGTGCAGTAGTGTGGTTTTGTATTCAGTGATGGAACTGATATTGCTCTTCAGGCTGCGGATCACCCAGCTGGAGGAGGAGCTGGCCCGTCGGGATCAGGAGTTCCGGGCCCAGGAGCTTCAGCTGCAGTATCTCCAGAGTGAGCTGGAGGCCAAGGTCTCCCAGGTGGACAAGCTCCAGGATGCTATTGGCTACAACAGCAGTCTGGGCTGCTCCCCCCAGCCCCGGCGCCCCCACAGCCCCCCCCGCTTCAGTGTCATCAACCAGGCCCCCAGCCGCTTCCACAGGGTGGCTGTGGAGGTGCACCGCCGCCTCAGAGCCAAAGAGGGCGTTTCTGCAGAGCCTACCTCAGAAAACTTCTGCGGGGGGTTCAGAGCAGCTCGAACCCCCACTGTAAAGTCTGTCCGCAAAGATTCACAGTAAGTTAACGAGACACTCCACACATTAACATTAACTTTTAGAGTGGTAGTAAACATATTCCCTCTGACACTTTAAAATCAAACCCAAAATCAGCCCACCGGGAGTACAAATATCTACATTTTCTTGTTAAAACTGACTTTTGGGATCCTGAAAATGTCATATGGAATCAGCATCCTCAATCATCCCCAAAACCACTCAGAAATTGTCCAAATCAGCCAATCATTAATGACTACATAAGATATAATGCTATTTGCTATCAACAACACCCTAAAGTCTATACGACTCTACCTAGCACCTGGATTTTTGTTTCACTAAGACCACAAATCATATTCCCTGGTGTGTAGAAAAACAGCTACTAAGTCTATAGAAAATGTCTTACAAAATCATTACTGATGATGAATCTAGAAAAGTATTTATTACATCATCAACAAGCTTTTACAAAGAAAACGGTGTCGTTGTCATTTAAATGTGATCGACCAAAACAGAAGACCTTTGGTAGAAGAGTGTGTTTAACCCCCCCCCCACACACACACACACACACACACACACACACACACACACACACACACACACACACACACACACACACACACACACACACACACACACACACACACACACACACCAACACACACATCTGAAAGGCTGTATTACCTTGGCAGGATACTAGAAAGACATGGAGGGAAACAAAGGGCCACTGAATCTAGATGCAGGATCTGGGTCATTATGAGCTTCAATTACTCAACCTCCGCTGCCTGCTGCTCTCAGATCCATTCAGACTCTCATGTCCACTGAACGCACCGCACATCATCTGTGTGATGTGCTAATCAGAGACGCACAAAAACACCCACTCAGGGAAATCTGCTGAATAAATTCAAAATGCACACATGAATGCAGTGGCTTGGAACCAGGACCCAATATTTGCAATTTTATTGTAGCAATCATTTCTGGTGAAACCAACACATAATTATACATTACTGTTTAGATCACATTTGGTTTTGTAAATAAATAAATAATATGCTAGCATATAAAGGTATAACCTATGATGGGCAGTGGCATGGGTGAGCTTATAACATGCATCCTGGACTAACGTGAAGACATCACTTTAGAATTAGAACTAGAATGTAGTTTCACAGTAATACAGCAATGCTTCTGACAATCACATTTTCAAATGATCCTGCCCCACTGTCAGAATGTTCTTTAGTGGCCCTATCAAGCCCGACACTATGTCTATGTCATATGGGACTCTGGGCATGTACCTGACCAAATCAAGCAAAACACGACATAAGTGATTTTGTTGAGGTCCTCCATTTGGGCTAATCATTTTTGAGAATCGTCGATGGAAACCTGAAACCCTTTGGATGCATGTCATCTAGCAAACGTAGTGCTGTGTCTAATACAGAATCCTCTCCTGTGGATGAACCATGAAGGTGTGCAAATAAATGAATAGCAGAACTATTTTTACAGAAGTCAGTCCTTACATAATACAATACAGCAGAATATAATACAAAATATTACATATAAATAGCGACATGTGTTTTAATAAATTGGTTTTCAGATGTCTCTGTTGTGTGCCAGCTAGGTCAAAACTTGAAGCTATGTGTTCATTAGCTGTTGATCACATCATTGGCTGTTTTGTATGCAAAAGAAACTGATGAACTGAAGGAAGGCAACCTATATTGTTTGCTCTCTGCTGCTTCCAGTGCAAACAGCAACACTGAGCTAAGCTTACTGCGTGCTTACTGTGGCGTTCCTTGACGTCGCATACAGAAAAGACCATAGGTGACCACCTTTATTGGTTGGCAGCTAACAGGATAACAACAAAAACATAGCTAGCATCCTGCGTGAGGACTTCATATTTAGAGGACAAAGGCTTTTGTATGCTGTAAAGGTTTTTAAACCCCTGAGGTAAATGTGTGATGTGATATTGGTATGGGTAACTAACATTGAGTAGACATTGGTTATCTCTGCTTCTTCCTGAATTCCAGAACCAAGAAACTCATCAACAGTGCCATCATGAACAATGACTTTCTGAAGAAGCTGGAGCCGCAGCACATGAGGGAGATGGTGGACTGCATGTACGAGAAGGTTTACACCGAGGGACAGCTGGTCATCCAGAAGGGGGAACCTGGAAACTACCTCTATGTCCTGGCAGGTAAGCTCTGAAGAACATGGATCTGATGCAACTAACACTGTCCCATTTCATGTTAAAACGATTTTGCTGGACAGTTGATAGGGATGATAGAGATGGTAGGGATGATATGAAGGTAGGGATGATATAATGGTAGGGATGATAGAAAGGTAGGGATGATAGAAAGGTAGGGATGATATAATGGTAGGGATGATTGAAAGGTAGGGATGATATAATGGTAGGGATGATATAATGGTAGGGATGATATAATGGTAGGGATGATATAATGGTAGGGATGATATAATGGTAGGGATGATAGAAAGTTAGGGATGATATAATGGTAGGGATGATTGAAAGGTAGGGATGATATAATGGTAGGGATGATATAATGGTAGGGATGATTGAAAGGTATGGATGATATAATGGTAGGGATGATTGAAAGTTAGGGATGATATAATGGTAGGGATGATAGAAAGTTAGGGATGATATAATGGTAGGGATGATTGAAAGGTAGGGATGATATAATGGTAGGGATGATTGAAAGGTAGGGATGATATAATGGTAGGGATGATATAATGGTAGGGATGATTGAAAGGTGGGGATGATATAATGGTAGGGATGATTGAAAGGTATGGATGATATAATGGTAGGGATGATTGAAAGGTGGGGATGATATAATGGTAGGGATGATTGAAAGGTAGGGATGATATAATGGTAGGGATGATAGAAAGGTAGGGATGATATAATGGTAGGGATGATAGAAAGGTATGGATGACATAATGGTAGGGATGATATAATGGTAGGGATGATTGAAAGGTATGGATGATATAATGGTAGGGATGATATAATGGTAGGGATGATATAATGGTAGGGATGATATGTCAGGATTCGGGAAAATGTAGGACCCAAATGCAGTTAAAAAGGGAAGCGGGTTTCAAAACAAAAGCGAGCTTTATTAAAACAAAGCTGTTGGCATGAAAAAACAAGACAAAAACCGTGAATCAAAAACAGGTAGCATGAGGTAAGTGACTAACATGGAGAGTGAGAAAATACAACGAACCGACATGGAGCACAGGGGAAGACAAGACTAAATACACAGAAGGGTAATCACAGGACAAGACACAGCTGGGCAAGGGAGGCAGAAACACAAGGGCAACAGGTGAACACAATGAGGCACAATCAGACACAGGAGGGCAAACACAGGAAGGAAGACCAGACACAGGGAGAACAGAATTTCAAAATAAACCCAAAACTTAACACACAAAACTCAAATCATGACATGATATGAAGGTAGGGATGATATAATGGTAGGGATGATATAATGGTAGGGATGATATAATGGTAGGGATGATATAATCAGGGCTGCACATAACTGGTGCGCAGGTGCGCATGCGCACCCCTCGCCATAAAAAGAGCACCGGATCATTTGAAAAAAGGCGCATTTGCGCACCGAGAGAGAGAGAGAGAGAGAGAGAGAGAGGGAGAGAGAGGAGAGAGAGAGATGAGAGAGAGAGAGAAAAGTATAAGCCAAAGTATAATTCGCGAGCTATTTAGGTTTAATTTTATTAATCCGTCCGCGAGCACGACGGCATCTGCGATCCCTCGCTTTACCCCTCGCTATCGCGTGAAGGGTCTGCTTTATGCGCTCCGCACAGTAACCCTGCTGCGAGGTTCATGAGCGTGCTCACTAGCGCACCTCCCCCCCCCGCCCCCCCGTTCATAAAGTACCCCTCAAAAGGTCCGGTTTATTTCATTTTCACCAAGCAACATCTCCAGGTGCTCCTTTGAGAACCAGGGCAAAAAAGTTATGTGCACCCCTGTCTATAATGGTAGGGATGACAGGAATAATGAAAGGCCGGCCATCCAAACATCTGTATCCAACAGATATGTAGATGAGTGGAACTGTAAGGTGTGTTTGCTCCGTGCAGATGGCCTGCTGGAGGTCTTCCAGAATGGGAAGCCGCTGGGGGAGATGCGTCCTGGAACTGCATTTGGAGAGCTGGCCATACTGTACAACTGTAAGAGAACAGCCACGGTCAAAGGTGAGGGGAGCAGCCATTCTTTAAATAAGTCCTGGTCCTTTATGTGTGTCTCCTCTGGGATCACACTCCCTGGTGCTTCAGTGTGTATGCTATGGCGTGTGTGTTGACAACCATATCCATATCATTTAAGACACCTCCATCTCACAGGGAGTTATTAAATATAACTGAAACCTGCTCATTCATGTGTCACCAACTCTACAGATATGATAATATTATCATGCTTATAAGCTTTAACTGTACACCCAATATGTTTGAATTAACATTTGATGGAAAGACAACATTATTTTTCACAATGCAACACGAACATTTTAGGTAAACATGGGGCCTGCAGTGTGTTAAATTATAATCCTTTAAATCATCAGCTTGAATTTGAATACATTAATTTACATTTAAATAAGGCCTTAATAACATCTATTGAATAATTAATTGCTTTCATTATGACTTGAAATGATGACTTGATAGTTGAATTGTCTTTATCTTAGCTTAGCTTTTGATTTGTTCTTGTTAAATATCACAATATAAATATTACTTTGGCACCTGGAGAAATTATAACACGTTAAAAAATAAATGTTGCTATAAAATGTTTGGTGTTATATTTGTGCAATCAAATGCAGCCGATCAAAGATACCTGAAGGTTAGCTGTCTGAAATCTAAGGATTAATCCTCATTTTGTTTTTAATAGTTGCACACACAATCTTAAAGAAGTAGTTAAACAAAGTTTAGTTGGAATGTTCTGCCTGTGTTTGTGTGCAGACATGATACATGAGAATGAGAATGCATGAGAAAACAGCTAGCTCTTTTCAGAAAACATATCTACAAAATGTTCCAGGACAGGAAACAATGCCAGTGTTCTTGTCTGGCTCAGAAATACAGAAAACAATCCCCCAACATGATCATAATAGTTATTCCAGTACATCTGCAGCATGTTGTTGGACTGAATACAGCATAGAAATACTAAATAAATAAATAGTAATAAAATATATAAGCAAGTGATATGGTAAGCAGATCAAATGAATGGTTGATTCTCCTCCAGCTGTGTCCCAGTCTCACATCTGGGCTCTGGACCGGCAGACTTTCCAGACCATCATGATGCAGAGCACACAGGCGCGCCATGACGAGTACTTCAGCTTCCTGTGCAGGTAACACAGCTATGTGAGGAGTAGAAGTATAAAGTAGCATACTGTATACTGAGATACTCAGGTAAAGTGCAAGTACCTTAAATGTGTACTGAAGTACTTGAGTAAATGTACTTAGTTACTTTCCACCACTGCACACCTGTACAGGTTTAAGACTGACTTTTGCTCAGACACTCTAGGTGAAAAAATACCAGTAGTGCTGTAGTGGCTGGTAAAATTAAAATGTCGTCATTTAATAATGAAGACATTGAGTCTAAATGCTATCATTATTAAATCATCAAAATCCTGCATGATATACCAAATACAAAGCCTTAAAGACCATTTTTAGTGGCAGACAATTAAGTGCATTGTAACATTTCCTAAATTTCTATTATTTTGCAGTTTACTGTGTATGATAAATCCCAACATCCGTTAAAAAAAGTGTGTATTTGTGTCTCTGTCAGTGTGTCCCTTCTCCGAGGACTGCCTGAGGAGAAGCTGGCCAAGGTTGTGGATTGTCTTGAAGTGGTGAGTATTTCACACTGACGTTTTTTAGCATATTTCTACATTTCATCATTTTAAGTTTCATACAGTGTCTGTTTCTGATTTAAAGAGAATGACTGACCTTCTGTCTTTTCAGGACTATTTTGAAAAAGGGGAGTATATCATTCGAGAGGGTGAAGAAGGAAACACTTTCTTTATTATTGCAAAAGGAGAGGTGAGATATCTGCACAAGCCTGTCAAACTGTCCTAAAGCCTCAGTATTTGATTATTTTAGTTCATTTGCATGATTCATTTGCCTTGAAGCAAATCAATTAAATGTTATCATGATAATATATATATAATTTTATTTATCCGGAGCTAATTTTTCTGCAGTAGTTGCAATACGCAGAGGGCAATTCAAATGACGAAACATCTGGAAATCTATACAGTGTTACCCTTAAGAATCATATCTGCTCATAACTCACCTTGATGCTATATGACATATGATTGAGGTATTTAGCTTTGCATGTAGAATATCATTCTCAAGTATAGGAAATCATATATGTTTAATTCAAAATGTCCAGTTATGCATGATTATGTATGATTTAAGCTGAATATTAGGTCCCATATACTGTATATTGCCTCTACAGCTTGTATACTGACTGACTCCCATTAGAAAAGAATGATTGTCTCAGTTCAGTTCTCTTTGTAGGTGATAGTCACTCAGAGCACAGAGGGGCTGGCTGAACCACAGGAAATCAAGACGTTGGGAGTTGGAGATTACTTTGGAGAAAAAGCTCTGATCAGGTACGGACAGGACTGAGGACACCGAACTGCAGAACTGTAAAAACCAAGACATATTACAGACCCTCAAAGCTCACATCACATGGTATTCAGTGAGCACCAACTCTCTGAAGCTCATGCTCCGTGTTCTTCTGGCAGCCATCAATGCTCACCAGTGACCAGTGAAACCCATGAAGATAATAATACTGCTTTTGAGTATCCTACCTGTCCACTGTAGTGAGCGGTTTGCAGCGGTGGAAAGTAACAAAGTATTTTAACTCAAGTATTTTACTTAAGTACTTTTTTTTACTCGACTACATTTATTACAACACTCCAAGTTACTTTGTACATATTAAAACACATGATCTGCTGATATGGTATACCTTCAACTCTAAAATGCTCTTATATGGATAAAACAGGATAACATAATAACCATAATATATAATAATTTGAAGAGATCCGTTGTCGTACTCTTATTACTTTTGATTCTTGAACTACATTTAGCTGATAATACTTCTGTATTTTTATATTATTCTGAAATGGGTCATTGTGCAGAATGAGTACTTTTACATTTTGTACTTTAAGTATATTTTGATGTTAATACTTTTTTACTTTAATTTAAGTAATATTTTGAAATCAGGACTTTTACTTGTAATGGAGAATTTTAAGGCCATAGTATTTGTACTTTTACTTAAGTTAAGGATCTAAATACTTCCAACACTGCGTGTTATAATATTACCAATTAACCAGTGAACCCATGAAGATAAGAAGGCTGCTTTAAGTAGCTCCACTGTATAGAGCAGTTTGGGCCAGTTCCTTGTGTCTGGGTTGACTATGGGTAAACAATCAGAGGAGACACGGGACAAATCCTTCTGCTCATCTGAGCAGAGATCTAAGGCATGTCAGAGGGGTGCTCCACAGAATGTGTTCATGTGTGTTGTGTTGCGTTTTTTTACAGTGAGGATGTTCGCTCAGCCAACATTATCTGCAATGAGAACGACACACACTGCCTGGTGGTGGACAGAGAGTGAGTACATACAAGATGTTTACCTGATATGTTATTGTGTACAGCTGGAACCAAAGCTTATATTAAAGGCCATTTTAATATACGGTAGATGAAAATGTAAAGAACAGTTATATATCCTCATCTTTGTTTTGTTACTGCTGTTTACTCTTTCATTGCTGCAACCAGTTATTACTGAAGATGGATTGAGGAGTATGGAAGGTTATAATGCCAGCAACTAGTTATTTATATTGAACCAACCCTGGGTAAACTGTCAGCGAGATCCTTATGTTCTGCTATTTAGGTTGAATTGAAAAACCTTGACATTAAATTTGGCAATAAGAGGTCCATGACATCAAACGCTGCAGTAAAATCCCAGAGCACAGCCCTTAGTTTCCTGTCATCCACATGAACTAACAGATGTAATTAAACAGTGCTACTCCAACAGTTCAAGGAAAACACCTGAATGCATAACACCACAAGGGCAGGTGCAAATGCTCAGTCTTACAGAAATCGTTACAAAAGTAGACCAATGATACAAAAATTCCAGGCAGGCAAATTAGGTAACGGGTAAGGCTTTTTTATTGTGTTGCACTGTTGGAGGAGCCTGTGACCTAAGATTTTCATCGTCATAACTACACTGTAGCTATGTACGTACGACTAATAAAAGCCTTGAACCTTGAACATAAAGCATTGTCCAGGGAAAACGGTGAAATGGTTAAAAACACAGGCACTGGCAGACTATGGTACAAGACAAAGGAAAGCTCAGGCTCATGGCTCAAAGACAATCTGGCAGCAAGTAAATGCTCTGGTATAGATAGGAAGGAGCTGATCAGGGAATGGGGAGCAGGTGAGTGGATCTACTGACAGAAGAGCAGGAACATGGGAGAGCCGGCTCAGAAAGGACAGCAGTTACAACAGAACACAAACAAGCAAACTAAATAAGAATTATTATAAAAGAAAAAGTCAAACCCATGACAGTTAGTAGCCTGCCCTTGTGCGACAGCGTGCTGTGCATTTCCATTCAGTGCATTTGTACTAAAATAATTTAAAGTAGCTTTATCAGAACATAAGGTTTATGCTGTCTAAGCTATGTGGCTGCAAACCAGTTAAAAGTGTTTTTATAGATAGTATTGCATGTACCACACACAAACACACACAAACACATACCCACGAACAAGATACACACACACACACACACACACACACCAAACTAAAGGTTGTTAATTTCCCCCTGTTACCCCCTCTAGCAATTTCAACCAAATGGTGGGAACCTATGAGGAGCTCCAGGCTTATCTGAAGGAATATGTAGATGAGCTTTCCAGGAGTGATGAGAGGAGAAACGCCCTGTAAGTGCACCATGACAGAGTCAGTGTATGAGTAAAAGCAAACAGGGGCCCAAATGTGACCGTATATCCCCTGCTGTTCCTCTCTCAGGCCCCACTCCCCTCATATTGACTCTGCAGAGGCCCAGGAGCTGAGGAGGCTGAGGGAGAAGATTTCCCTCCTGCCTTTCCAGGATCTGGAGGTCATCGCGACTCTGGGCATGGGAGGGTTTGGACGAGTGGAGCTGGTTAGCTTCAGTAACACTACTATTCATTATACTGCAATTTATTTATCTGGATAATGTTTTAACTGCCAAACCCTGTTCTTGTTATTTATTCAACTCAAGTCCCTTTGTAGTATGGTATCTTTGAGCAAACATATGACCAATGGATGAAAAATAAGAATATTATTAAAATATATCTGCAAAATTAAGGGGCAGTGTTTGTGACCTCATGGCAGGTTGGGTCAGAGGATATGACAGGGTGAGTGATGAAACATCTAATCTACTTCATGGAAAAAAGTGAAATGTAGCATTAAGCCGTTCTAGATAATTATGGGGAAAACATGAGACTTCCTGAGGCTCTTCACTATAATCAAAGTATTTTTCCTCGGGAGGCAATTACAGGGATAGTGTTTATAAATGAAGGCTAACTCCTCTCTGTTGCGTCTCAGGTAAAGCTGAAGGACGAGGACACCACGTTTGCTCTGAAGTGCATTAAGAAGAAGCACATCGTCGACACCAGACAGCAGGAGCACATCTACTCTGAGAAAAACATCCTTCAGCAGACCAACTCTGCGTTCATCATCAGGTGAATCTCATCACACATGCAGGTGTAACCACACCCTGATACCTTTTTGTAAAGATATGCAGTTGTTGTCTGCTATCTGAGCTAGTGGAAGCACAACAAGGTTCAAGAGAAGAGGCTGGAGGATTTTAGGCAACACAAACCTCCTGTATTCCGAAAGGAGAAGATGAAATGGGGGCGTGGTGGTGGTGTTTGAGCTTCTCTGTGGAGTTGCTAAGGAACCTGCTGGGAGAATGCTGCTGACCCGGGTCCATCCACTGCACTGAGATTTATCTGGACTATGACTTTACAGAACAAAGGCTTGTGTGAGCAGTGTGTTGACTGTCATTCAGAGGAAAGGTCAGCCATCATGTGATGTTCACTCTCCTTCACTAATACCACACTCCTCCTTACACTCCCTTTATTCTATATCAGTTCAGAGGTTTTTTATTATCAATTAAATCTAAGTATGTCAATTATATTTAATGTGTCTTCATGTGTTGTAAAGTTCATAGAACAACAAGGGCTTTTCTCTGAAGAGTTGCAGTATTTTTGATCTGCAGCTTCACTCTGTAAACCCTCGTTAGTCCATAGAAGTGCATTAGACGCATGTCCTGGGTTTATGACAACCATTATTCACCATTAATATTATTAGGATTTGCATTACCAATACAAGACATCAATACCAATAAAAAGCATGAATGCAGTTTTGACTAAAGGTGCACCTCAAATGTACAGAATATGAACAGGGTAGTAAGCTAGCTGGTTGGTGATGTTTTTAACGCGAACAGGAGTTAACAAAGAGTCTGTTGGCTGTATTTCAGGTTATTCCGAACATATCGGGATGATAAGTTTGTCTACATGCTGCTGGAGGCGTGTCTTGGTGGAGAGCTGTGGACTGTGCTGCGGGACATGTGAGTGTAGGTTCTTTTGCTACATTATAAACAACTTTATTGAAAATATGCATAGTAACTCAAAGGATTAGTTTACTCAAAATCACTAGAAGTAATAAGTCAATTTATTTTGAATGTTGTTAGGGAGAGAGCATCTGTATGCATGCACACACAAATACCTTCACAGGAAAAATATGGGGAAGTAGGGAAAATTGTTTTGTAATATCTATGAGATCTAACGAAACACTTTGATAATGGCATACAGCTATTCTCAGAAATTCTGAGATTGAGATTGAGATTTCCTTTTTGCTGTGTTTTGGGTCAGCCTCAGGTGAATTCTGTTTACAGCAATATGCTTCATATTTCTGGTGCTCTAGTCACAGTGTAATAGAATACGTAACTGGGAACATGAGACCATAATTAGATGAGTACTACAGACAATTTACAATTGTGGCGGCTGTGTTTCAGTCTGTTGCACCGATAGACTATGGTTGCACATGTAAACCATCCACAGTGCACTGACAAACCCTGGAGAACATCCTGGCATGACTGCAAGGTGAGAATGTCTCCTAACAAATGAGGGGTTGGGTTGGGGATGCACCATAAATGTGAGTTGCTATCTATCTCTCCACATGTACCTACATCTAGAGTCCAGACAGTTTTACATTTCACATGAATTTAAAGGACCAGTGATGACATTGAATCTGGCAGAGATTAAAGAAATGCATCAGGTTGACAAAATAGCAAAAACCAACCCACCAATTCTCAGCACAAGTGTTCTCTGAAGCAACCATGACGCATTGAGATCAATATGGAGTTGTAACAAACAAACTGTAAACGAAATAACATTATGTTTGGAAGGAGACTATGGTATTGCCATGTGCTTCTGCTGTATAGAGCTCAATATCTTTCCTGGGGAGCCCCGTTGGTGTAGGGCTTAAGATGCACAACACTCTGGTAGTTTTCCTAACTGTCTTTGTGTATTCCTGTGTGGTTCTTTTCTTAACCTACCAGGAGCTATTTTGAAGAGCCCACAGCCAGGTTTTGTACTGGTTGTGTCTTAGAGGCCTTTGATTACCTCCACACTTTGGGCATCATCTACAGAGACCTGAAACCTGAAAACCTTCTGCTGGATGCTGAGGGTTATGTCAAAATGGTAAGCCACTTGTTTTAAATATTTGTTGTAATATTTAAAGAGTGTTATGCAATGTGTATCTAAATTATTAACATGTGTTCTTAATTCCTCTGTGTTTCCTCAGGCAGATTTTGGCTTTGCTAAAAAGATCGGCCTTGGAAAGAAGACCTGGACATTCTGTGGGACTCCAGAATATGTGGCCCCCGAAGTCATTATGAACAAAGGTCATGACTTTGGAGCTGATTGCTGGTCCTTAGGAATCCTCATATTTGAACTTCTCACTGGCAAGTAAGTCAGTCAGTCAAAAATATTAGCTTTTTACAATCTTAGATGCAACGTTTGATGAAGGTGAAGTTGAGTGTACTCAGCATAGCAGGTCAACATTTGATTTAAGCTAACATGTTTCAATATATATATGCAGTAATAAAAGCATTTAACTGTAAGGTGCCCAACTAAAAGAAGGCAAGATATTTCCCCTCCTCCCTACCACCCTTAATCCTGAAAGTGCTTTATGCGCACAATTAAATTCAATCTAGTTGATAGTGTCTTTAATTTGATGCATGCTTGTTTAACTACAAGTTGTTTTTAATTCATTTATTTGCTTTGTTTCAGACATTAAGATTTAAAAGAACTGGCATAAAGTAGAAAAATAAGTCAAAGTCAAGTCAAAGTCAACTTTATGTATGCAGACAGAGAGATCGAAATACCGTTTCCCACAATCCCAAATATAAAACAAATGTATATATATATGTATATGTATATATACACAGAATCAAAGACACATTTTTACATGTGCACACATTAAGACCTAAATAAAAACACAACAATCAATATATACAAAATAACAGTCACTTCAATATTTAAGAATGTACAATAATAAGCATGTTAAATGAGATGGATTTAGTTTTTATAATCTCTTAGAAAGAAAGAAACCATTTTTTTTTTACCAAAATGTTAAACCCATTCTTTCATTAGTGTAATGATCATTTTACTTCCCAATAAACAGGAAATCCGTTTCTTCTGGGTTTTTTCCAGCCCTCCCTTTGCAGGCACAGACCCCATAAAGATATACACCATGGTCCTCCATGGCATTGAGAAGGTTGACTTCCCTAAAAGAATAGGGAAGCGTCCAGACGACCTTATCAGGAGACTCTGCAAGTACGGTGAATCAAGAAACAACTTCTGATATGAGGATGATAGTGCTCTGTCATTTAAACAGACAATTAGGAAACCACTGTGTAGATGGTGGTGTGGAGCAGACCAGGCAATATCATTCAAAATATGAAATGGATGATTATGTTGCAGTCACACTGATGTCCTGTCCACATTTGCCTTTGTAGCCAATGTGCTAGCAGCTTGTAAGTTTTGATGCTGCTGCTATGTATATTCAGCCAAGTGTTATACAAATGTTATCATGTGAGTGTGTTAGGTTTCCTGGCAGTGTCTTTCTTTTAAATAGAGAATCCTCAGGGTTAATAAATTGGACTAATATAAAATGTCTTCCACTTCCTATCAGGCTAAATCCAGTCGAGAGGCTGGGAAACAAAAAGAATGGCATCATTGACATCAAAAAACACAAGTAAGAAACTTCCGCTTGACTGCTCATAATTTAATTTAAATTTAATTATATTTAATTCAAAACTGTGATGTAAAGTTCTGTTTAGCAGCAGTTTAATGCTACTGGCAGCATGCTAGTTAGCTTGACATGTTGTTAGCTGGTAATGTAAGCTGGTGATGTGCACCAGATTATAACTTGCTTTTTGAGACAATAACCTTGGGGCCCCATTTAAAAAAAGTAACAGTTACTGAGAGGGGGTCCACCTGATGTCCCTAAAGACTGACCTGCACTCCTATAATGACACACAATATGGCAACCTGGTTCTTATCTTTGATAGAAATGTCAGAGGACATACCAGAGGGGTTGCCAACTGGCTATTTGTAAGACGATTAGAAACAGGTATTAATGGTGGTGGAATCACTAATGGATGAAGTTGCTTTGCAATGTATTCCTTAGGTGAGGATAGGATTAAAGGGTGCAGTTAAAGTGCCAGTGAAGTGCATTTTTTTGCGCCAAAATGAAATGGCAGTTTCATTTCTTACATATAATTGTACCTGTTCATGGCTAAAATAATTTTTTAGGAGTGCGAGGGACGAGATAAACATCGCACATTTTTCATCCCGTGAACGGCCATCTGAGCCTACCGCTGCTGCAGACGATAGCGGCTGTGACGTCACAAGATGGGCCCAGTTGTGATTGTAAACATGGCGGAGACTTCGGAAAGTGATACTGGTGCGAGAGAAATGAGTGATTTTGACAGCTTTTCGGACAGGATAGATGAGGAAAGTGGCCATGGAAGTCAATTTAGTTGAGGACAATATTTTGTCATAGATCTAGAGTAGATCTACACACAGGATTGGCCATCACCTGATCATACATTCATCTGTTCATAGCATGATGCAACATTCATGTTCACATGCAGTGTTGTGCTAGTTACTGAAAACCAGTAACTAGTTACAATTACTAGTTACTTCACTACTTACACACAAAAAGTAATGCGTTACTGTGAAAAGTAACTTTTTAGTTACTTAAAAAAGGGCACCCATTAATGCCCTTATACTGTAGCCTTCATTTCAGTACTGTTATTGCATCGGAGAATAATACAACCTGTTGATCAACTTGACATGCATTTGCATCACTGAACTCTGCTAAGCAATGTGGTCTTACAAACACAAACACAAAGATATGTTTCAAAGTGCCAATCCAGCCGCTGTTGCTTAGGTGGAGGTGGAGTGGCGTCGGATGAGTCTGGGTCTGTGGTCTTAGCTACTAGCTTCGTCCCAGCATGTTGTTTCTGCAGATGTTTCAACAGATTTTAATTGCTGTTTTGGGCAGTCGATAGGATCTTTGACCCGCCAAGACACAACTTACATTTAACTAAAACGTTCTTTTCTTTGTGCTTGACAAAAGTGAAATAGTGAGAATATCTCCAGGCGGAGAAACTCGACTTGAGCTCTGCCGCCGCCATGATAGTCTTGTTAGTAAACACAAACACAGTGGCCTTTATTTTTCATAAACAATCTACGAATCTACGAAACAATGACACCAGCCACTCACCTTCATCTTTTGGGAACAGAAACATCGCCACTTCGGCAGAATTGACATTACCACAGCCAGCGGCAATGCATCGCTTCCCGTGTGTTTTTCCTCCCTTTTTCTTCACTGTCGCCTCCATTGTCAGGTTTCCTCGATTGGCAATCACTTCCAGTCGACTGCGAAACACTTTCCAATAAAATACTCGCTCAAAAACGTTGGTAAATTCCACTTTGAAACAGAGACAAAATGAACGGTGGTGAATGTAAACACTTCGGCTGAGCCCATCTTCTGACGTCACGCAGTAGATCGCAAGCCACGCCCACGAAGGCGGAGGTCGACTGCGGATTTCCCAGCGGAAAATTCCAACTCGTCAAATTCGTTGCTACTCCAACATCTTTGATATGGGTTCCAATGGACAATTTTGGTCATTACTATACGTATTAGCATAACAGATCATGCACCGGAGCACACTTCACTGGGTCTTTAAGGTGCACAAGGTCAGAGAATGATGTTTAAAGTTTTCTCATAAAACTAACGGCTGTTGCTAAGACTTGGGAAGCTACAGTAGATACCCAATGACTAGACTACTGAGCAGGCCATAGCTGTCAGGTGTCTATCAATAGATTAGAACCAAATATGTTGGATTTCTGTACCCAAACTTCATCAGGTCCCCAGCTATTGCCGTGGTCTTGACATCAAATCTCGAGTCCTATAGGTCTGAGATCGAGACAAGATCGAGACCAAATGCAGTCGATTCCGAGACAAGACCAAGACCTTTAAAAAGTGACCGGTTTCGAGTATTACAACACCACAAATCAGTTGTGTACTACAAAAAAAAAACTCCACTAAAACACTATTTTATACTACAGAGACTTAATTTAACTTCAGTGCCTCATGGGGGGTTAAGTTGAACCACTGGCTCACTTTACCCCGCAGCCACTTTTTTGGAAAAAAAGCTGTCTAGCTTAGCCATTCATGCTAATCTTTAGCTAAATGATTTACATGGTTTTACACCTTGCTAAATAACCAACATGTATGATACATATTTTCAGAGCTGCATACATTTGCTATGACAAGCAGAACATGGTTTATTGTACACCATGTGCTTCTCTCCATCACAGCCAAATATAAATGATGGGTGCTTCCTGAATCTATGTTCACATGACAACAAATGTGCACAGTTCCCTAGACACAGGGGGTGGGTCATCTTTCCCCACTCTACCCCACAGGGCATTATGATGAGTTTAAAACATTGTTTAAGATCAAAACTTGACTTTTCTAGGGATGCTTATCCAGCGGTTGGCGCATTTTATTGTGTTTTGTTGCAATAATGTAAGATCTTTATATTGTCACAGCGGTAACTTTAAATTAATAACACTGTTTTATTCTGTTCACGACATTGTCGACACACACGACTTCCTGTCTTTTCGGACGGTGTTTGTAGCATCAGCATGTAGCTAATATTATTTTGTGTACGTGAATATAAGGAGAATGACACGTGGTGTTGCACACTAAACACACTGTCTTCAACTCTCACTTATTGACGCTGCAATACTATTATTAGGGAATATTTAAATGACCAACAGATATTAGAATAGTGTAACTAAAGTCAGAAAACGACAGGACGTGCCTTGGCCTTGCCCTGTCGACGCTAAGCCAATGGGAGAGGACCACAGAAGATAAATATGTGACACAAACAGGAAGCCGGTCTCTTTCTCATCCCCTGCGATGGAGAGAGCAAGCTCGGCCGGGCTAACCATTTTGCAAATTCATTATATCATTGTACCATTGTTTTATTAAACGCTGTTAACTTGTAAATAAGCTTCCTGGACTCTTTTCAGCTAATCCTACCTCAGATCGTAGAAAACCCAACAGTTTCTAATTATATTTCAACCAGCAATAATCCGGTTTAAGGTTACAGTCTGTACTATTTAAAATAAAGTCCAACCCTGAGGTTCTTTTTGTTCTATCTGTTGTAAAGGTGGTTCCAGGGCTTCAACTGGGAAGGTTTGAGGCATCACAAGCTGCCGTCCCCATTGAGGAGAGAGGTGAGACCATGAGCTTTGTTTTCTAACATGGCGCACTGATAGACTGTTCCGGAACAATCTGAGAAAACCACTTGCCATTCTATAAACTTTACAAGAATGCAATCTACTGCTTTTATTTTATTCATGGAGAAATCTGCCATGATGTTTACAATATTATTCGTGACCGATAATGGAAAATTGAGATTTAATGAAGGTTAAAATGCTGATGGGATACATATGGTAATAGCATAGCTATGAATTTGCAACTACCAACTGAACTAACTGGCTCTGAACCAAGCCCAAAGGATCAGCGACAGGTTTGAAGAACATTTTTGAAATGGTTGAATTACAGTGTGTTTTATAGATTTTTGGTGCATGTAAATGGTCTGCAGAGACTAAAATCCCTGTTATCCTTCCAGAGGGAGTTTCTCTCCCACACACTCCCCACCCTGCCTAAAACGGCCCCATTGGACTCCTTTGTTTACTTCCATAACAAAGTGACATCACTAAACTGTTGAGTTACCCTGATCTACACGTACAAAAAATGATACATTTTCTCATTAGGTTTTTGAGAAACAACATTGTTTGAAGTCTACTTAGTGTTAGATTCTCACACAGTCATGTGTCATGTGGTCATGGGGATGACGCCGGGGGAAAACATCGCAGTGGTTGTTCAACGTACAAAGTGCAAGACTGACTTATTTAAGGTACTGAGTTAAAGTGGTTTCCTAGCTGCATGAAAGAAATTAAACTGTCCCTGACATGTGTAAATATTGACCTATAAGTATGTATTTTAAGGAAGACTGTCAGTATGCAAACTGAACTGGCCAAATGTCCTTGATTAGGGTGTGCACGGACAGAAGGGATTCAGCTCTACCAATGAGGACACTGTGAATGAACTGATGCTGGCAAAATGTATTGACTTCCTGATGATTTATCTTGCTCCTCAGCTGAAGGGCCCAATGGATCACAGTCACTTCGACTTGTTCCCTCCTGACACAGAGGAACCTCCTGATGAGCTGTCTGCTTGGGATAAGGACTTCTGATGGTACAGAATCTAACCAGCAGCAGTGGATTTGACTGACCATAACTCCTAAAGATAATCTTTGGATCTCTCTCTCATAGCAGCCTTTTTACCTGGAGTCCATCACCAGGACTGAGACTGAACGAGAAACCTGCTGTGAGGAAATACATGTTCATCATTTTACAGATACTCATGATTAACTAATCATGAGGTGACTACTGTATGTTGATGTATACAACCTTTTTAAAACCTTAAACCTTTAACCACAGCAGGAAAATCGACTGCCCATAACATCGGGCTCCCCATGTCCTAAACAAGAAGGCACTCCCTTGTGTTTTTACTGTTTTTACAAACCAACACATTTCAGATATGTATACACCCGTACTGTAGGAGCATACATTTCATTAGTGTGAATGCTGTTCAAAAGCATTCCACTATTTTTCTTAAAATCTTTATTCCGCATATTATTATTATTTCAACCAGATTTCGCCGTCCGATAACTTCAGCATACTTTCAGCCACAGAAACCATTAAAATCATGATGGGAAAGACTTTTTAAAATATTCAGCTTTTCAACTCTTTTTTTAACATGTAACTCAATTGGATGAACCTTCAACTCCTCTTTTACCTACACAGTGTGCAAAATGCAACTCCTTCCACATACTTTCAGCTAGAGACTTCATTCCAACTTTAAAACGGCCACAAGACATTCAGCTATTAAACTGGTATTCCGATTTTTGATATCTTTATCAGGGTTCCCTGGCACTTATGATCAGGTCATTTCTTTGATAGGAGCCATAGTTTTTGAACAGGAGGCAAAATTGTCAGAGATAAACCTCAATGCATTCTGAATGATCCTCCCTCTGCTGCTGCAGGTGACCATGGTAACCAGTTACTGGGCAGATTGGGGCAGACACACCTGAGTGGCATCATCTAATCAGAGCAGACACGCCCACAGACAAACTGGTGCACACACAGACACACACTGGATGTCTCTACTACAAATGTTCACACAGACACACACACACACACACACGCTTAATCACTATTTTCCTACTCAAGTTTTCCAACAAAGTCAGTGCAATGCATTTGAGCTGTAACAATTTTGATTCAAATCATTTCACTTTCGCTTTTTTCCTCTAGGTTCAGCAAAACACTTACTTGGTTTCTGCTGCTAAAATCAGCTACAGACACCATTCAACTATCAAAATATTCAGTTTTTTCTGCATTTTCAGCTGAGTTCCGCAACAAATTTGCGCAGGTTAGCAGCATTCACACGCATTTTCAGCAGGAAATGCATTTTCTAGTTTTTATGTGTTTGCTGGTAGCAGAGTGAGGTAATCAATATTTCTAACATGCCACAGAGCAACAGGGTTTGTGGGCCAACATTACATTTTGCTCCGCTGTGTGCATTGTGATCATTTTATTTGTTTTCATAATTGTATTCCTGCACAGTTTTTTTTAGTGTGTATCACTAACATATTTATTTTGCTTAGAAACACCTGACCCCAGCTTTCTCTGATTCACCTCCTTTCCCCAAGTACTAATGAGGGGCTGGACATGCTGGTCCCTCACTGTTTATTTTGTATAAGTTGTTAAGTGTTGATTGTACTGGTTGATACAGATACAGTATTTAAATGGTTACTTTTGATGTGTTTTTATATTCACCTTTGACACATCTGCTTACAGCACTGCTAGCATCTCCTGAATCTGGAGCTTTCAAGTGAGCAGAAGGACAGTGGCTACATGTTCCATTTCATGTGAAAAAGGGCTAACTGTTACAACACGTGACTGTACTGTATTACTGAATGGTAAAAAGGAAATGGCAATTATGTCTGATTCTACAGTTTTTTTTTTTTAACTAAACCTCATTTATTGGGCATCCTCCCTCACCCAGACATTCAATGATGATCAATTGTTGCTGAAATCATTGGATTATACCAGAGTCATGATGTAATAGAACTATATTGTCTTCCCAATTGAAGTTACAATAAAAGCTTTGGTACAACTTTAACATACACCCTGCGGTTTACTGTACACGTTGTTGTATGAATAAAGTGACAATAAAATAAGGAAGTCCAGAATAACTTTTTGATGGAGGTTCTGGTGGCTGCAGCACAATATGGCTGTTGCAGCAAAAGTCAAAAAGAAAAAGGAAATAGTGAAAGTACTAATTTCATACTTGTACTTACATGTTGGTACAAAGGAAGAATGAAACACTGTGGGACACAAGAGAATAACAACAAGATACTTTCAGATAGATGTAACAACTGGAGTAAACTCAACAGCACCACTCAGAAACACAAGCTTTAGTTTGAATAAAAGTATTTACTTAGAAAAAGGTGTAGACAAGAAATGGGTCAGGAAGCGTAGCAAGGTCAGTTACACAACAATCACTAGGAAAAAACAGCTGGAGCACTCAATCCGGAGGTACAAAGACGAACTGGCAACAAGAGGAATGGGGGCACTATAAACACGGGGGGGGGGGGGAACAATCAGGGGCAGGAAGTGGGGACTCTGGAATGAGAGGGGATGTGGGTAACAAAATAAAATAGAAATTACAAAATTACAACATAAAGTTTGATTTGCCGGGGAGGGCAGTACAATAGATTCATATTCATCACATATAGCAGTGTTTCATAACAAACCACGTTTTTTAGTCAGCCGGATAATCTCCACATGTCTACCCTACTTTTATAATTTTCTAATCATAAATCTAATTGCCAGAAGCAAAATGCTAACGTTATGCTATAAACCAGTGACCATCAACATCCGGCCCCCCAGACATTCTCATCCGGCCCGCACGGCGGGGGTGACTGTGCCGTTGGCGGAGTGGTCAGTGCATTCGCCCCCCACTCATTTATTTTTTTAAAACGTACCGGCGTCCAACAGAGAGGCAGCAGCTGCGGGACAGTAGTGTAGCTCTCTTCATGACACAGACACAGGTCGGTTCTTTAAAACGGGCGTTTATTTATTGGAGTTTTCATCCTGTAGCCTCCCCTCTTCCGTTACGCCGTGAGAACTACAACACCGAATGACACGTATACATAGCCAAACATATTAGCATATTGTGCTACACATATGAATGAAAATAAGAAAATGAAAACATAAAACAAATACCTCGTTGTCCGCTTGTCGTGACAGGAGATTAATCTTACAGTTCCTTTTCTGTATAACAGTGGCGAACCGTGCCTATCACTACTGGACCTTCAGTAGACACAAACGCCCCCCCCCACACACACCCCCCCGCCCATGCACGCCGCAGCAGCCGCTCTAGTCAGATTTAAATGCACAACAACGCTTACTACACTCAAGACAGACATTAACGAACCATTCAATAAGTGTGAGGAAACAAAATCCAACCAGCTCAACGAGATGCATAACCAGCAAAGAAAAATTATTCTCACTCACCAATGGTCATCACTTAAAGACGAAATCCATCCTCCTGTCCTTTTGGATGAATTTTTCGATTACTGTTGGAGGGCCACCCTTTGGAGTGGTTGAAGGTTCGAGCCCGCTCCGCGCCGTTCGTTGATGAGTGGTCTGCTATAAGAGGAAGGACTCAGACACCGAGATATGAGGTTAACAATAAGCTGATTTAATGGTAAAAGCAACAGTACAATATAACGAAGTACTTCGGGCCCTGGTTCTACTACCGTGCGATATACGTATCGGGACAGTCAGACAGAACAGGGCCCCGAGTGTAAGGAAGTCACAATATTTATACACACAAACGGGGAGGAGTTGTGTCGGTTGCTCCTCCCTAGGTGTTATCTACTGGTGTATTCACTCCTGGGCGAGCCCTAGGCAGCGAATCAGAGTGAGTCAGCCATTGCTGCCCTGGAGACCGTCTTCCACCCCGTACAGAGCGTGGGATGTTTGGATCTACTGCGCCCGCTGATAAGTCCCAGGCCATCTTCATGGCGGCCATGGGGTGAACAATTCATGGGGTCAACATGGGGTGATCATAACAATCTTTATCTTCCCACCTGGCAGCACTCTCTTTGTATACTCTAAGTCTCCGCACAGTCTCTGCACAGGACCTCGCTACTTTCAATTTTGTAAGTTTAAACACTTTCCCATGCAACCCCTCCCCACGCTCCTGTCCAGCCCATTAAAACCCGGGGGGGGCGACTGGGTCTATCCATTCCCAAGTCACGGCACACACAATGAGCACAGCAAGCAAATAATACTACAATAAGGATATTGCCCTAGTTTCATAAGCAGTTTCATAAGCATACATTTTACACAGACTATTGGCGCCTAAGATATGTCGGGCCAAGGTTATAGTTATTGAAACAGGTTATACAGGTTACTTTAATCCCCCTTTTGATCTCACCTCAAGAGATCAACTTACACAAAGCATTCGAAACATAACCACTGTCATTCTTTTCTACTGCGTCTGTCCCCCAACATTATATAAATCCATCAGAAGCTGGGATTTAGAGTACTTTAAACCTTCGGGAACAGCCCACCATAACAACCTCTTATGACAGTGGAGGGAGACCAAAGTATGTTAAAACTGCGTCCTTGTCTGCTGAGTCATCATACTCGTCCTCTCCCTCCGACACATAAGCCAACAAGGGCATTTGGTACGGAGGGGGAGGGGCAGCTTTTCCTTCAATGGTGGAACTGATGAATCTAACACACAATGAGCGGATACAAGGCACACAACAACAACCACATGTTACTAAAATGGCAATAAAAGTAGCTATTGAAATCAAAAGAGACATTATTAAACCTTTCCATGGACCAAACATGTTTGTAAACCATTCCTCCAAGGGGTTGTGTATCCCTGATTGTTCATGCATAGTTATGGATAGTGTGCGAAGGCCTTCTAAAGCCTTTGTGACGGAACCGTCCGGAGCCGTATTGTTTGGAATGAAAGTACAACACATATCACCAAACATTGAACACACACCCCCTTTCTCAGCTAACAGCATGTCAAGGGCCATTCTATTCTGAACTGCCATAAGGGAAGTCGGCCCCAGCTGTTCAGCGAGTCCTTCTACAGCGTCCCTAGTGAGATTAGCTAAACGGAGCACATTGTAATGTACATAGTTGATCCTGTCTACATTCTTTTTTAGGGGTGATGGGGAAGATAGCTGCGAAGAAGGGAATGTTCTCAAAACCTGAGGCAACTTGATCAGCGAGTTTATACTCATTGGGAACACCCCGTGGCACCCCTATGGAGTCCATGTAAGGGGGAGAGTTGACAGATAAATCAAAGGGGCCTGGGGCGTAGCGCTTGGACAACATGTGTCCCCTACGTCGAGTGACTAGGTTGATGTTGAGGGAGGCTTTAGGGTCCGTGTGCACCAGTTGTTCGCCTCGTAACATTAGGGGTGCATGGAGGCGCACCATAGCACACAACCCCACAGATAGTTCGGGGATACGGGTGAACAGGCGGTGGCCCCCACAATAATAGTAGAGACCAGCCCTGGCCCAATGTCCTATACTAGTACTAGACACGATGTGGTTAGACCAATCCGCAGAGACATTTCCTAGGTCAAAACGCGGAGATTTTTGGACCATGGCGAAACATGTGTACCCACCGGCGCCTCGGTTAGGCGTGAATAGAGAACCGCAGTGACGCGTCCTAAAACCCGGAAGTAAGTTAGCATTTTTGCCACTTCCGGTTCCTTCGTCAAAAAGCAATGCAATTTCTCCATAGGGTTTTGGAAAATAGCTCCAAATAAGGTCTGTGTTTGACACAAAATTAAGAGATAGATCACGTTTTGTTCTACCACATTAAATACATCAGCAGTGACCCCGCTGGTGATTTCTGAAGAGTTTGCGTGTCGGAAAAACGATGGTTGTTAACAAGTGGCATTAGTGGACTACAGAAATGGTCGAGGCCGTTGTACGTCATTACGCCGATTACGTAAACACTCCCGCTAAATTTCTTTCCCCCTGTGTTCTGCTTGAAAGAGAGTATATGCCTATCTTAAGTATCCGTAGTATACCTGTGGGGTGGGATTGTTTCATTATTTAAAATATATTTACATTTGTAATGCCTTCCCAATTATCCCTTTTAATTTTTTATAGCCTACTGTATGTTTATTTCATGGATATTTCTGTGTTTTCTGGTGTGTAATATTTGTAATAAAGATTTCATGTGACACATAAAATGGATATGTTGATGGGAATTAATATCACTAATGTGAATAAATTAACTCTAGGTTAACGGTGCTCTTGCTATCACTACTCACCGACACTCTATAAACCTTGTCCCTCATGCTAGCCCTCACAACACCGGTAAGCACACCTTCATCCAGGCTGCACTGTTGTACGTGTCCTGACTTGTATTGGTTCTCTCCTCTATCTACACTCTTCTTGTCATCTTTGTAAAAAGATATTAGACTGGTAATGGACAGAGCCATGACTTCTAATTAAATTCAGCGTGGCTAAAATGAAAAGCTTTGTTAAAATATGCAAGCGCGCGAAAGTCATTTGAGGCGATCTTAAGTTGGCGTGACGTTGAGTAGTGCGACCCTGCCGTTCTAGCTTGTAGTTCCTTTATAGCATAACGTTAGCATTTTGCTTCTGGCGACTAGATTTATGATTCGAAAATTATAAAAGTAGCGTAGATATGTGGAGATTATCTGGCTGAACAAAACGTGATCCCTCTCTTAAATGTGTTTCAACCACAGACCTTATTTTGAGCTATTTTCCAAAACCCTATGGAGAAATTGCATTGTTTTTTGACGATGGAACCGGAAGAAGTTTACTTCCGGGTTTTAGGACGCGTCACTGCTGTTCTCTATGGGCCTGTCCTAGTACCATTGTCAATTGGAGGGAAAACATTGGCCAGGGTGGTGCAGTTAGGAGGACTAGCCATCTTGGTCAGTTGTAACATACAGTTGTAACCCCAGGTATCTGTGGAAAACAGGGCGCAGGGTCAGTGACTAATTGCGGGCGGGCTGTAGCACAGGCTAGGCAATCCCCTGCCATTTGTTCTTGGGCTGTTCGGACAACCCATTTTAGCCATAGATTGTCATCTATGTATCCTGTGGCCATTTGGATGATGTCTAGAGGTTGAATTTGGCTATAATCCCCCGTACATTTATCCGTACATGTGACTTTAGACAAGTATTTAACATTAGATGCTCCATGAAGAAGGTTTTGCTCTATCTTTGGTATAACTTTAATTTCGAAGAGGCCTTGTGGCGAACCCCTTCCTGCATGTACCGCGAGGACATAAAGTCCAGCGTCGGAGAGCACGACCTTCTTTAGCGTTATGAGCACCGGATTACAAAACCTGGTGGAGCACAGGACGTCTGGGTTTCTCCTGACCACGTTCATTCTATATTTGAGGGATCAAACAATTTCCGCCGATCGGTAAGATGGCGTGTATCCCCAGTCATCAGGACCCGAATTTGCTAGGACACCGGACCAGGACTCGCAGGAGCAACCGTAGGTGTATGTGACGGACACATAGAGGTCGCCTTTGGAAAAGTATATACTGCCTCTGTAAGTGTAAGGATCGCCTTTGACCTTATCTTTGATGCTTCTGTTACATACCGCAGGGGCTAAGCAGACGTATTTGGCTAGGTAGGAATATGTCCTGTCGAGGTTTCTGCAGGGGGCAATTTTGCACAGGTCGATTTGTACTATTCCATCACTACCTGCTTGGAAAGTGAAGGTTTGTTTAGGAGACATTTTGGTAACTACTACCTCATATTTGGCCCGTTTGACCCTAGTTACGGACTCCTCTGGCGGGGGAATGGAGTCTGGGTGGTCAATGGAATCACTTAAAACAAAAACAAAGGCAAGGGTGACGATCATGACCAGGGCTAGCCCTGGCAACCATCTCCAACTCCCATACATGGTTAGGTTGTTATTTAATAATAGGAGATTTACTAGGACGCAAGGAATTAACACCCAATCAAATAATAAGGCTATTCGCTAATGGGCCATATAACTAAGAATGGTGTTCAAGATACAAACAGTGTCCCAAGTAAACCACGATTCCCACTAGCAGAGTACACCAACAAACAATAAGGAAGTGTAATCCACAGTCTCTCATTATTGAGTACCTTTAATCAGTGCTCCGTGTTATTGTAATTAGGTTCTTCTGAACACAATGCCAAAATCTCCTAAGGAGATTCTTTAAAACTAGGGTGTAAAATAGTACCCTGTAATGGTAAATACTGTGCTCCCAGAACCTGTTAAATATAAGGTTCAGTAAAACCTGTTAAGTAGAAGGTCTGGTGAGTGGGGAGACTTTCACTGCCCTTTAACTATAGGGCTAACCTCTCGTTATATATAACCTACTACTCTTATTAGAAAGAGGCCCTATAGGTGGGCATAAAAATGCTGCTACTTATTGGAAAGTACCCCTAAAGGTGGGAGTAAAAAAGTTGGGTCCTATATGGAGTGTTTCAGGGGGCGGGGTCCCGTAGACTCGTGTCCGCCTCCTCGCCGGCCGTAATCCCCTTTCCAAGATCGCCTGTTGTTACCTCTGTGTCTTTGTCCTTGTCATCTGTTGTATGGGTCGTTGCTTCTGCTGGGCTGTCGTCGTCAGAGGTGTCGTTCTCTCGTCCTGCTGCAGCGATGTCAGTTCTGATGTCGTCTAACGTCCTTGCTGGAGGTTTTCCAACGGCGCACTGGCTCCAATGATACCACGTTTCCCCCTTTCCTTCGAGACGAACTGCATGTGATGTCCTCTGAGTCACTCTGTGCGGGCCGGTGAACCTTGGGTTGAGCCACTTCGGACGGATGACCTTCAGCCAGATGAATTCTGCGGTGTTAGCCTCGTGCTTCTCCGGTCCCCCTTTGGCGTCAGCAACCTGGGTGGAGAAATCTGATACCAAGCCCTTAAGTTGCTGGTAGTATGGTTTGCTATCCATATCTTCTACTTCTTTCCCTACTGCTAATGCTCCAGGTCCAGGAAACTGGTGACCATGTGTTAGCTCAAAAGGAGAGAAGCCTGTGCCTCTGTTTACAGAACTGCGAAGGGACAATAGGGCCAAAGGTAGTGCGTCTAACCAGTTCATGCCTGTGCCATCACAAGCCTTACTGAGCTTCTGTTTGATACTCTGATTCAAAGTTGTGTCTGAGTCCAAGGGACTTCTCAACTGTCTGCAAATGATGATTCTTGAAATGGCTGCCATTATCTGACCTCACCCTTCTGGGGAACCCATGTAGGGGGATGTAATGAGTGATAAGAAACTTGATCACTGAGTCTGCATCTTCCCTGCGACATGGTATGGCCTCTGGCCATCCTGTATATGCATCTACCACCACTAGGAGATACCTGAACCCTCTAACCTTATCAATCATATCTGTGTAGTCAATGATGATTTGTTCTCCGGCCATTTTAGGTAAAGGAAACTTTCCCTGGTGAGGCTTCACTGTTGCTCTGATGTTGTGGGTGAGGCAGATTACACATTCTTCCAAATGGTTCGCTATCATGTCAGGTAAGTATGGGTGCCACCAATGCGTGAGATGTCTGTCCATTTGAGTTTTACCACAATGAGTGGGGCCATGCGCTTCTTTTAGCATGGATCTTATCCACTCTGGGGGTAGAACTGGTCTACCGTCTGGAGAGTACCAAATTCCTTCTTTGTTTGTAGCCCCCCTTTCCAACCATAGTGTTTTCTCTTGGGGAACCTGCCTCCTGTGCTACCTTGAGAGTGTCGTCAGTGACTGCTGGGAGTAACTCTGGTGCTTTGGTAACCAACATCTGGAAATGTGGTAAGTACCCTGCTTTGTCTTTGGCTGCTCTGTCTGCTGCATTGTTTCCCCAAGCTAAGAAGTTATCAGCTTTGTTATGGCCTTTACATTTTAGCAATGCTAATTTGCTTGGTAACATTACTGCTTCCGCTAGCTTTTTGATGTCTTTTTCATGTTTAATGGGAACATTGGTTGAAGTTACAAATCCTGCTCTCATCCACTGGCGCATTTCAACATGAATTATTCCATGGACATAAGCTGAGTCTGTGTAGATG
This sequence comes from Dissostichus eleginoides, assembly GCA_031216635.1. Classification (NCBI taxonomy): domain Eukaryota; kingdom Metazoa; phylum Chordata; class Actinopteri; order Perciformes; family Nototheniidae; genus Dissostichus; species Dissostichus eleginoides. The sequence goes on along the minus strand of CM062278.1, from coordinate 1,707,211 downwards.
TTAACTTCCTTTCCATCTGATAGTTCTAACGCTGCAGTGACTCCTCTTAGTTCTGCCAACTGTGCTGAGACTTCCCTGTTACCCTTTCAGCTGCTCTTTCTTCAAACTCTCTTATGCCTGTCTGACTTACCACTGCATAGGCTGCCTGGAGCCCATGGATGGGGTGCCTAAAGCAGCAACCATCTGTGAATAAGTTTTCTGCGTCTGGATTGGTTCCTCCCTGAGATCCACTCTCAACTTCACATCCTGTATGACCTTGTCCTCACATCGGTGTGGTTCTCCACTGCCCATGTTGTCTGCGCTATTCACGCCCTCATGTGAATAGGTTATGTGTGCTTCTGTCAAAGTTTTCTCAAGTCTTGTCTGTCTGGTGGATGACATGGTGAATGCGCTGGAGTTAACAAATGAGACAATGCTGTGTGTGTCAAAACTGTCAATGGGTGCTGCATCACGATGTGTGAAATTTTGTTTAAAATCCGAGCTGTTCCTGCTGCATGTCGTGTGCATGGAGGTTCTCTGTTTTCCACTCTATCCAGTGTTATGCTAATGTACATCAGTATTGACCTACATCCCCCCTTTTTCTGAAATAGGATTCCGTTTACGGTATTCTCATTCTCAGAAATGTCAAGGAAGAAAGGCAACATGTATGATGCAGAAGCCATGCTGTTACCTGGGACATGGATTGTTTCAGAGAGATGAATGCTGATTCTGCTGTCTGAGTCCAGTCAAGTGTTGCTGTCAAGTTTCTGATACCTTTGTCGTTGATCAGAGCTCTGAGCTCTGCAGTCCTTGGGTTGTACTCAGGTATGTAATGTCGGCTGTAGCCTGTCAGGCCCAGAAAAGATAACATGTCTTTTACAGTCTTAGGTTTCGGGTGGCTCAAAATGAGCTCCTGGTGTGATGCTGACATGCCTGTACCTGCCGGAGAGATGAGCCTGCCCAAAAATGCAACCTCCTTGCGGGTACACTGCAGTTTCTTTTTGGATACCTTGAACCCTGTTGTGTGCAGGCGCACCAGTAAATTACGAGTGGCTTCCAGACAAGAGGCTGCTGAAGGGGCTGCAATAAGCAGTCATCCACATATTGTATCAAAACCACTCCCTCTGGTAATGAAACCCCGTCCAACTGTTCCCTCAAAACTGGAAGTCTGGTGTACTGCAATCTCTCTTTGTCAATGGTAAATGAGAAAATCGGTCTCATTTCCTCTGCCAATGGAATGCAGAAGAAAGCATTTGCAAGATCAATACATGTAAACCACGTGTGCTCTGGAGTAATGTTGCAAATGGCTGTGTAGGGATTTGGAACTGGTATCAAAGGAGTAGTAGTGATAGCGTTGATAGCTCTAAGATCATGTGCCATTCTGTAGTCCCCATTGGGCTTGTGTACTGGTAAAATAGGTGTGTTCCAATCACTGTGGGAGGGTTCCAAAACGCCTGCCTTCTTAAGACCTTCCACTGCCTGGGTCACCCCTTCTCGAGCCAACGATTTTAACGGGTACTGAGAGAGATGAACCGGAAGTTCCGTATCAACAGTGAAGGTAATTGGAGCAGCTTTTGAACAAAAACCCACGTCATGAGAGTCGCTTGACCACAAGTCAGGAGGGAGGTCACGTATCATGTCTGCTGTAAATGGATGATCTGTTTTCTCCCTACCATGATGTCTGTCTACCTCGTGCCTTTCCATAAAGATGCATTCCTGTGTCTGAATCTTAAGTGCATAGGCGCTGTGAAGGAGAGAAGGTAAGTGATGCTATCTGTGTGGGCTCCCAGTCCTCCACCTCTAACAGTGCTTTGACCATGGGACCCAGTTCTTTGGCTTCGTAACCTTTCCTAATGGCTAGGGAAATGTGTGGGGTGGCTTCAGAAGACATACGGTACCAATATTGTTGTTCGTCAGTTAGATCAATTGCTGCGGCTACCCCTGCTTGGCCAATATATAACTTTACTGCCTCTACCTCCCACTTAGCCATTGCTACCTCTGCATCAAAGGCATAGGCGTAGGTTTGGTCATCCTGTCTATCATAGTACAGAGTAAGATGGGGAGGGTCAGGAGGAGGGCCGTAAGGGCGGAGGAGATTGATCCAGGGCTTCCACTGTTGAAAGATAGAAAAAAGTCCGTGGTTCTCCTGTGGCCGGTCTAGCAGGCCCCAGTATATAGTTGCATACTGGGTAGCCTCTGCGGCTGTAGACTGGGATATCATCATCTGGGAGCCTGTTCTGATTGTGGACAATGAACAGTTCAACTTAGTACCATCGGGAAATGAAATGATGAGACCATCAGGGGAACAGAGGATAGAGGCATTGGCTTTGATCAAAACGTCTCTGCCCATGAGGTTGGCCGGACTTTGGGGTGCAAGGATGTACTGATGGAAAAATACCTGGCCTGCTATTTAGTGGTCAGGTGTTGAGAGCGGTACATGTTCTATATGTCCCGAAAACCCATGACTGCGACAGTATCATCTGAACTGGATTTGTCGAATTTAGGAGTGTTGATAGTAGAATATCGAGCCCCAGAATCGACCAAAAACGGCAGTGAAATCTGCTTAACAGTCATGTTCATGTAAGGATCCGCCAGGCCCGTACATTCTGGGTTCCCTGGGCCCCTCATTGTGGGTAATACCCCTTCTCCGGATCATACTGCACGTACTGTCCACCAGGGATCGCCACTGCGTTCGGAGCCATATGTCCATTCTGAGCTTGACCCTGTTGTGCTACCCCATGGTTCTGCTGGTAATACTGCATGTCTTTTCTGGTTCCTTGTCCGCCACTTTGTCCCCCTTGTCCCCTTCCTCTTTGTGGTGGTGGTGCGCCATGCGGGCACTCCCTCCACCAATGGTCAGACTGACCACACGTGAAGCACACCCTCTGGGCTGTTGGTCCTTTGAACCCCTTCTGGGAGCTCCCCTACCCCCACCACCCCTCTGTGTCTGCGTAGCAGGATTAAAGACATACGGAGCCACATTGTAAGCAGGAGCCGGAGGCGGATACACCCCAGGGAAAGGCCAGAACGGAGCCGGCTGTTGGGCCGGGCCACGGGGCTTTCGGCACATCACTATCTGAGCGGACAACAAGCTGTTTGGCACTTTTCTTCTCGGTAGGTACTGCCTTACGGGCTAATTCTAGCTGTGTGCGGAGGAGCTGGACTCTTAACTCTTCCTCCTCTGTCTTTGTCTTGGTAAGTACCTTATTGTATTTACCCATGTGGTGGGCCAAGTGCCTTTCCCACGTCTGTGTAGGCAGATGGTCTGCCTCTGGATTGTCTTCCATAAGAGCCTTAATCTCTGCTGGAACTGCAGCAAGAATTGCTTTGCGGAACATCTGTTTGTGTTGATCATTATTGTCTGGACTACAATCAGTGGCTGTAGTGTACTGCTCCCTGGATCTGAGCAACATGGTTGCTGCGGCCTCTCCAGGAGTGAATGTGAATGCTAGAGACCCATACCCGCCCCCTGTTTGTGGGAAATGCTCTCTCTAGCTGCTAGCTGACGAAGAGTAGTCATGGTGGTCTGCACCCTTTTTGTTTCTGATTCTGTAGCTTCCCCACTGTCTGACGGTTGTGCGTTAACTGAGCTACAGCTTTCCCTTTCCCTGGGAGTAGAGGTGAGTCTGTTGGGAATCAGAGAGACATTTCCTATCATTCTGAAATTCCCTCCCCTTCCGACGTCATATTCTAGTTCTGATTCAGAAAATGCGTCTGTAGACAGCATCTGAAGGTTTGTCATGGGAGGGGAATTGGGTGAGGGGGGGGTAGAGGTGGAGGGAAACGTATAGGGAGGGGGTTGGGTCTTAAAGGGGTTGTATAAATCTGGATAGAGGAGGGGACCGCCCTCTGGGATGTCTGGGAGGGGCCCACCATACGGCTTCTCCTTCCTGACTGTCTCTATCACTTCTGCGGGAGGGGCTGGTGCAGGACTGGGTGGGGCTGCTATGGCCGGCAGATTTTTGGCGGGAGTTTTGCTCAGAGGGCAGGCTACTGCCACTCCGTTCATAGCTAAGGCTGTGTTATGGCCTATTCTCCTTAGCTTGTCGACTAGCTCCCTTTCTTTGTTAAGTTTAGAAGCCCTGATAAATCCTGCCTTCTGCTTGTTGAGAGTTTCTAATTTCTGAACCAACTGTCGCTCGTATGTATTGAGTGCTCTGGCTAGGAGACTTATTGCCTCGTCACCCTCTACTCTATTCTCTGCGATCATCCGATCGTGTAAGAAACGGAGATCCCTGCTCGCCTTTTTATGATCTCCGGGCTTATGTCCGCTAAGTATCAATCTCTTTGCTTGTCCCCACTGTTCCCTTAAACTACCCGGAACAGGGACTCCTAATTCTCTCTCTTCACGTTTAAATTCTCCTTCCATTTTGACTTCGTTCGTATCTGCTTCTCCTAAAGGTTTTAGTTTTTATAAAAAATACCAGGTACTTCTGCGTACTATAATTTACTAAATATTGCAGTTTTATTCCCACAGGTATACAGTCTGATAGTTTTCGGTGCGAGGTGTATTTCAACCAGTTACTGAGACTTCCAAGAGCGCTTCGACACCCTCTTACGAGGATGCGGCCCAAGGCACGGAGTCGAAACCCAGTCTACAATAACCTTTGATCGTCACGTATATGCTATCAGATACAAATAAGATTCTACAATACTTTCAGGGACGGTCCTTTCAAATTGATGTTGAAAATTGCGTCCCTTACTTTGTATTTTTCACATATAATATACAAACACAGTTAATCACACTCAAAATAAATATACCTAACGTAGCCCCAGATCCGTCTAAGGGTTGCCTGTGTACGTTAGTCGATGAGCCCCAACCCCAGAATTCGTCTAAGAATTACTGTGTGTCATCTTATTTCTCTGAGTATTTGCAGCTGGGCTTCCTTTAACAATTTATAACCACTGAAATCTCGGACGATGATTGCAGCTGGGCTTCCTTTAACAATTTAAAACCACTGAAATCTCGTTAAAAAAAAAAAATGAGATAGTACTGTCTGCCTTATATAGAAACTACAACACTGAGAGACCCCAGTGACAACTCTAAAATTTGGTGAATCTCCAATCACAGATTTTGAATGTAACCGGTATCTGCTTACCTCTGTTTTTTGAAACCCGGGTTTTTTAGTTGTCACTGGCGCTCGGAGGTGTTTGACCCTGGACCACTGCATCCGCTGTTTCGTCAGATGTGCCGCTGTTCAGGACCCTTCTCTCATCACATCGGGGTCACCAAATTTGTTGTAGTGGCACCCTCAGGCGGCCGTCAAGAGGGCCGGCCCTACTTCAGCGCGTTTGTTGATGAGAAGAAGAGGTCGTTGAAAGCAGCACAAAAGAAAACTACAAAATAAAAGGCTATGTTAAATCAACTAGTTTATTAGCAAAACAGACAGTCCAATTCTCACAGAGTACTCTGGACTCAATTCTACCACCGTGGGATACAAGTTATCCGGACAGTCAGTCAGAAGGGAGTGCCACAGTATTGAAATTTTACAGTAGTTATACATCCTGGACGACCCCCAAGCAGTGAGTCAGCTGGTGTTGATTTCATCTGGTCCGTCCTCTCTCTTTACAGTGTGTGTGTGCAAGTATGAACTAAGAGCACCTCCTGTTCTGAGTGAAACAGTCTCTCAAGATAACATTTGATTAGGTCAGCTGAGACCCCCTTGCACCATATATTCAAAAACTCACACACTAAACAGAACAGCAGATAAAAGATAACACCTTATTCTAACTTTATGTTGTTTCAAGTAACATGTAATGATTCCTCAAACCCTCTTGCAAAAACCTCTGGATTCACATGACTAACAGAGTGAGAGACAATGGTCCTTCTAATTAGGTCAGCTGTCTTCGAGTTTAGAGGAAGTCCAGAGAAGGCTTTAGGCTCTAAGAACAGTCAACCTTTGTTAGTTAACTACTCCTAAAGATGTCATGGGATGATGATGTTTAAACATATACAAGTATAGCTTTCAGAGAGAAAAACATGTGACATTTGTGTGGTAGGCTACATGATAAAATGTGTGTGCGTTATCTCAAGAATCCTAAATGTTAATACATTTGATCTCATAATTCCCATAACCGATGTTTCACTATATGATGCACCTATCAGGTATAGTTGATCAATTATTATTTCGTTGTACAACAATCAAACAATACCATAGCAAGTACCATCCCACTACCCCAGCAGCCTAACAGTAGCAACAATCATACAGCCTACAGACCAGGGGTCACCAACCTTTTTTAGGATGAGAGCTACTTTCAAAAAATAAAACAAGTCTTGGGCTACTTTTACTCCTCTTTTTTTTTGTTTTTTGCAGTGTATATATTTAGCACATTTTAACATTATTATATGCTGACCTTTAACCTTTGTGTGCTGTTTGGGTCTGTGGGACCCGTTTGCAGTGTTTACTAAAAGAACATGTTTGTAATTTAACCTGCTTTATTTGGGGGATGGACCTCAACTCCTCCAGGGGGGACCTCACCTCCTCCAGGGGGTCCGGGCGCATGCATGGAAGATGTTTTTTAAATGTTGAAGTGAAATGCATCAATCTGGTGCACTTTGAGCACCAAATGAATTGATGGATACAGCTCTCAACACTCCCTCCCTAGCTCGCTCGCTCTCTCTCTCTCTCGCTCTCGCTCTCGCTCTCTCTCTCTCTCTCTCTCTCTCTCTCGCTCTCGCTCTCGCTCTCGCTCTCTCTCTCTCTCTGTCTCTCACAGAGGCTGTGTGCTCCTCCGTGGCGATGACGGCTTGCGTAAAAAAATAATAAACATATTTGTAAAGGGGGGGGACACAAACGGGATTTCGAAAAGTGCGGGGGACATGTCCCCCCTGTCCCCAGTGGAAATTACGCCGTGTGTGTGCGTCAAGTGCAATAAATATAAGCAAGTTGCAACACACAGAGTAAAACTCTGCCTCTCATGTGCTGTATAGGCTGGCATGACTGGCTGTTCAATGGGGCTGATGTGTTGTGTAGAATCTGCCAGAAGGAAAATCACGGTCACACTCCTTATGAAGCGGGGAGGTGCCACATTGCTTTTCTTCCTGACTGCAACGCTGGTCCCGCAAATCAAGCAAGAACGTGATTGGTCGATATTCATTGTGGGGGTAGGGGGAGGAGGGGTGTTAGATAGATATAGAGTTGTAGTAAGTAGATAGAGTTCGCTATGATTTAGGTTTTGTTTATGCATAGGGTGGATTCTTTTAATTACATTTCCTTTTTTGTTTTGTGTATTTTATACATTTTGGATTTGCTTGGCGAGCTATTTTTAGAACATGCCCAGCGGGCGACTCACGTTGCCCCTGCGGGCGACTAAGTGCCCGCAGGCACCGTGTTGGCTACCCCTGCTATAGACACTGCAATGAGCACACACACATTTCATCTAAACAGGTTTAAGGCATACACATTCATTTATGGAATCTTTAAATGAATATAGAAAATACGCTGGATTAAACTTTTCTACTATAACACTATAGCTAAAACTGTGAACACAGGTACATACTTTGCTCTCATCCACCATCAGTGCAAACACTCCATCTTCCTGTACTTCCCCAGTGATTTGATCCCTGACCATATTTGACATCAGCTCAATTAGCTCATCTTGTATGTCGTGGTGTGTGTACTTTGCATTTCTCGGATTATCGGATATTTTTGTTGCCACAGTTTTGTCAAACTTGCCAATCAGGTCTAAAAGTTCGATGAAGTTTCCCCTGTTTGATGCTTCACTCTCCCTATGCCCTCGTTGTGCAATGGTTTGACACGCAGTGTAACGCAATGCTTCCACAACTGCCCGCATATATTCCCTGTTTTCACATACAGTTTTTGAATGTCCCTCGCTGAGTGCGTTGCTGATTTTTGAGCCACTCTCTTTCCTTAATTTAAATTCAGACCATGCATCCATGGCACATTTATGTCCACTGCTCACATCATGTGTAAGGAATCACTGCGTAGCTTTAACCCAGGTGCTAAATCCGTCATGGGTAAAGGCGGTTATTTTATGGAACCGGCGTCCTTCATGAGCAAAATGCCTGCAGGCAAAACAAAATACACTTTCCATAGTCACTGAGTACTCGCCAAGTATATTGCTCGTACCATCGGCGATTGAATGACCGCATTTGCAGTCCGTACTTCTTGGTCGGGTATTTTCTCAGCATAGGACGTCTTGGTCCATCACAGGCTGACTGGCTGATGTCAATTACGGTGTGGAGGGGAGCAGCGCTAGTTCCACTAGTTCCACTGCAGTTCGTGGTAGCAGCTAGCTGGTCTTGCTGCTGCGGGTGCAGCGGGTCAGTTGGCGGGGGCACCTGTTCTTCGTGGTCCCAATCCTCCCGGTTTTCATTACAGTGAACATCGGGATCCTTGTGGATAGCAGGGTTGTCCGGCTGGACCGGCTCCGTTGGAGATCGCGGTCGTTTACGCTGACTTGTTGTGAGAAATCTTTCCATTTTCGATCTGTAGTGTGTTCATATACTGAGAATTAGCCAGGTAACAGTTCGCGCTTTAACTTACAACGACCCCTGATAGATCTCGCGAGAATGTGTATAAATATGATACATTTTCATAACAAAACAATGGGGTTGCTAAGCCGTTGCTAGGCCAATTGTTGGGGTTGCTAGAGCAACTCCCAGCTACCCCCTGGCGCCGCCCCTGGGTAGGGTGTAGGGCAGGGGTGGGGAACCTCCGGCCTCCGGGCCGTATACGGTCCGCGAGACCATTTGAAACGGCCCTCGAGGTAATTTATAAACACACGCAAAAAAAAAAAAAAATTAGAGAAATCTAGACCGCAAAATAATTAAACAAGCGAGTGCCTGTTTTTCCTGGCCAAGGTCAGGTTCCTTGAACACAACACGAGCCTAATGTGTCATCGCGTGGTATATCTGTCTCGTCTAGCATGGATGTATAATAAGAACAGGTGTAGTAAGGTGTAGTGCTGCCGGAACGCACCGGAACGCCACTCCAGCACTTCACAAACTGCAGTACCCATAAGGAGCCGTACACATGCCGCAGTTTCTGCGTGGCTGTGTCTTTAGCTGAAAGCCCAGTGGCGATCTGCTCATCTGTCATATGATCATACAGTCAATAACGCCATCGAAAAGAATATGATACATTACAGTACAACTACTTCTGGGTCTTTGTATGTCATTCAAGCTCGGCTGTGTGTGTGTGTGGCACGAGCGCATTGTGTGTGAGCAAGTGAGAGAGAGAGAGCGGTGTTATTAGCATCTGTTTAGCTAGCTATGCTAACGGATATAAGGAGCTGTTTCTACAACCAGGTGGAAGAGAGCTCTCTCCTTTCAGACTGAGAGGCTGATAACCTCAGCTCAGTGAGGTAAAGGCACACCTTTATATGATCATTATAGTTATAAAAAAATAAGAGAATAAATGAAAAACAGGTATAAAATACTATGACAGTAAAAAAAAGTTGTTATTAATAAATAAGAATACAGTTTAAAGGGGAGTGATTTTTAAAATATCCATAAAGAAAAAGAAAATCTGTTTACAGTTCTGTTTCATATGGGTGTTGAGAGATGTATCCATAGTAGGGATGGGAATTTGAAAGCAAATGTATATTCGAATATTCGACCCCCAAAAAAACGGTTAACCGATTAACCGAAATGTACATATCCTATAAAAAAATGTTTACAAAAAAAACATAACATCTTTTCAATTTTTAAAAACAAATAAATACATGTTCAAATAAGTATAGAAACTAGGGCTGTCAGTCGATTAAAATATTTAATCGCATGATTGTCCATAGTTAATCGCGATTAATCGCAAATTAATCTCACATTTTTTGCTGTTCTAAATGTACCTTAGAGGGATATTTTTCAAGTTTTTAATACTCTTATCAACATATGAGTGGACAAATATGCTTTATGCAAATGTTTGTTTATTATCATTTGAACAATGACAAATATTCTCATGAATATTAAACACAACAACCTGGAACCTCTCATACAATACAATACAAAGTGTGTGTGTGTGTGTGTGTGTGTGTGTGTGTGTGTGTGTGTGTGTGTGTGTGTGTGTGTGTGTGTGTGTGTGTGTGTGTGTGTGTGTGTGTGTGTGTGTGTGTGTGTGTGTGTGTGTGTGGAGAGACACTGTGATGGATCGTTGGAGCTATGTGCAACTCAAGGCATATGCTCGAACGGGAGCTGCCTGGACGCTGCAATCATGTTGTGCGCACTATCCGTGCTGAGTGTGCTGACTTTTCGTACAATGTCCCACTGTCTGGCTACCTGCATAAAGTCAAGTGCTCGGCGCAGTTGTCGGCGAAATATCGCTCCTCTGTTTTCATTGAAACAGCTCCTTATATCCGTTAGCACAGCTAGCTAGCACCAGATGCTAACAACAACAATACACGTAAGGTGTGCGCATTCTCTCTCTCTCGCTCGCTCGCGCCACACATACACACACCCTCCTGGTCCTCCCGATGGCCAGTCCGGGCCTGCCGGTGAGCGTGGAAGTGTGGTCTGCCGCAAGCGGGCGGCAGGAGCAGGGTTGTCAGCGTCAGCTTGTAGATTGTATTTTAAACTCGATGCGCTCTGAAACTACGGGGCGGCCGAGGACAAAAAATACACATGCGTTAATCGCGTTAAAATAATTAGTGACGTTAATTTTTTTTTGCGTTATTAACGCGTTAACTTGACAGCCCTAATAGAAACCAATTCGAATTTGTCAAATTTATTGAACTGATGATCACAGTTTGAACACTATAGGCCTACAGCTTTCATGCTTAAAACATAACTTGGATTTTAAATTAAAGAGCGCTGATGAAGGAGGTGATGAGTGGCTGCTCCTGTCTTTCACTCTGGGCTCCAAACTCAATGTTTTATGTTTTAATTGTAAGTGGTTGAGCATTGAGCTACTTATGATACACAAGTTTAATTTTGCATAGTTTGCACTCTACACCGCACTCACTAACCTGATCAAAATATTTCCACACATTACTCCTTTTTGACGCCATGTCTGTTGTGTAGGACTCTCCGTTAGAGTGTACCGGTAAAATATGCTGAATACCGGCAAAACTAAATCTCTCCTGTCAAAATGTATTTGTACTTTGCCGCCACACACGGTTGCCAAGCAGTGCCTATTGTTGTTTAGGCTGCCCACTCATGTGTCGCGAGCACGCTCGTGAACTGTTAGCGCCAGAACCTCGCAACGGGGTAACTGCGGAGCGCATTAGCGCCGCATTTGGGCATAAGATGAGGTTTGAGTCTGCGTGATCTGCGTGTAGGGAGGGGCGGCAGCCATATCATTAGTTAGAACTAGCTAGATCTGATGGATTTGGACATAAACGCGAGAGAGAGAGATCAGCACCTGCAGCTCTGCCCGCTGTGAGGGACCGGTGAGCGGAGCAAAACACACCTTTAGACCTAACACACTTAGCTATGGCACTGTCGTATACATTTAATTATTCTATTTGATAATATGTAATCAACTTAGGCACCCCTCCCAAAAAGAAAAAAAAGAAATTACAATAAAAATATTCACAACTCATATTCTCATATTCGAATACCTGAATATTCGATTAATCATTCCCATCCCTAATCCATAGATCTCTTAATTTTGCTCTCAAAGTGCACCAGATTGATGCTTTTAACTTCAATATTTAAAAAATCTTCCCGGGGGAGCATGCCCCCGGAACCCCCTAGAGGGGGTTAGGTCCACCCCCGACTTAAATGATGTTCACATGGATAGGATACTAAATACATTTGCACACATCTTGTGTCCATATCTTTCTGTTTTGGTGGTCATGCCACAACCGTGCACGTGCATGCATGCGCGAGTCATGGTAAGATATCTGGATTAAGAGGTTGCTTTTTCTTTGCACAGCATGAAAGAAAGGTGAAATGAATGGGCTGTGATTTTAGTATTTTTAAGCAAAGGTTGAGTTCAATAATGTGTACGGCCCTCGGAGGATGTTGTAAAAATTGAAATGGCCCTTGAGAGGAAAAAGGTTCCCCACCACTGAGTGTAGGGGGTGGTTTGGAATTGAGCCTATGTAGGTATGGCTCCTTAATGGTGGAATGAGCTCCCCATGGACATCAGGACAGTGTGGAGCAGAGGTCGCGTTAACCGAATATTTTCCTTCTATGACGGAAAAATCTGAAAGCAGTCCGTCATTTTGACAGATTAGAACACAACTCGGAACAGCGCCAAAATGTCCACCAGCGGCCCACATTATATTACATCCTTAGTGGCCAGGTCGACTGAGGGCGATCTACTGTACTCTACTGTAACTATTATTTAGTAATTCACACCCCTGTCCAGTTGGTGGCGAGTGTGTGTATATTAAGTAGCTATTGTTTAGTCTTGTATTTGACCTCGTTGATTACCTCGTTGTTTAACCGGCTTTAGCAATCGCAAAATGTCACGGCAGCTGAGTGTCCGAAGCTTTTTTAATAAGCCCAGTAATTGTGATGGTGTGGATAAACGAGGTGAAAAAAGAGGGATTGATGCAGGGGAGGATGAAGGACAAGCCAGTAAGACTAAAACTGACAACGTTCAGCCTGCAGCAGAGGGACAAGCAAGTGGCAAGTTCGTGTTGACATGAAAAGTGACCGCACGGTCGGTGTCTCTGTTCATCTTTTTTTTTCTCCATGCCCTTAAAAGTTCTGTATGAATCATTAAAAAAAAGGAATGAATGAACATGTGCTGCTTAGTACCCAAACATAAATATGAAATGTCTCATCATTAAAACATGAAAAATAAAATGACGGGTAATAATGGATTATGACGGAAATGTTAACGAAAAAAGTCTAACTCAACCACTGGTGTGGAGTCTATTTTTATATAACATTAGAAAGACTGATTCTTATTATTACATTATAAGCTTATTGTGCTCATTTTATGTTGATGTGATTTTGGAATAAATAGACAAAATTACCAATCCCAAGGTTTGATGGATTGGATAGGAAACGAAGGGAGAAGTCACATAAGAACATTTTAGCCTGCAATACAGAGTATTGCAGGTACTGGAAGAATACAAAGAGTTATTCATAAACAGGACATCGCTCCGGCCTTGAGTTCTATGGGAGCTTCACTCCCACAAACAGCTAGGAAGCAGCATTATGAAGGTTTTCCACTATAACTGTAGAAACGTTAGCGAAAACAAATTACGTGTGATGGCGACAGAGTAGGGAGGGACTTCCACAGGCCGGCCGAATGCTGATTGGGAGGATCGTGTTGCCAAGAGACTTTTTTCTAAGTCTGTGCACTTACCAAAGAGAACCAAGTCGGTATCTCTTCATCGAGTCTTGACCAATCATAAATGTACGGGCAACGCCCTGTGTAATAAAATGTATTGTCGCACGAAGTTTGGGGCTCTTTCCGGAAATAGTGGTTACAGATTACAGCTTTGCTGCCTGTGATTTCTATGACGTGACAGAGTCCTTGGCCAAGTGAATATATATCTTTTGCTCTCTTATAATAAATAGTTAAACTCAGAAGTTGTCTGTCTTTCCTGGAATTTTGAACACAACAACAACAGAAACTCTGCATATTAGGGGTGTAACGGTATCCGTATTGGTCCCGTACCGCCACGGTTCGAACGTCACGGTTCGGTGCATGCAGTCACACGACGAATACGCCTTTTTTTTTACGAGTGGGAAAAAAGTCTGTCATTCAGGGCAGTATCCACTACACTATATATAATCCAGGGGGCAGTATTGCGCCTAAATCTGTTTGCCAGCCGCCCTTAAACAACAAATGAAGAAGAAGAAGAAAACACAACAAAACGAACAAAATACAAGAAGAAGAAAAGTTAGTATTGCGAGTGCAGATAACACACAGGAGCTAGAACCCACCTGCTTCTTTTAAATCAGCTGTGTGGGAACATTTCGGGTTCCCTGTGGACTACAATAACGATGGAGTGCGAGTGGTGGATCGGACGAGGACGGTGTGCCGGTGTTGTTCAACAGCGGTGCGGTATGCTAATGGTAACACACGCCAAACATGCTAAATCATATCAGAAGGCATCACCCAGATTTGCCAATCACCGGAGCCCGGCAAAAGACAACAGCAGTTCAAAAGCTTATCCCCGCTGTTTTTAAGAAGCCCATAGACATGAAAGCCGAGAGACCAAAATAAATAACGGAAGCTTTTGGCATATTTTTTTCAACGGCTATGCTGCGCCCTTATGCAATAGTAGAGGACCCCGGCTTTTATTGATTGTGATTGAAAGTGATTGAAACACTATCTTATTATTTATTTTGTAATACTTTCAAGACATTCTTTTTAGTTTTACAGCTTATTGAACCTTTTTGTTTGACATCAGCCATTATAGATAATATGGTCATCTGAGTGTTTGTGGTACTGTTTGTGGTTTGTTTTTAACCGTGTAATACAGTTAGTTATTCAAAAATTAGAGTTCCTTATTTTTAAAATGAAACTTCCACTACTGTTCAAAATAAATAAAAAAACAAACCTGGAATTATACATTTGGGACTTTTTTTTGCTTTTTCTTGTTGTACCGAACCCGTACCGAACCGTGACCCCCAAACCGAGGTACGTACCGAACCGTGAATTCTGTGAACCGTTACACCCCTACTGCATATGTTCCGTCACAAACTGAAGACGCATATATTTCGACTGTACCTTGGCAATTAAGTTATTGCTTTAAAACAGGGGTAGCCAACACGGTGCCCGCTGGAAGAAAAGCAATGTGGCACCTCACCGCTTCATAAGGAGTGTGACCGTGATTTTCCTTCTGGCAGATTCTACACAACACATCAGCCCCATTGAACAGCCTAGTCGTGCCAGCCTATACAACATGAGGGGCAGAGCTTTACTGCGTGTGTTGCAACTTGCATATATATTTATTGCACTTGACGCACACACACGCATGGCGTAATTTCCACTGGGGACAGGGGGGACATGTCCCCCGCTATTTTCGAAATCCCGTTTGTGTCCCCCCACTTTACAAATATGTTTATTATTTTTTTTAACGCAAGCCGAGAGAGAGAGAGAGAGAGAGAGAGAGAGAGAGAGAGAGAGAGAGAGAGAGAGAGAGAGAGAGAGAGAGAGAGAGAGAGAGAGAAAACACCTTTATCTATTTAAGAAATCATTCCAATGTGTACTATAGGACAGTAAAAAAAACAAAAAACAGTTTAAAAGGGGAGTGATTAGTAAAATATGCATAAATAGAAAGAAAGAATGCTAACTAGGTAACATAAGATAAGAATAAACCAGTTTAAATGATTTGTTATTAGTTGTGATCATATTCTAAAGATGTTTGGATCATTGAAAAGTATACAGCTCCCTTTCATCTGAGTGTTGAGAGCTGTATCCATCAATTCATGTTGTGCTCAAAGTGCACCAGATTGATGCATTTCACTTCAACATTTTAAAAAACATCTTCCCGGGGGTGCATGCCCCCAGACCCCCTAGAGGAGGTGAGGTCCACCCCCAAATAAAGCAGGTTAAAATAATTAAATTGCATACATTTTATTTTAGTAAACACTGAAAACGGGTCCCACAGACCCAAACAGCACACAAAGGTTAAAAGTCAGCATATAATAATGTTAAAGGGCCCATGTCATGGCCATTTCCACTGATCATAATTCCATTGTTGAGGTATACTAAAATAGATTTATACTGTGCATTTTTCCAAACTCACATTGGTTTCGCATACAGCATCTCTTTAAAGTATGTGTATTCAGCAGTATTCACTCTCTCCACCTAACGGCTCGTTGCAGCTCTTGCCCCCCCCTCCCTGTGAGCACAGTGTGCTCTGATTGGTCGGGACGTTGTGAATCGCGCTGAGCTCCGTGGAGGTGTGGTTTCCTTGTTTAGCGATACACAGCGAAACACAGCCAAACTCATCCTGAGCAAACACAAACTCACAGCCGAAGTAAAAACAATAAGTGTGGCTTGATATTGAGTAAGAAAAAGGTTGATAAACGCTGTGAGAATGGGTCTGCAGAGAGAATTTCAGAGAGATCCCAACTGTCTGTTATCAGCCTGCAGCCAGGCATGAGAAATCAGCAGAGCTGCCTGCACTGAGTGTGTGTGTGAGGAAGTCCGTGGATTGGTCAATTTGGACCAATCAGCAGAGGCTTAACGTAACGGCTCCGTGGACGTAACGTAACGGCTCCACGGATTGGTCCATTTGGTCAGCTCGTACCCGGAACCAAATGGACCCATCCGTGGAGCAAAGAAAGAAACTGAGAAATCTCCAACGAGGCGTTTTGGGGAGGAATTTTCTATGTTAGAGTTTTACTCGCTACAGGGTGTACTTTGAGGGTTTGTGACTCTGCAGACCGTTTACATGCATAAAAACCTACATAACACACAAGGTGACGGGTAATAACTGGAAAAGCATGACATGGGACCTTTAAAATGTGCTAAATATATACACTGCAAAAAACAAAAAAAAGAGGAGTAAAAGTAGCTCACGACTTGTTTTATTTTTTGAAAGTAGCCCTCATCCTAAAAAAGGTTGGTGACCCCTGCTTTAAAAAAAAAACGAAGCACTTGTTGATTTAATGTAGGCCTTGTATCTGATTCACCAGCTCTTACTATGGTATGATCCTGCTTAAAGTGAATATCTCTGCACTTTCCTTGGTGTCCGGAGTTTGATTCTTTATGGTTTTTGCACTTATTGTAAGTCGCTTTGGATAAAAGTGTCAGCTAAATGTAATATAATGTGTGGTTGTATTCTTTCAACACAGCTAAAACCATTTACTTCGTTGGCCCTTAATTATTTAGTGAGAATGGCTTCGGTGGATAGGTTAGAACAGGGGTTCTCAAACTTTTTGTTTATGCGGACCACTATTTATTATCAAGGATTTTCGCGGACCACCTCATCTGCAAACCTTAAAAATAAGTACATATATAAACGTAGTGTTAAAACGCCGATATTTTTTTATAGTTAATTATAGACAATCAAAAGTAAATTGAAGCCTATTTGATACTTTTGTGACCGGTGTCGGTCTGCGTTGTGTATGTGTCTCAAAGAGGACGGCGGACGGTATTTTAATGAGGTCATCCCAAACAATGCCACAAGTGCGCACGCGCGCAGTGCACTCACAAAACGGGCAGACAGGTCTACAAAAAACTACCGGTATGCTCCTACTTTAGTTACTGTACTGCAAAAAGCAGACGGCGCCGCGCTCAACCAACACACACCACACACACACACACACACACACAACACACACACAGACTCAAAACCATGGACACACAGGCATATATAAGTAACATAAACAATGTATAGGCCTAAGTTGCATAAAGGCTTGAGCTACAGTATTGCAACTAAGCAGACAGCGCTCTCTCTCTCTCTCTCTCTCTCTCTCTCTCTCTCTCTCTCTCTCTCTCTCTCTCTCTCTCTCTCTCTCTCTCTCTCTCTCCACTTTCAAAATCTATTTAAATCTCAAAACAAACAAAAAACAAATTAACTTATTAAATAAACGAAACGATAAATATAGCCTACTCAGGGGTGGATCTAGAAAAATATTCATGGGGTGGCAAGAGGGTGGCAGGAGATTTTGAGGGGTGGCATCCCCTGGCAGAAGTATATGCTGATTTAATCGCAGTCATATCAATCAATGTTAACTTGGAAAGCCACAATATTGTTCGCCAATCATATTTCCACGCTCGCGCCAGGGCCGGGGGAGGGGTTACAAGGCTCGTGTCTTGTGGTGCATTCACTTGCACTCGGACATTAGAGATTTTCTCTCATAAATGTCCGATGAGCCCAACGACCACTACCCCACTGCCTGATATCATTAGAAGGCTAGGAATCTCCTCTTTCCAACAGTGTATACAACTCAAAATGTGTCTTCGGGTCCCCGAAAATCCTTGATAATAAAAAGTGGATTTTATTTAGCTTTTTTCCACGGACCACCTGCAGTACCCTCCACAGTTTGAGAACCGCTGGGTTAGAATACCGTTATTAGTCCCACAGAGGGGAAATGTACATTGCTACAGCAGAAAAGAGCCAAAGCCAGCTTAATGTTACCTAAAGTGTGCATAACATTTTTTATTAAAGATAAAAGAAGAAAGAAATTATAATTTAAAAAGTTACACATTATGCAAAATACACATCCTGTAACAGTTCTGAGGATTTAGCAGCCACGTATATTATCCATTATATTTGAGGAAACATCACATTGTACAATGCTTTATTCACGGGGCTATGTTGCCAAACATGGTCAATTAAAACTGATACAAATATATGTTACGCCAAACTCAAACTATTGGCTGCTTCTAATAAACATATAAAGAAACACGTGAGTTGAGACTGAAATACAGTTATGTGAAATTTGTTGACATAATACATTTAATTTAAGTCAACATTTTAGTTTTTTCAATGGGTGATCAAGCCTTCTCTCAGAGGAACCTCACTGAATAAATAAAGGTTAAAGGATAACAGTTTTAAAAAAGAATTATGGAGTCATGTTTCACAGCTTGTACAGAGGATTAATGTATTAACAGAGGATCATTTGTAACTCAAAGACCATTGTGCCTTGCTCCCGGGATGTGCTACAGTGGGTGTAATATTGCAGTGGGTGAATACATTAAATGCATCTTACACACATTTTGTGTCTTGAATTCTTGTGGGGGAGGAATCTCATAACAGTGGGCTCATTGTTTTCTAATGTTTAAGGATTCAGAGCTTTCGACATTATACAATAACAGGATTGCACAATGAGAAGCAGTTGTAGCCCACACCATGCTACACATAGAGAAAACTGCATAAGCAAATAATCAAATAATTTAAATGTGAGTAAAATAAAGCAAAAAAGGCAATATCAGCGCGTCCCAGGCAACGCCCTGTGGTTGCACTGTTCCAAAGTTACAGTTATCGTTATGGATTCGCCACTCCTAGAGCCCCGGCCCTGGCCTTCATGCCCTGGCTTAATTGCGGGCGCTGATCCCCACCGCTTATGCTTCGAATGTTTGGGGCCTGACCACGTCGTGGACAGCGTGAACCATTCTCCGTCCTGCAATGCCTGCCGGATGCTCCCACGGCTCAGACGCCAGCACCGTTTGGAGCATTTCCAGGCACACTATGGCCGTGTCTCCATTCAGGGGCTGCACCCTTCGGAGGCTGCATTTGTAGACTGCATACGTCAGTTCCGCCGAAAGAAGGCTGTCCCAATTTTAAAAAAAGACGAGACTCCTCTGAATGCGGCCCACGAATGCGGCCTTATTTTCCCGGATTTGGAGCATACATCTGATGTATCCTTCGCGGTCTACCATATCCCAGGGTGCAATACGCGCAGGGAAGAGTGAGTTTTTTTCAAATTAAATGGCGGTCCGGTCTCCCCAGCAGAGTGGATTTAAAAGCAGCAGCAAGCGGAGGAATCACTAATAAATGTGAGTATTGGGTTTTAAATTACTTTAAAATAACTAACGTCAG
The DNA here is from genome assembly GCA_031216635.1 of Dissostichus eleginoides. Lineage (NCBI taxonomy): Eukaryota > Metazoa > Chordata > Actinopteri > Perciformes > Nototheniidae > Dissostichus > Dissostichus eleginoides. The sequence continues at coordinate 1,687,867 of CM062278.1, read as the reverse complement.
ACACGTCAAACCCAAGGGGCATTAAAACCAACACAGTCTCACTCCCTGAACGTCCAGGAGCGACGCTTGGTCAGGGTCCTATGGCGTGCAGTTGTGACGCGCCGAGTCTCCTTCAGCTTCATAAACGGACGCAAAGAGCTTTCAACTGATTGCAATGTATTCCCATCGACGGCGGTATTTGACGCTCAGGGAAGCACCGCATCGGTCCATGTCGGCGGCACTTAAAGGCAATGTGAGCGTCCATTCCCATTGGATAACGGAGGATTTTACACCCGGAAGTAAGTATTCTCTTTACTGTCGATTGATTTTACAGTGATATCTGCACTACTCATCAACTCAGAAACACCAGATTATCCTTGTTAATTACACAACATTGATTGGTTTAAATTGTGTACAATGCTTTTGTATTTTTCCCCTTCGATTCGGAGAAACAAATATTTTTTCGGAGTTTAGGATGGCAGAAGACACTGTTACAGGGTGGTTTAGGCTAGTTTGCAGCTCCACCCTGTGGACGTATTGTGCCTGTGATATATATACCTGCCTCGCGTGACTATACCTCAGTTGTATGATTACCTGCTTACTGTGAATACACGGCGTTGAGACACAGCCTGACTTGCCTTGTTTATTAATGCACCTACATCTACAAACAAGGTGTCAGAAGTGAAAATAGGACCCAGCTGTTGACTGCATGCTACTGTCCGTCGCTGAGACAGAGTGCGTTTATTTGTTTTGGTGAGGTTTAGCAGTTTCAGTTAGCCTGTTAGCATTAGCGTCACGTTGGAACAATGGCATCCAGCATCCCACCTCCGGAGCCTATGAAGATGGCGGGGGACATCCACGGCAACTGGGCGAGCTTTCGAGCAGAATTTGAGGATTATCTGCTTGCGACCGGGCTCAGCGAGAAAGAAAAGCCGGTACAAGCAGCTGCGCTCAGGAGGCTAATGGGGAACGACTGCCGCCATGTTTACAAACACAACCTGGGACTCACCGCGGACCAACAAAAAGATGCGGGTGCTATACTGGTGGCACTGGAGCAATACTTCACACCCGCAAAGAACGTAATCTTTGAGAGGTACATTTTTGGCAACCTTAAACAAGAGGATGGAGAGCTCTTGGATGCGTTTGTTACCAGGCTGAGGGAAAAGGCTGCCTCTTGTGAATATGGAGCTATAAAAGATGATCTCATAAGGGACAGGCTTGTTCTCGGGATAACTGACGAGGGTGCTAGACGTCGTTTACTAAGGGAAAAGGACCTTAAATTGGACGAGGCCATTAAAATTTGCCGTGCAGCCGAGGTCATGGACAGCAAGTTAAAAACCATGTCACTGGGCAGCTCTGGACCTGGCATTAATGCCACACAAGGACGGCGATATGGATGGAGGTCTGCCAGCAGGCCATCCGAGTCCACCAACACATCTGCACAACCACAGAGCATGAGAGACGCTGGCGAATGCAAGTACTGTGGCACACGACACAAACGTGGGCGGGACCTGTGCCCTGCTTTTGGTAAATCGTGCCGCTCGTGTGGCACTGCTAACCATTTTGCAAAAGTATGCATGAAAAGAGGCCAGCAGGCACGCCAGTTGAATGCTGTGGATGACCCGTTGCCAGGGGAACTGGAGGACAGCGATGAGAGAGACGTGTACACAGCGGAGAGCGTGGGGGCTGTGAACACTCAAGGTAAAAAGTGGTTTGTCAACCTGCCACTGCAAAGTGGGGTTCAGAGGTGCCAGCTCGACTCTGGAGCCACTTGCAATGTGATGAGCATCAAGGACAAGACGAGACTGGCGCCTAGAACGCCTCTTCTGAAGAGTCTCACCAGATTAAAACTGTACAGCACACAATGCGTCATTAGCAGTGTTGGGCAAGTTACTTCCAAAATGTAATATATTACATATTACTTATTACTGTCTTTTTAAAGTAATAAGTTACATTACAATATTACTGTCTTTGAAATGTAATGAGTTACACTACTTTTTAGTTACTTTTGAGTTACTTTCACCAAAATAACTGCAAAAGAATGGCTAGGTATTTTAAATGCTAAAATGTAGTTTAGTGCAGCTCATTATACATCCAGTGAAGGGCAATGTGGTATAGCATAACAACTGTGTAGGCCATTAAGGCTACTAACAACTGTTATTACACGGCTTAGTTGAATACTCGATTCTGATTGTAAATTCTTAACATGTGACACGTTGTTAATACAGTACAGACCACTGTCAAGGACTATAATGAAGGTTGCTAAGGAGGATCAAGAAAGAGAAAGGAAAAGAGGTTAAAAGACGGAGCGCTGGACGTCAGATAAATCACCAGAAGAAGGCAGAGAGGAAGTAAACAATAACAGGAACACGGAATGGGTCTGTATTTTGTTTAGTATATGGCCATGTACTGTACAGGCCCGGTTCCAGAACAAAATGACTTGGGGTGCATCTGAGATTACAGGGTGCAGCACTAGTAGGTTTACATGAGCAATAGTGGCCGGCAACAGCAATGAAAAATAGCATTGATGTTATGGTCCCCAATGAACAGATTATGGCATTTGTTATGTTTTGAAACCAAGCAAGTGAGAACATTTCAAGTGTGTTAAAAGTGCAATCCTGAAATATTTCATATAGTCCAAAGTGGACTATGGCAAGGAAAAGCACAAAAGCTTCAAAACTGTACTGATAAAACAAAAGAGAACATATTGTAAAATCAAGGCAAATATTATTTGAACCAGCTCATGGTTTGAAATGGCAAACATTGAAAAGCAAAAGTATTATTAAAACCATGTACTACATCATCACCTTGGTCCCATCATATACTCTGGGAAGAGAATATTTACTGTGCTTGAAAACTGGTATCACATCAGAGGTTGACTTTGTGACCTGGAGAACATTTCAGCTGCAACATTAGCTTGTTGATAAGCTTGGGATATGAGATCTTTTTGTAGCCATTCGTGGTGAAGGCATCTGTGCTATTGTATGCATTATTTTTTGACCCAACATTTCTACAGGCATGGCAGAATATGGCACTATTTTCACATGAATATTCTAGCCATTGTCTATTTTTATACCACGAGCTGCAAAATGACCGCCTTACCCCACTGTGCAGGCGGGTACTTGTTTAGATATACCTGGGCAGGCTCTGTTTTGCCGTGGTATCCTGGCACCTGCGGGCCGCAGAGGGGCGGCGTAGTTTCGGGTGACGAGACGAAGACTGATGCTCCGGGGGCGAGTCAGGCGGGAGTAAGCTAGTGTCCACGACAGAGGGTAACGTGATTTCCCCATCTGACCTGTTGCTATTGCCTGCAGTAGATGCAGTGTGCTGGCGTTTAGTGATGGTTGCTTTAACCATTTTCGTATAAATGATTATCCACAGATGTGTGTCACTGCTGTGGAAGCACTTTGGAAATGATGCACGCGCAGCAGAGCAGGTCACGCGCATCTGACACAATTTGTTGTTTTTATTTTTCGCTCCGTTCTCTTTTTTGAATAGAGGGTGCATAACATTCAACTGGGGGTGCAATGCATGCCTATGCACCCCCGAAGATCCCGACGCGAAGCCTAAAGGGTAAACACCAGGTTTACTTATCTACCCGCACAATTTTACTCTGGTGTCGGAATGTCTCGCTATGTTAGTAGCCTACATTCTTAAAAAACAAAACACCATTTAATTTCGGGTTAAAATGTGTTGTAACTGCGTTACTGAGCATTGTAACGGGTAATATATTACCCAAATTGCATTAGTAATGCGTTACATTACTTCGTTACAGCAAAAAGTAATATATTACTGTAACTCCGTTACTTTTGTAACACGTTACACCCAACACTGGTCATTAGGGGTAAGACGCACAGACTGGACTTTGAGATTGTGCATACTGGCCAGAGGCCGTTGCTTTCGGGTGAGACATGTGAGAGACTTGGTCTGATACGCTTCACCATTCCTGAGGAGCTGAATAAGGTGGAGCACTGCAGGAAGGGAGACCTGACCAAGGAGTGTCTTGTCAGCACCTACCACGACGTGTTCACCAGCCCTGTTGAGTCTCTGCCCGGTGATATTCACTTTGAGCTGGACAGCACTGTGGCACCGGTGCAGTGTGCTCCCAGGAACGTTCCAGTGGCCCTCAAGGCAGCTGTTAAGGCTCAGCTTGATCGATATGAAGAGGAGGGACACTTGACCACAGTCACTCAACCCACGGACTGGATTAGCAATCTAGTCATAGTGAAAAAGCCAGACAAATTGAGACTATGCATTGACCCGAAGCCTCTCAACCGTGCTCTGAAACGGTCCCACTACCTTATGCCCACTTTAGATGACGTGTTGTATAAGCTGCCGAAGGCACGTATATTCACCCTGGTGGATGCACGTGATGCATTCCTGCAGTGCCGCTTGGATGAAGAAAGCAGCCTGATGACAACATTCTGGACACCGTGGGGTAGGAAACGCTGGCTGAAACTCCCTTTCGGTGTGTCAGTTGCCCCGGAGCTGTATCAAAGGAAGCAGCATGAGCTGCTGGCCGGTTTGACAGGGATTGAGCCCATAGCCGATGACATCCTTATAGTCGGCTGTGGGGACACAGAGGATGAGGCCAATCGCGACCATGACACAAACCTCATCGCTCTGATGGACAGATGCAGGGAAGTAAAGCTGAGACTGGGCCTGAAAAAGCTGCAGTTCCGAGTGAAGGAGGTCCGCTTCCACGGCCACATACTGTCCGCGGAGGGCCTCAAGGCTGACCCTGACAAAGTCAGGGCGGTTCTGGACATGCCAAACCCCACAGACGCAAAAGGGGTCCAGCGGTGTGTCGGATTTGTGAACTATCTGTCCAGATTCATGCCACGCTTGTCAGCGGTATGTGAGCCGCTGAGGAGACTGCTGGACAAGGATGTGATGTGGCACTGGCTGCCCAAACATGATGCCGCCATGAAGGAAATCAAGGCACTGGTCACGGCGGTGCCAGTCCTAAGGTACTATGACGTCCGCAAGCCAGTCACCGTACAGAGCGACTCCAGTCAGGCGGGTCTGGGCTGCTGCTTGCTTCAAGGGGGACAGCCTGTCGCATTTGCCTCCCGTGCATTGACCCAAACAGAGCAAAATTACGCACAGATTGAAAAGGAGTGCCTGAGCATCGTATTCGCCTGCCAACGCTTCCACTACTACCTATATGGGAGGGGTGATGTGACTGCAGAGACCGACCACCGCCCGCTGGTGTCCATCTTCACCAAGCCCCTCCTCAGTGCGCCAAAGCGCCTTCAGAGCATGCTCCTCACACTTCAGAACTACTGCCTTGCGGTGGTATACAAGCCAGGCCCTGAAATGTACATAAGTGACACGCTCAGCAGAGCCACCACCCCGCCACAGAGAACAGACACACTGTACCAACGTGAAATGGTCTGCAGCATGCAGCAGGAGCAGTGTGACACGGCGGCCATTCAGCAGACAGACTATTTAAATGTCAGCAGCCAACGCCTGGCACAGATTCGGACACACACTGAGGAGGATGTGTGTCTTCAAACACTTAAGTCAGTCGTGCTGGAGGGATGGCCAGAACACAAAGAGGAGACCCCTGTAGCCGTCAGGGACTACTGGGCCATCAGAGATGAGATAAGTGCACAGGATGGCGTGCTCTTCAGGAGTCAGCGCGTCATCATTCCAAAAGCTATGCGTCCGGAAATGCTGAGACGGATCCACTACAACCACGTGGGGGGCGAGGCGTGCTACAGGCAGGCCCGTGATACACTTTACTGGCCCGGTATGCAAGGGGAAGTCAAGGATTATGTGCAAAAGTGCTCTGTGTGCAATGAGTATGCACACGAACAACAGAAAGAGACTATGATGTCACACCCGCTCCCCACACGTCCCTGGCAGCTAGTAAGCATGGATCTGTACAGCTACGAGCACAGAACTTCTTGCTCGTGGTGGACCATTATTTTGATTTTTGGGAGATCGACCTGCTCCCTGACCTATCAGCGGACACCACGATCCGTAGATGCAAGGCACAGTTTGCACGCTACGGTGTCCCAGACAGGGCCATTTCTGATGGTGGAGGCCAGTTTGCCGGTGGAGAGTTCCGGGCGTTTGCGAGAGAGTGGGGTTTTGAGCATGTCATGTCCTCACCGAGGCACCCAAAGGCTAACGGCAAAGCGGAGTCAGCAGTGAAAATTGTAAAGAGCCTGTGCAGAAGGGCAGACCGTGCCAAAGAGGACCCCTGGAGGGCCATATTGCATTGGAGAAATACGCCCACTGAGGGTATGCATTGCAGCCCAGCACAGCGGCTTATGTCGCGGAGACTGAGAACCCTTCTCCCTGTGGCCGACCAGCTACTGGTGCCTCAGGTCGTCACGGGTGTTCCTGACAAGCTGAAAGTGAAACATCAAGCAGCAAAGCTGACATATGACAGATCTGCCAAGGATCTGCCGGAGCTGAACGTCAGCCAGCCCATACGGATGAAGCCACTCCCAGGAGACAGGACGGGCCGATGGAGGAGAGGTGTGTGCCTTCAGCAGTTGGGACTCCGGTCCTATCTGGTCGGTGTTGTTGGGTTTAAGCACCCTTCAGTTGTTGAAGGTTCGAGCCCGCTCCGCGCTGTTCGTTTGATGAGTGGTCTGCAATAAAAAGGAAGGACTCAGACAGAGATATGAGATTAAACAATAAGCTGATTTAATGGTAGAAACAACAGTACAATATAACGAAGCACTTATATAACGAAGTACTTCGGGCCTCAGCTCTTCCACCGTGCGATGTACGTATCAGACAGTCAGACAGAACAGAGGCCGCGAGTGTACAGAATTCACAATATTTATTCCCACAAACGGAGAGGTGTGGGAGGAGTTGTGTCGGTTGCTCCTCCCTAGGTGTTCATCCATTGGTGGACTCACTCCTGGGCGAGCCCTAGGCAGTGAATCAGAGTGAGTCAGCCATTGACGAGGTCTAAACAGCGAATCAGAGTGAGTCAGCCATAGGTGTGGGAAGTTTGGATCTCCTGCGCCGCCGATCAGTCCCAGGTCATCTTTTATGGCAGCCATAAAATAAACAATTCTGGGTCGAACGGGGGTGAGGTACCAATCCTTATCTTCGTTTATCCTCAGCACCTGGCCGTACCACTCCGCATCCCAATCTTTCTCTCAGTACAATCTCTGCATAGACTCAATGGTGTCAGTTTTATTACCTTTCTCCTGCAACCCCCCCATGGTCCTATCCGGCCATTAAAAACCCGGGGGGGCGACTGGATCCTCTACATTCCTAAGTCAACGCACACACAATTGACCACAGCAAACAAAGGAAAATAAGAACACTTGGTCTAGTTTCATAAGTATACATTTTACACAGACAAAGTTATAATTATTAAAACAGGTTATATAGGATATACAGGTTACTTTAATCCCCCTTTTGATCTCACCTCCAGAGATCAATTCACACAAAGCATTCAAAACATAACCACTGTCATTCTTTTCTACTGCGTCTGTCCCACAATGAGCGGATACAAGGCACACAACAACAACCACATGTTACTAAAATGGCAATACAAGTAGCTATTGAAATCAAAAGAGACATTATTAAACCTTTCCATTGACCAAACATGTTTGTAAACCATTCCTCCAAGGGGTTGTGTATCCCTGATTGTTCATGCATAGTTATGGATAGTGTGCGAAAGCCTTCTAAAGCCTTTGTGACGGAACCGTCCGGAGCCGTATTGTTTGGAATGAAAGTACAACACATATCACCAAACATTGAACACACACCTCCTTTCTCAGCTAACAGCATGTCAAGGGCCATTCTATTCTGTTTCAGCCATAAGGGAAGTCGGCCCCAGCTGTTCAGCGAGTCCTTCTACAGGTCCCTAGTGAGATTAGCTAAACGGAGCACATTGTAATGTACATAGTTGATCCTGTCTACATTATTCCATCACTACCTGCTTGGAAAGTGAAGGTTTGTTTAGGAGACATTTTGGTAACAACTACCTCATGTTTGGCCCGTTTGACCCTAGTTACGGACTCCTCTGGCGGGGGAATGGAGTCTGGGTGGTCAATGGAATCATTAAAACAAAAATAAAGGCAAGGGTGAACACACATTATTTCTGTTATTAATAATAGGAGATTTACTAGGACACAAGGAATTAACACCCAATCAAATAATAAGGCAATTCGCTAATGGGCCATATAACTAAGAATGGTGTTCAAGATACAAACAGTGTCCCAAGTAAAACCACGATTCCCACTAGCAGAGTACACCAACAAACAATAAGGAAGTGTAATCCACAGTCTGTCATTGTTGAGTACCTTTAATCAGTGGTCCGTGTTATTGTAATTAGGTTCTCTGAACACAATGCTAAAATCTCCTAAGGAGATTTTTTAAAACTAGGGTGTAAAATAGTACCCTGTAATGGTAAATACTGTGCTCCCAGAACCTGTTAAATAGAAGGTCTGGTGAGTGGGGAGACTTCCACTGCCCTTTAACTATAGGGATAACCTCTCGTTATATATAACCTACTACTCTTATTAGAAAGAGGCCCTATAGGTGGGCATAAAAATGCTGCTACTTATTGGAAAGTGCCCCTAAAGGTGGGAGTAAAAAAGTCGGGTCCTATATGGAGTCGTGTGTTTCAGGTAGACTCGTGTCCGCCTCCTCGCCGGCCGTAATCTCCTTTCCAAGATCGCCTGTTGTTACCTCTGTGTCTTTGTCCTTGTCATCTGTTGTATGGGTCGTTGCTTCTGCTGGGCTGTCGTCGTCAGATGTGTCGTTCTCTCGTCCTGCTGCAGCGATGTCAGTTCTGATGTCGTCTAACGTCCTTGCTGGAGGTTTTCCAACGGCGCACTGGCTCCAATGATACCACGTTTCCCCCTTTCCTTCGAGGCGAACTGCATGTGATGTCCTCTGAGTCACTCTGTGCGGGCCGGTGAACCTTGGGTTGAGCCACTTCGGACGGATGACCTTCAGCCAGATGAATTCTGCGGTGTTAGCCTCGTGCTTCTCCGGTCCCCCTTTGGCGTCAGCCACCTGGGTGGAGAAATCTCATACCAAGCCCTTAAGTTGCTGGTAGTATGGTTTGCTATCCATCTCTTCTACTTCTTTCCCTACTGCTAATGCTCCAGGACCCGGAAACTGATGGCCGTGGGTCAGCTCAAATGGGGAGAAACCTGTCCCTCAGTTAATGTGTTCATAAACAAAGTCCGACACCGGCTATATCAACCTGTTTCAGAGAAGGTGGAGTCCCCTGTGTCGTCTTGACTTGCCGTGTCTTCTCTGTCAGAGGCAGAGGTTTCATCCTTTTTTTTTTTTTAGTCCTAAAAAATTTGACGCGTTTTGCAACAAAGTCAAGTATTTCTTCATCTGTAGGTGTATGTGTTGATACAGGTGTTCCTTTAATGTCATGAGGGGAACTGGGTGAGGGGGGGGAACTGGGTGAGGGGAGCGTATAGGGAGGGGGTCGGGTCTTAAAGGGGTTGTATAAATCTGGATAGAGGAGGGGACCGCCCTCTGGGATGTCTGGGAGGGGCCCACCATATGGCTTCTCCTCCTGACTGGCTCTATCACTTCTGTGGGAGGGGCTGGTGCAGGACTGGGTGGGGCTGCTATGGCGGGCAGATTTTTGGCGGGAGTTTTGCTCAGAGAGCAGGTTACTGCCACTCCATTCATAACTAAGGCTGCGTTATGGCCTATTCTCCTTAGCTTGTCAACTAGCTCCCTTTCTTTGTTAAGTTTAGAAGCCCTGATAAAACCTGCCTTCTGCTTGTTGAGAGTTTCTAATTTCTGAACCAACTGTCGCTCGTATGTATTGAGTGCTGTGGCTAGGAGACTTATTGCCTCGTCACCCTCTACTCTATTCTCTGCGATCATCTGATCGTGTAAGAAACGGAGATCGCTGCTCGCCTTTTTATGATCTCCGGGCTTAAGTCCGCTAAGTATCAATCTCTCTGCTTGTCCCCACTGTTCCCTTATACTCCCCGGAACAGGGACTCCTAATTCTCTCTCTTCACGTTCAAATTCTCCTTCCATTTTGACTTTGTTCGTATCTGCTTCTCCTAAAGGTTTTAGTTTTTTATAAAAAATACCAGATATCTCTGCGTACTATAATTTACTAATTATTGTAGTTTTATTCCCACAGGTATACAGTCTGATAGTTTTCGGTGCGAGGTGTATTTCAACCCGTTGCGGAGACTCACAAGAGCGCTTCTTCTAAAGGTTTTAGTTTTTTATAAAAAATACCAGATATCTCTGCGTACTATAATTTACTAATTATTGTAGTTTTATTCCCACAGGTATACAGTCTGATAGTTTTCGGTGCGAGGTGTATTATAGGCGGCGCGTAAGGCTCAGGTTTGGGAAGGCTAAATAACTTGTTTTACCTGACGCTGCCTGCCTCCGGCGTCTATAGAAAGAGATCAACTCAGTGAAAGCTGCGCCTGATCAGAGCTCAGCGTGCGGAGTTTAAATCTATCAAGTCATATTACAGGATAAAGGAAATACAGTTTAAACTGCCGTATGAAGAGAAGACGCCGACGTGTCGCACTTATCATTCATATCACATCATCGATCATATAATATCATAATATATCATATATTTCCTTGTCTAAGTCAGCTTCTCGAGCCGTATCTGACCGTGCAACACTTACATTGTCACATACTGTATGCAGAAGTATTATTTTAAGCAACACATTAGGTTGACGAAACACTCAACTCAAATGTAATTAAAGTCAGATCCACTCGTGTCTTAGATGGGCAACAGTGATAACGTAAAACTGTTGTACGCTTTCAAACACTCGGTAGTTTATTTATTTTTTAACCAGTTGCTATATATTCACCTTGCAGGTGCAACTATGTGGCTTGTATCCTTTATTATATGTTTAAGTCATGGATGTTTAAAGTTCATATTTGTCTAATATTAATTTACTTTTCATTAATGAAGTATGACGCTGCGCTGTTAGTACACTTGTCCCTTTCACGTGAACGCGCTCTCAGCTGGAGAGAGAAACCCTGGCTCGATTTACCGAGTTGATAACCAGCGTCGTAGGACCGCTTAGCCGTTACGTTAAGCCCGCGCTGATTGGTCCAAATTGACCAATCCACGGACTTCCTCACACACACACACACACTCAGTGCAGGCAGCTCTGCTGATTTCTCCTCCCTGGCTGCAGGCTGATAACAGCCAGTTGGCATCAAGGCGAAATTCTCTCTGCAGACCCATTCTCACAGCGCCTATCAACCTTTTTCTTACTCAATATCAAGCCACACTTAATCACACTCAAAATAAATATACCTAACGTAACCCCAGATCCGTCTAAGGATTGCCTGTGTACTTAGTCGATGAGCCCCAACCCCAGAATTCGTCTAAGAATTACTGTGTGTGTCACCTTATTTCTCAGAGTATTTCAGCTGGACTTCCTTTAAATTTAAAACCACTGAAATCTCGGACGACGATTGCAGCTGGACTTCCTTTAAATTTATAACCACTGCAATCTCGTTACACAGTTAATCACACTCAAAATAAATATCCTAATGTAACCCCAGATCCGTCTAAGGATTGCCTGTGTACATTAGTCGATGAGCCCCAACCCCAGAATTCGTCTAAGAATTACTGTGTGTGTCACCTTATTTCTCAGAGTATTTCAGCTGGACTTCCTTTAAATTTAAAACCACTGAAATCTCGGACGACGATTGCAGCTGGACTTCCTTTAAAATTTTAAACCACTGCAATCTCGTTACACAGTTAATATATTCCCCGTACAGTCTAGTTGACTTTTATAGTGCGATGTATATTTCAACAGATGGAGAGACTTCCAGAAGCGCTTCTACACCCCCTTTCGGCGATGTGGCTTTTGGCAAGGAGTCGAAACCCAGTCTACAGAATCTCTTTATCGTCACGTTTAGTCTTCTAGATTAACCCCACAGCAAGAGTTTGCGAGATCCGGTCATTTCAAATTGATTTTGAAAGTTGCGTTTCTCCTCTTGAAATACCCCACATATAACACAACTGCAGCTCCTCTTTGAGACTGGAAAGTGTTATTCTGTAGTACTGTTCTTTCTACCGTAAGACTAAAACACTGAAAATGCCGCTGACAACTCTAAAATTTTGTAGTATAGCCAATCACAGATTTTGATAATAACAGGTATCTGCTCACCTTTCTGTTGTGGGGCCCTGGTTTAGTTGTCAGAGGTATTCGAGGTGTCATCCCTGGACCGTTCGTCCGCTGGCTGCCGGTGTGCCTTCTATGAGACCCTACTCATCACGTCGGTCGGTCACCAAATTGTTGGGTTTAAGCACCCTTCAGTTGTTGAAGGTTCGAGCCCGCTCCGCGCTGTTCGTTTGATGAGTGGTCTGCTGTAAAAAGGAACGGCTCAGACAGAGATATGAGATTAAACAATAAGCTGATTTAATGGTAGAAACAACAGTACAATATAACGAAGTAATAGAAGTACTTCGGGCCTCAGCTCTTCCACCGTGCGATGTACGTATCAGACAGTCAGACAGAACAGAGGCCGCGAGTGTACAGAATTCACAATATTTATTCCCACAAACGGAGAGGAGTTGTGTGGGAGGAGTTGTGTCGGTTGCTCCTCCCTAGGTGTTCATCCATTGGTGGACTCACTCCTGGGCGAGCCCTAGGCAGTGAATCAGAGTGAGTCAGCCATTGACGAGGTCTAAACAGCGAATCAGAGTGAGTCAGCCATAGTGTGGGAAGTTTGGATCTCCTGCGCCGCCGATCAGTCCCAGGTCATCTTTTATGGCAGCCATAAAATAAACAATTCTGGGTACGGGGGTGAGGTACCAATCCTTATCTTCGTTTATCCTCAGCACCTGGCCGTACCACTCCGCATCCCAATCTTTCTCTCAGACAATCTCTGCATAGACTCAATGGTGTCAGTTTTTTACCTTTCTCCTACAACCCCCCATGCTCCTATCCGGCCATTAAAACCCGGGGGGGCGACTGGATCCTCTACATTCCTAAGTCAACGCACACACAATTGACCACAGCAAACAAAGGAAAATAAGAACACTTGGTCTAGTTGAAAAAAGACCAAAGGGAGTAAATGCAAAATCAATATAAAGTGTCTTAAGCCAATTTTGAATCTCAGTCCACAGTCTTGCAACGTATGGACAATAAAAAATAAATGCATTGATCTTCCTCTTCCTCCTCACAGAATCTACAAAGTGGTGACGGTTCGATATTAAAGTGTTAAGTTGTTTTTTTTGTAGCAAAATCTTGTAAAAGATCTTCAGTTGGAAGATTCTTGAATAGGAATCAATTGTTGTTTTGTATATGGTTCTAAAAATTGTTTCCAGGGTATCAGAATATTAAATTCCTCTTCCCAGAAAGAACAGACCGCATGAGGAAAAGCAGTAAGGCCCCTGCTCTGTAAGCAGTGATTATAAATTATTTTATTTATTTTCATTTTTGATAGCCATTTCTGACTTCTTGTATGAGCTGTACAGACCTGTTGTCGGTTTCCATCTTTTTTTAATTTACGTTTCCAGTTAGTTGGAATAGCTGAAAGCAGCAGGTTAAAGTGAAGGAAATCACATATCTGACCAAACATACAGCAACAACACTGATATGAAATGAAATGACCTGTGCTATCTAGTAAATCCTTCATGAAAACAATTCCTTTTCTCAGGAGACTTTCCCATAGTAGTGGTTTTCCATCTATTAAAACTTCTGAGTTCAACCATATTAATTGATTTTGGATTTCTTCTGGTGTGTCTGGGGGGTAATACTGGAAACTCAACCAAGCCTTCAATGCATCTCTAACAAATGGTGAAATGTCTGCTAATATTTCTTTGAATAACCTTTCACAGTGATGAGATTTGAATTGGAAAAAGGGAAACAGTTTACAGTCAAAAAATAAATGCCCGAAATAAGTTCTGACTTGTTCTCCAAAGACTATTATAGTAAATCTTATTAATCCAAGATGCTTTTAAGGATGAATTCATTGCTGCCAAATTTTTTAAATTTAGTCCACCATTTTCAAGTGTATTATATATGTATTGCCTTTTAATCTTCTCAGGCTTATTATTCCAGATGAACTTAAACATTCGTTGTTCAAAGCTTTTAAAAAAAGACGCCTCTGGGGAGGGAAGTGAAATTAAAAGATAAACAAACTGTGGAATCACAAGAGCATTAATTCATGTAATCTTTCCCTGTAATGAGAGAGCTTTCCCTTTCCAAGGTTGAATTATTTTCTCAGTTTTCTGCATTTTTCGCTCAAAATTTGCCTTAACTAGATCTTTGAGATTTTCTGGAATGTGAATTCCCAGAACATCTACTGAACCATTACACCATTTGACTGGAGCTGAGCATTGTAGCTCAAAATCTGTGCCTCTTAATGTTCCTATTCTCATAATACAGCATTTATCAAAGTTAGGCCTTAGCCCAGCTAATTTTGAAAAGTTATATAAATCAACTATGAGGGCATCTAATGATGTTTTTTCAGGCTGTAGAAAGAAAGTTGCATCATCTGCATATAATGTTACTTTTGTTTCAATACCATTTGATCTAAGCCTGTTATACAATTGTTTCTAATTCTGATAGCAAGAATTTCAATGCACAATAGAAACAGATATGGAGACAGTGGACACCCTTGACGTACGCCTCTGGACAGGCTGAAGCTTTTTGATAAATATCCATTATTAACTATTTTACTGGTAGGTTGGTTATATAAAACCTTCACCCACTGTATAATGGTTTCCCCAAAATTAAAGAATTGGAGGGATTTTTGAATGAAATCCCATTTTACTGTATCAAAGGCTTTTTCAAAGTCAGCAACAAATAAAAGCCCTGGTTTTCCATCCTCTTCGTGATTATCTATCATATCAAGCAGATGGCGAATATTATCTCCAATAAAACGCCCTTTTATGAAACCTGTTTGATCATGTTTTATTATATTCCCAATTACTATTTGATTCTCCGTGCGATACATTTGGACAGAATGCGGGTATCACAACAAAGTAGTGTGTGGTCTCCAATGCTTCATATAAACAGGATTCTTGTAATGCCCTCTGGGTCTTGCTTCAGTAACAATGTGATGATGCCCCTTTCTGTGTATCTGATAATATTCCTTGTGTAAAGGAGTAGTTAAAGGATGCCAATAGAGGTTTTTTAATTTCTGTGTAGAAGGTTTTGTAAACTTCAACAGGTATACCGTCAATCCCTGGTGATTTACCAGGAGCGAAGGAATATAGCATCCAGTAACTCTTCTTCTAAAATGTTTCCTTCACAACTTAGTTGCTGATCTACTGACAGTATCTGATCATAATTCTTTTGAAAAAATAACTCAATATTGGATCCTACAGAAGACTCTGGAGCCAGAGCATATAAAGTTTTAAAATAATCCACCTCTTCCGCTAGTATTTCCTGTGGAGATGTAATCAAAGTACCATTTGGAGTATATAAGCTCATAATGTTTTTTTTGGCAGATTTTCTTTGGTTGAGTCTTAAAAAATGAGCTGTGCATTTTTCCCCTTTTTCCATCCATGTGGCTCGTGATCTATAAATTATACCATTCACACGCTCAGAATATAAATGTTCCAAACATTTGTTTAATGTTCTGATTGAAGGTCAACAGTTTAATGGCAGTATTGATCCTGTGTTGCTACTTAACAAAAGGAAGGGAGATGTTACAGGGTGGTTTAGGCTAGTTTGCAGCTCCACCCTGTGGACGTATTGTGCCTGTGATATATATACCTGCCTCACGTGACTATACCTCAGTTGTATGATTACCTGCTTACTGAGAATACACGGCGTTGAGACACAGCCTGACTTGCCTTGTTTATTAGAAATAAAAAAAAATAAAAAATGTATTTCATAACAACACAATTTCCCGATTTTGGATCAACAAAGTACATCTTATTATCTTATACTAACAGAACTACGCCTATATTGCGTACAGCGCCCATAAACTATGGCGCATCCCCCCCCCCAAAATCAAGTTGAACTGCCCCAGCCCCAGTAAAAACCAGAGGTTTATGTGAAATTGTTCTTTTTTTGAAATAATGGTTTTAGTGCATTTATAGGTTTTCATTTTGTAATTGTGTTTTTTGTAAAATAAATCAAACTCCTAAAAAACGTATACAGCTTTTATTAACATTGGAATTGACTGTGTAAGCGGCCGCGGGGGGGGGGGCGGAGCTTTAGAGAGCTCTCTCCTGACAGACTGAGAGGCTCTGATAACCTCAGCTCAGTGAGGTACAGGCACACCTTTATATGATCATTATAGTTATAAAAAAACAAGAGAATAGATTTTCATCTATTCTCTTATAGTATAAAATACTATATGACAGTAACAAAAACTTGTTATTAATAAACAAGAATACAGTTTGAAAGGGGAGTGATTTGTAAAATATCCATAAATAAAAAGAAAATCTGCTTCCAGTTCTGTTTCATATGGATGTTGAGAGATGTATCCATAGATCAAACGCCAGCTAAAATCTTGCCTAGGGCAGCAAATTGGTCAGGGCCGGCCCTGGAGGTACACACATATTGATAGATGTCTTGTTGAGGAACCTATGACCCAAGTTTGTCATCATTGCATAACTACACCGTAGTTGTGTATAAAACCACCAGACTCAGGGACAGCTTCATCCCACAGGCCATAAGACTATTAAACACCTGAACTTTGAAACAACATCCATAACATTCATCTGGCTGCTACTTAGAAATTATTTGTCAAATATATCATATTCCAATCACTTGTAGACTCTTATTGCACTATTTCACTTTTTACTATTTTACTATTTTTATTTTTGTATTTACTTGCACTATTTTCTCTGTGTATCTGTTTTATTGTGTTGCACTGTTGGAGGAGCCTGTGACCTAAGGGGGGTAGGGGGGTAGGACACGTTCGATTCCTGTTGTGGTTAGTGGGCCGTCGATGGGATTCATTCCATTTCAAAGTGCTGTTTGACGCTCCGTGTAAACTTCGCGCACTTCCACTCCAACATCCAATCACAGAGCTTGAGGACTAATCACGGGGTTTGTGAAGCAAAGCACATGTTGTAGTCCCAAACGAAAGCTGAGGATTCTGGGTAGTGTAGTGTCTTCTGCCATCCTAAACTCCAAAAAAATATTTGTTTCTCCGAATCGAAGGGGAAAAATACAAAAGCATTGTACACAATTTAAACCAATCAATGTTGTGTAATTAACAAGGATAATCTGGTGTTTTTGAGTTGATGAGTAGTGCAGATATCACTGTAAAATCAATCGACAGTAAAGAGAATACTTACTTCCGGGTGTAAAATCCTCCGTTATCCAATGGGGATGGACGCTCACATTGCCTTTAAGTGCCGCCGACATGGACCGATGCGGTGCTTCCCTGAGCGTCAAATACCGCCGCCGATGGGAATACATTGCAATCAGTTGAAAGCCCTTTGCGTCCGTTTATGAAGCTGAAGGAGACTCGGCGCGTCACAACTGCACGCCATAGAACCCTGACCAAGCGTCGCTCCTGGACGTTCAGGGAGTGAGACTGTGTTGTTAAAACGTACATTTTCGTTAAATAATACGGATAAATATGTGACGTTAGTGACGCTAACTAGCTAGCTGGACGTACTGCACTGTTGTTTACACTTATTTTTAATTCAATTCAGAAGTTTACTAAAGTCAGAGATCTTGGCTCTGTTATAGATAAGTAAGTTATACTTTATATTACATAAATAGACCATAGCTTTATTTATTTCTCTGACATGTGTAAGAAATTAAAATCAATATGATATGATATGGTGTAATTTAAATTAAATACAGGGTTTTAATTCAAAGCAGTTTTATTCTGAAAAACCGGAAGTTTACACTAACTTTTAACTTAACACTTTTATTCTGAAAATTCTTCATTTCCGGTTAGCATTAGCAGGTGGCTAACGTTTTGAAACCGTGAATTGAAGGTGAAATTACATGTGATGTTGTACCCTAAACACACTGGGTTTAACACTCATTTATTGACGCTGAAATTACGTTTATTAGGGAATGTTTAAATAACCACGGACATTTAAATTAAATACAGGGTTTTAATTTAAAGGAGACATGTCATGCTTTTCCGGTTATTACCCGTCCCCTTGTGTGTTATGAAGGTTTGTATGCATGTGAACGGTGTGCAGAGTCAAAACCCTCAAAGTACACCCTGTAGCGAGTAAAACTCTAACACAGAAAATACCTCCCCAAAACGCCTCGTTGGAGATACGTCATTGTCCATTGTTTACTTCCTGGGTATCGTCAGAGCCCTAGAGAGAAAAGAGTTACGACACTCCCATAGACCTCCGTTGTAAAAAATGGCGGCGCCTACTTCCGGGGTATGGACATCGAAATAGTTCCAAATATCGTCATTTGGGCGTTGGACCTCATTCACTTACATTACGGCGCGTCGATTAGTTCCAGTTGCTGAAATATCGAACTCTTTTGAATTGTCAACTGTCTATATTGTATCAGAGGCCCTTTATGATGCTTATACTGGTCTTCATTTGTATATGCACAGCGTAATTATCTTTATTTTATCTTGGTTGTTACAACCAATTTGCTAGCATTGCCTGCTAGTTAGCTAACGCGACGTCGTCAGCTTTGAAGGTAAGATTTCAGTAATGAATCGCTAACAGCTTATATATCAATGATGCTGGGTAACTAACAAGCAGGATTTAGATTGATTATGTGTTTTTGTTATTTTGGTTTTTATCTGCTGAACCTGACCGTGTCAGCCATCCTTAGTCGGCTTTTTCTGTATGATATGACTTAACTGCTAGCACTAGTAGAAATGAGGTGGCGTTTTTGTGATAAATATTTCATTGAATTTTGGGATATACTAACATTTCATTATGTGACATGTTGACTGTACTTAGTTTTTTTTTGTACTGTTCCGTGTTAACTCATCTGTACTGTACAACTAGCTTAGCGCTACTTTTTAATGCTTGATGGCATGCTAGGATAGATTCCTTTGTATTGTAATATACACATTAGTTTAATGATTGTTCTTCAAAGGTATTATTCAGTCTTAAAAAAAGAATAGCCTACTGAACAGGCTACTCTACAGCAGTGAATGAAGGATGAGCCTAAAACATGGTCATGCATCCAAAATGTTTATTTTTAACAAAATAAACACTTTTTAAAAAATAATAAGCACTTTTTTTATTCAGCCTCATATGTCAGCCATGGCTGTTGCTGCTGCTGAAGGAGGGTGCTGCTGCTGAAGGAGGGTGCTGCTGCTGGAGGGTGCTGCTGCTGGAGGAGGGTGCTGCTGGAGGAGGGTGCTGCTGCTGAAGGAGGGTGCTGCTGCTGAAGGAGGGTGCTGCTGCTGGAGGAGGGTGCTGCTGGAGGAGGGTGCTGCTGCTGAAGGAGGCTGGTGCTGGCAACGGCTGCAGGTGATGACTGCTGAAAGAAGAGGAGGCTGGAGGCTGCTGACGGTGGACCGGGAATGGAGATGCCAAGTACATTGATGGCAACGAGTAAGGTGTTTGGCAGTGGCCTAGATGTTATGACCTTCGGTGCAGAGGTCTGTTGGGTCTTCTTTGCCTTCTTACTCTGACTCTTGCTGCCAAGATACCGTTTATGTTTATCCTTCCTCTCAGCCCTGATGCACTTTGATGCAATCCTTAACCTCAGCCTGATGTTTGTTGAGAGGATTTTTTTCTTCAGGTCATGGCATGAGGGAAGGTTGCTGTCCAGCAACATGGCTTCTTGTTCCAGCTGTGACACTGCATTTGAGGACTCCATGAGGGAATCGCTCGTCCTCACACGGAGCAGCTGCTCCACGTTCTGAACAAGGGTGAAAACCTCATCAGATGGACGGTAAAGTGCACCCCTTTTAAATTCTTTTAATACCAGCAGACCAGCTCTCTCATTTTCACCATCACTGACATTTTTCACTAGGGCACACTGGCATTTGTCACAAAGTGAGAAGCTGATGACCCTTTTCACGATGTATCCTGCAAGGTGGTATAGCACACAGGACTCGGTTTTAGTGATGTCAGGTGGTGTTGTCAGGTCTACCAGCTGCTCCACTCTCAGAACGTCAGGAGGACTGCAGCTGCTGTTCTGCGTGTCCAGGAAGTCTGCCAAGTGGTCTGATCCATCCTCCACGTAACTGCCAGTATGCACTGGCGATAGGAACTGGCCCACGGTGACAGCGCGCAGTGCATATTGGAACTCTACAGGTGTTGGGACAGAGTTCCTCAGACGAATGGACGAAAATGTGTTTTCCAGGCAGTCTTGAGTGAAGCGGCTTGTGAGAACAAATTTATGCCCTTGTCTCAACAGGTCATGCTGGACCTCCAGGATTGTTGTTGTGGCCATCACCAGTCCTGTCTGGACTGGTTTCCAGCTGCCCTTGGGACCGATCTTCAGGCCCCGAAACAGATGGATGGAGTCCCGGAGGAAGATGATGGCCTTATCATACTCCTCCATCTTGAAATGACTTAGGGCAGTAACAGTGTTGCGCAACGACATGAGGTCAAACCAGTGGTCCACCGTCTCCAAAAACCACGCAGTGGTAAGGTAGGACTCTGGTCTGTGCTCCTCCGCCACCATGTACCTCAGGGCAGCACTCGATGACTTGGAGAAGACATGCATTGCTGAACTGACCTTCATTTTCTCAAAATGACTAGGCTCCAGGACGCCTCTAGACAGCTTAGGTGCCAGTTTTAGGGCCATTCCCTCTTGGTATGACACCAGATCCTTCAGGGGGCCAACAGACACCACACTGGACGGCAGCTTCTCTTTGTCCACCACATCCTGTGGTATGGTGATGACGTGACCATTCACCAAGGCACTCTTTAAATTCTTCACCACGTGTGGAACGTCAGGCATGAAGTACAGGTGCTGGTGTGGCTTCACAGGATGTGCTGTCCACGGCTTGGCATAGGTCACCCCAAAGGACTTCCACATAGCCCTATTGGGGCTCCCCATATCAGTGGTGATGTTAACCACATGAAGCCCTATAGATGCCGCTGCTTCAACGATGTTGAGTATTATGTGCTGGCACACTGCACCGTCAGTAAAATTACCACTGTAGTGGTAAGACACAACCTGTTTCCACCGCGTAGTAGCACCAGCCAGCATGAACACTAAGGCATGAGTGGCCTGGCCTTTGTGGCCAGGTAGTGTTGTGTTCCCAAACAGCCTCCCTGTTCCCAGATGCAGCTCCACGCTAGGGGTGATGGACATCTCATCCAAGGTGAGCACACATTTCTTCTCCATCTCACTCATGCCATCTGCCTTCAGCCTCAGCATATCAAACACCTCCCCCAACACTCCTGGCTCCAGTTTGACGTGCTGCATCCTCCTCTGAATGGTCCTGATGTCAGGCAGAGGCATATTCATGGCTTGGAGGGTTTTATATCCTGTAGTGCCACAACAGAACCTTAGTTGTATTGCTTTTTTCACGGTTTCTTTCCCCCACCGTATCCCACCTTTTTTTGATTGCCCAAGTGCTCTAATTTGGTCTGTGTTGAAGATTTTTTTAAACTTTAGATTAATCAAATTGTGTGTTTTTTTTAATGCCGAATTAATCCTTTTCTGGTTTACCAGAGCCCTCTCTGCTCTCTTTCGTAATCTCTCCCTTCTTAGTTGCCTCATTAGATCCTCCACGTGAGCCCGGTCACAACTGGCCCTTGGCAGTCTGGTCCCTGGAGCACCTGACCCTGGCAAACTGGCCTGTTCATAGCTCACCCCTGACTGACTGGCTCCTGGCACACTGATCTCTGGTAAGGTGGCCTCTTGATTGTCGGCCCCTGACATACTGGCCGCTGGCAGTCTGCTGACATCTGTCTCACTCTCTCTGTCTGTTATGTCCCTTTCATTCCCTTGGAACTCCACCTCAATATCTCCCTGAATCTCTGTAACAGTAACAAGGCAATCTTGCTGTTATATGTGTATGCTGCCTTTACATGTGCACCTATTGTAATTTAAGGGTACACTACACTCCTATAGTGACATTCATCTAAGTTCGTCTATTGGCAATGTTAAAGTATAAAGAAATCTGTAGATTATCTACATGTGGTATATGAATCTTCAGAGAATCCCTGAACCCTGGTAGTTTTGAAGCTGTATAATCTGAAGGTTGCATTAGGAGTGTAGTCTATCCTTGAATTATATAACATGGGAAACATTGTTAGCTTCATATATCATACCAATGTTTGATGTGCCATAATTGGTGTGGTCATCATTCCTGACATTAACAGCTGGAGGCATACTCCTTGACGTGGATTTCCTCCTTTTCGGCTTAGGCCGATGTATAAATACTGTTGGAACAGCATCTGGCCTCAACCTCAAATTTCCTCCTGATTTGTTGCCAATAAATTGGTCGTCTTCAAAGTGTACCTGTAGGTAGGTAGGTTTGATCAGTTTCCACTGCACACTTCAAATGTCATTGAAGAGTCATAATTCTCTACACTTGGAAATATGATGCCCTTTAAAATGTTAACAAGTCATGTCACCTCTGTGAACATTACTTACATGACAGAGTTTTCTGCTGTTTTCTGCCGTCCTCTGTCAGACACAGGTTTTGTCTGTTGACCATTGCCATCCATCTCTTCCTTCGCTCTACGTCCTTAGGGAAGCCATACATCCGGAACCCCTTCTCGGATCGATTCATTAGAGCATCCAAATGCTGCACATCCAACCATGGTATGACAACTGATCTATTAAAATGCAATATAAACGAAAGTGCCATAATATTTGTTGTGCAAACACTTTTAACATGAATATTGCTATGTCCTCTGTTCAGTCTGCTCCCAACTGTATTCTCTCCCCTTATTCACCACTGTTCCTATTCTTGCTCTGCTTTTTAGGGCCCAGGAAACAGATGAAGAGGATGTCCCTTTCACAAAGGAACCTTTTTGTTTTTTTCAAAATGGTTAGGCTCCTGGATGCCCTAGAGTTCTGTTCTTTCTGTATTGTACTGTTTTTTTGTAAATAGTTGCTTACCCTAACCCTTTTTTGTAAATAGTATTGCTTTTTTATAAATAGTTGCTTTTTTGTAAATAGTTGTTTGTAAATATTTGTAATAATTGTTGTTCACACAATTATGCTTCTGTTTTTCACTTTTTGGTGTCCATTGTTCAGCCACTGTATTGGTAAGCAACAATTTGTTTTGGCCAAAATGTGTTCTTCACACTCCTGACTCCAGTTTGATGTGCTGCATTCTCCTCTGAGTGGTCCTGATTTCAGGCAGAGGTCATGGCTTGGAAGGTTTTATATCCTGTAGTGCCACAACAGAACCTAATATGAATTGCTTTTTTCAGTTTCTCTATTTTTTTTATTGTCTCGTCGCTGGATCACCTCCCCCTGGCAAAGTGGCCTCGTCATTTTTATTTTTATTGTTGACAAACCTGTTTTTGTTGCTCTGTTGAACCATGGTTCAACAGGAGCTTCTGTAAATAGTTTTGTAAATAGTTTTAATATTTATCATAGTAATCATTTTCAGTCTCCCACTCTGTCTCAATTTAATTTATGGTTTCTTTGCCCCACCATATGTGTTGTTGTCCAAGGTGTTGTAGTGGCACCCTCAGGCGGCCGTCAAGAGGGCCGGCCCTACTTCAGCGCGTTTGTTGATGAGAAGAAGAGGTCGTTGAAAGCAGCACAAAAGAAAACTACAAAATAAAAGGCTATGTTAAATCAACTAGTTTATTAGCAAAACAGACAGTCCAATTCTCACAGAGTACTCTGGACTCAATTCTACCACCGTGGGATACAAGTTATCCGGACAGTCAGTCAGAAGGGAGTGCTACAGTATTGAAATGTTACAGTAGTTATACATCCTGGACGACCCCCAAGCAGTGAGTCAGCTGGTGTTGATTTCATCTGGTCCGTCCTCTCTCTTTACAGTGTGTGTGTGCAAGTATGAACTAAGAGCACCTCCTGTTCTGAGTGAAACAGTCTCTCAAGATAACATTTGATTAGGTCAGCTGAGACCCCCTTGCACCATATATTCAAAAACTCACACACTAAACAGAACAGCAGATAAAAGATAACACCTTATTCTAACTTTATGTTGTTTCAAGTAACATGTAATGATTCCTCAAACCCTCTTGCAAAAACCTCTGGATTCACATGACTAACAGAGTGAGAGACAATGGTCCTTCTAATTAGGTCAGCTGTCTTCGAGTTTAGAGGAAGTCCAGAGAAGGCTTTAGGCTCTAAGAACAGTCAACCTTTGTTAGTTAACTACTCCTAAAGATGTCATGGGATGATGATGTTTAAACATATACAAGTATAGCTTTCAGAGAGAAAAACATGTGACATTTGTGTGGTAGGCTACATGATAAAATGTGTGTGCGTTATATCAAGAATCCTAAATGTTAATACATTTGATCTCATAATTCCCATAACAGATGTTTCACTATATGATGCACCTATCAGGTATAGTTGATCAATTATTATTTCGTTGTACAACAATCAAACAATAATGAGAAGTTACATCCCCTACTACCCCAGCAGCCTAACAGTAGCAACAATCATACAGCCTACAGACACTGCAATGAGCACACACACATTTCATCTAAACAGGTTTAAGGCATACACATTCATTTATGGAATCTTTAAATGAATATAGAAAATACGCTGGATTAAACTTTTCTGCTATAACACTAGAGCTAAAACTGTGAACACAGGTACATTAATTCCCCCTTTGGATCTCTAATCAAGAGATCCACACCGTTTACCCAGAACCTTCAAACATGCTTTGTTCATACTATTTTTAAAAAACTTCTATACAGTGTCTGCCCTACGCCATTGTATAGATCAATCAGAAACTGAGATCTAGAATATTTGAAACCTTCATGGGGCCAGAACACAACTTTTCGTGGCAGTGAAGGAACTATTAGAAGGGGTTACCTGAGTTCTAAAAAGCAGCATCTTTGTGTGGTGAATCATCAGGGCCCTCCTCCCCCTCATAGGAATACGCCAACAAGGGCATCTGATAGGGAGGGGGAGTCGCGGCTTTCCCTTCAATGGTGGAACTGATGAGTCGAACACACAACGAGCGAATACAGGGCACACAACAGCACCCACATGTTACCAAAATAGCCCTGAATGTAGCAATAGAAATTAGAAAAGACATTATTAAACCTTTCCATTGACCAAACATGTTTGTCATCCATTCCTCCATAAAATTGTTGACCCCTGAGTGTTCATGCATTGTTTTAGATAGGGTGCGAAGACCTTCCAAAGCTCTAGTCACGAATGGGCCTGTCCTAGTACCATTGTCAATTGGAGGGAAAACATTGGCCAGGGTGGTGCAGTTAGGAGGACTAGCCATCTTGGTCAGTTGTAACATACAGTTGTAACCCCAGGTATCTATATGGAGCCGTGTGTTTCAGGGGGCGGGGTCCCGTAGACTCCTGTCCGCCTCCTCGCCGGCCGTAATCCCCTTTCCAAGATCGCCTGTTGTTACCTCTGTGTCTTTGTCCTTGTCATCTGTTGTATGGGTCGTTGCTTCTGCTGGGCTGTCGTCGTCAGATGTATCGCTCTCTCGTCCTGCTGCAGCGATGTCAGTTCTGATGTCGTCTAACGTCCTTGCTGGAGGTTTTCCAACGGCGCACTGGCTCCAATGATACCACGTTTCCCCCTTTCCTTCGAGGTGAACTGCATGTGATGTCCTCTGAGTCACTCTGTGCGGGCCGGTGAACCTTGGGTTGAGCCACTTCGGACGAATGTCCTTCAGCCAGATGAATTCTGCGGTGTTAGCCTCGTGCTTCTCCGGTCCCCCTTTGGCGTCGGCAACCTGAGTGGAGAAATCTGATACCAAGCCCTTAAGTTGCTGGTAGTATGGTTTGCTATCCATCTCTTCTACTTCTTTCCCTACTGCTAATGCTCCAGGTCCAGGAAACTGGTGACCATGTGTTAGCTCAAAAGGAGAGACGCCTGTGCCTCTGTTTACAGAACTGCGAAGGGACAATAGGGCCAAAGGTAGTGCGTCTAACCAGTTCATGCCTGTGGCATCACAGGCCTTACTGAGCTTCTGTTTGATACTCTGATTCATTCTTTCTACCTTTCCCTGCGACTGTGGATGATACACTGATCCAAAGTTGTGTCTGAGTCCAAGGGACTTCTCAACTGTCTGCAAATGATGATTCTTGAAATGGCTGCCATTATCTGACCTCACCCTTCTGGGGAACCCATGTAGGGGGATGTAATGAGTGATAAGAAACTTGATCACTGAGTCTGCATCTTCCCTGCGACATGGTATGGCCTCTGGCCATCCTGTATATGCATCTACCACCACTAGGAGATACCTGAACCCTCTAACCCAGGGGTGCCCAATACGTCGATCGCGATCGACCGGTCGATCGCAAGGGTAGTGTGGGTAGATCGCATGGCATTTAGAAAAATAAATAAATAAAAAAAACGTTTAATTTTTTTAATTTTTTTTTTTAAAGTTAGCCTATCATCCATCCTTACTATGGCATTTGCAACTTGATTGAAGTACAGGTAAGCCAGTATGAGTTGTATTGTGCCATACGGGTTCATGCTGTTATGAGGGGGCCTCACCTCCTCAACTGAAGCGCAAATGCGGCGCACTATTATTCGCTTATGCGGCGCAATTTGTGTAAACGCGCCACAGTTTACGCGCCCCCCCCCCCCCCACACAGATTGGGCAGGGACGGCCCTGTAGGTAGATCATTTGGGCTTGGTCATTTTAAAAGTAGCTCCCAAGCTGAAAAAGTGTGGGCACCCCTGCTCTAACCTTATCAATCATATCTGTGTAGTCAATGATGATTTGTTCTCCGGCCATTTTAGGTAAAGGAAACTTTCCCTGGTGAGGCTTCACTGTTGCTCTGATGTTGTGGGTGAGGCAGATTACACATTCTTCCAAATGGTTCGCTATCATGTCAGGTAAGTATGGGTGCCACCAATGCGTGAGATGTCTGTTCATTTGAGTTTTACCACAATGAGTGGGGCCATGCGCTTCTTTTAGCATGGATCTTATCCACTCTGGGGTAGAACTGGTCTACCGTCTGGAGAGTACCAAATTCCTTCTTTGTTTGTAGCCCCCCTTTCCAACCATAGTGTTTTCTCTTGCGGGGAACCTGCCTCCTGTGCTACCTTGAGAGTGTCATCAGTGACTGCTGGGAGTAACTCTGGTGCTTTGGTACCAACATCTGGAAATGTGGTAAGTACCCTGCTTTGTCTGTGGCTGCTCTGTCTGCTGCATTGTTTCCCCAAGCTAAGAAGTTATCAGCTTTGTTATGGCCCTTACATTTTAGCAATGCTAATTTGCTTGGTAACATTACTGCTTCCGCTAGCTTTTTGATGTCTTTTTCATGTTTAATGGGAACATTGGTTGAAGTTACAAATCCTGCTCTCATCCACTGGCGCATTTCAACATGAATTATTCCATGGACATAAGCTGAGTCTGTGTAGATGTTAACTTCCTTTCCATCTGATAGTTCTAACGCTGCAGTGACTCCTCTTAGTTCTGCCAACTGTGCTGAGACTTCCCTGTTACCCTTTCAGCTGCTCTTTCTTCAAACTCTCTTATGCCTGTCTGACTTACCACTGCATAGGCTGCCTGGAGCCCATGGATGGGGTGCCTAAAGCAGCAACCATCTGTGAATAAGTTTTCTGCGTCTGGGATTGGTTCCTCCCTGAGATCCACTCTCAACTTCACATCCTGTATGACCTTGTCCTCACATCGGTGTGGTTCTCCACTGCCCATGTTGTCTGCGCTATTCACGCCCTCATGTGAATAGGTTATGTGTGCTTCTGTCAAAGTTTTCTCAAGTCTTGTCTGTCTGGTGGATGACATGGTGAATGCGCTGGAGTTAACAAATGAGACAATGCTGTGTGTTGTCAAAACTGTCAATGGGTGCTGCATCACGATGTGTGAAATTTTGTTTAAAATCCGAGCTGTTCCTGCTGCATGTCGTGTGCATGGAGGTTCTCTGTTTTCCACTCTATCCAGTGTTATGCTAATGTACATCAGTATTGACCTACATCCCCCCTTTTTCTGAAATAGGATTCCGTTTACGGTATTCTCATTCTCAGAAATGTCAAGGAAGAAAGGCAACATGTATGATGCAGAAGCCAGTGCTGTTACCTGGGACATGGATTGTTTCAGAGAGATGAATGCTGATTCTGCTGTCTGAGTCCAGTCAAGTGTTGCTGTCAAGTTTCTGATACCTTTGTCGTTGATCAGAGCTCTGAGCTCTGCAGTCCTTGGGTTGTACTCAGGTATGTAATGTCGGCTGTAGCCTGTCAGGCCCAGAAAAGATAACATGTCTTTTACAGTCTTAGGTTTCGGGTGGCTCAAAATGAGCTCCTGGTGTGATGCTGACATGCCTGTACCTGCCGGAGAGATGAGCCTGCCCAAAAATGCAACCTCCTTGCGGGTACACTGCAGTTTCTTTTTGGATACCTTGAACCCTGTTGTGTGCAGGCGCACCAGTAAATTACGAGTGGCTTCCAGACAGAGGCTGGTGAAGGGGCTGCAATAAGCAGTCATCCACATATTGTATCAAAACCACTCCCTCTGGTAATGAAACCCCGTCCAACTGTTCCCTCAAAACTTTATTGAAAATTCCTGGGGATAAACTGAATCCCTGAGGAAGTCTGGTGTACTGCAATCTTCTTTGTCAATGGTAAATGAGAAAATCGGTCTCATTTCCTCTGCCAATGGAATGCAGAAGAAAGCATTTGCAAGATCAATACATGTAAACCACGTGTGCTCTGGAGTAATGTTGCAAATGGCTGTGTAGGGATTTGGAACTGGTATCAAAGGAGTAGTAGTGATAGCGTTGATAGCTCTAAGATCACGTGCCATTCTGTAGTCCCCATTGGGCTTGTGTACTGGTAAAATAGGTGTGTTCCAATCACTGTGGGAGGGTTCTAAAACGCCTGCCTTCTGCTTGTTGAGAGTTTCTAATTTCTGAACCAACTGTCGCTCGTATGTATTGAGTGCTGTGGCTAGGAGACTTATTGCCTCGTCACCCTCTACTCCAGGGCTTCCCAAACTCCGGACCAAGGTCCGGATCCGGACCGAACTGCAAATCAATCCGGACCGAACCCTGTGTCCAATTATTAAACTTTTTTTTTATTTTTTTTTTTAAAAAAAAATTCTGATTCTGACGTAAATTAAAGTGGACCTATCATGCTATACTGGAAAAATATATTGTAGGGCCATAGCTATACAAAACATGTCTGTGAAGTTTTTTGCTTAAAATACCAAACAGATCCCCCATTGTAGCCATGCCTCATACTGCTCATACCCCTCTTTTGCAGCCCTGTTAGAGAAACGCGGATTTTGGATCCTTAGCTTTAAAAAAAAAAAAAGAGGAGGCGGAGCTAATGCCTGATCAGAATTCTACCGGAGATAAAGTAAAATTCTGCTGTGATAAAACGCCATCCTGTTCTAAACCACATCAAAGATTATTTCTGAAACAGTATGGAGCTCGAATGCTTTTTCTCTTGCGGGTTTATCACAAGGTGAGTTCCTTTTTTTATTTCCTGCTTTTTAAACACATGTGCTCTCCAGTACAGGTTAGCTCTGAGTGTTAGCGAGGCTTGCTAATGTAAACAAAGACGAGATTACGTCCAAAACACGTCAGGCATTGTTTCTGATAGCAATTTTCTGTGGGTCCGCTGCCGATTTGACGTCAGATCGGCAGCAAATCTGTATTCGCTCGTTGTACCCCCGTTTTTAAAAGATTTGGGTATGGAGGAAAAGAGAGAGGGTTTTATTTTCTGACGCTGCGTGAGTTCCCCGACGAACCGGGGACACATATTTATGTATAAAAGACATTACAAAGTGCATTTTGCATGATAGGTCCCCTTTAAATGTTCTTGGGTCTGACGCGTTGTGAGAATGAACGTGCATATATATGTACTTGTGTGCGCAAGCGTGACACGCATTGCAGACCGCAAGTTAACCGCAAGTTTACCTTGACTTTCTAATGCTTCTAATGCCATTTTTGCCGAGGTTCAAGGCATTGGCTACAGACAAACAGTTCCATTTCTCCCACTAGTTCAAGCCATCATACTGTATGTATGTATTGAATGTGTGTGTGTATACAGGGGCGCCGTTTACCGACAGGCAAGTGCTTGGACCAGAAGGGGGCCCCCAATATAGTTAATCTACTATAAGTAGATTAATAATCCAATCCAATCCAGCTTTATTTATATAGCACTTTAAAACCTCCAGACCAAAGTGCTGTACAGAGAGATACATAAAGTATAAAATCACACAGCTCAGCTCACAAAACATTAAATAAATAAATAAATTTAAAATAAAAGATACAAACACAAAACAAACCAGAATAAACCTAACAATTTCAAAATAAAAAAATAAAAACATAAAAAAAGATTAAGAAGGTCCACAGCAGCGACAACATGAAACACCCTTTAATTTACTGCAACGACATGTTGGGAAACCCCCTCAAGGGGGCCCCATGCATAGCGCGCCGAAACTGCTTCTTAATTTCAGTTTCGTTGCTCTGCTCCGGGCTGGGGGGGGGGGGGGGACTTTACTGGCATTGATCCGGACCATTGACCTTGTATAAAATTCACAAGTGGACCTTTAACAAAAAAGTTTGAGTACCCCTGCTTTAGATTAATCAAATTGTGTTTTTTGGCTGAATTAATATTTTTCTGTTTAACCCTAACCCTCTTTGTTCTCCTTCTCATTCATTTTACTCTGTTTTGTTCTAACACACATCACTTTTTCCATACACTGTTCTTAATACTTGTTCACACATTTGTTCGTCCCTTTTACTTTGTTCTTCCTGTTGTTCTTGTTCAAACACATATATCAATTGTTCATCCACTGTTGTGGTAAAATGATATTCATAGTCTTAACATGATCATGCTACCCATGCTAACATGAATACAAGCGTTTCCCTTCAAAAATGTAAAACGTATCTAAGTAATGGCAACCAAGCTTTCCGTTGTCACCCTGCCTCTCCAAATGCAAAACTGTCAATAAAAAGTATGCAATAATGCAATTACAGCTGAAAAAGTACTTGGGTGTGTGTGTTTTTTTAAAATATATTTACCATACAATAACGCAATCGCTGCTGTCTGTCTGTCCCATAGAAGAACATGACAGCGCAGCGCAACTATACTACGGACGTGACTGCCCTGGCAGTGACATCAACATAGCCTGCTTGTGCTACCACACTTTCCCCTCAAAATATCGTTAAATAACGAAACTTGGAAATAGTGCCAATCCATACAAAGTGTAACCACATCATGTAAATATGAAAGCAATCTTTAAAAAATAACAGCGTTGGTTTAATCTATGACTATTTTGACCATGTTCGTGCTGTTTTTGCCATAGAGAAGCATTGCCACGGAAGTGCGTTTGGAACTATCCCGGCATACATAAACCACGTGACCGGCTGGCGGCGACATCAGAGAGTGTCGTAACTCTTTCTCTCTAGGACTCTGGGTATCGTGACGTAGGAATGGCCAGTAGCCACGCCCAGAGCAAACCCTCTGCCAGCCGAACATATATACAGTTGGAATCTCAGGTTCAGTTCAAAACTGTATCCAGTCATGCCAAAGAGGGTCTGTTTCCTGTCTTGTGAGGGGAAATCTTCAATGTATGCCTTACCGAAGGCAGAACCACGACGAAGTCAGTGGTTGACATTCCTTTTTAACACTGTTCCTTCAGATGTTCGAGCCGGTATTGTACTGTGTGCGCAGCATTTCACGGACCATAGCTTCACAAACCTTGGAGCGATTCATTCCGGATATGCAAAGCGTAGGACACTGAAGGACGATGCTGTTCCTACTTTGTTTGGACCAGCGGGAGATTCGGGTACACAACCTGTAAGTATTCATTGTTGTTTGTGTATTTATGATGTTTAAAACAAACAAGGTATATCTACCACGACTGTGTAAATAGGTAAACGTTTTTCTGGCTGCTAAGCCATTGACACAGTGCTAACAGGGCTAACTAAGTTGCTAGCGTTTCCATATATCAACTTCAATGTCAGCAGATGCCTTACATGTATCTCATAGCAGGAGAATGTCTGCATTCACACACGAAATACTCATAGACAGTATACTCCGGGTGATTTACCGTACGGTCAGTCGCGAAACGTAATTACATTATAGCTGGCGTTCCTAGCGTGTATGCTACCGAGGTAAACAAGAAGGCTACTAACAGCTAGACATGAGTTTGATAGGGAAAACACTGTTTTTATGCCAGCTACAATGAATGACCGAACATAGTAGTAACCTGTATAACCTGTTTCAATAATTATAACCTTGGCCCGACATATCTTAGGCGCCAATAGTCTGTGTAAAATGTATGCTTATGAAACTAGGGCAATATCCTTATTGTTGTATTATTTGCTTGCTGTGCTCATTGTGTGTGCCGTGACTTGGGAATTGATGGACCCAGTCGCCGCCCCCGGGTTTTAATGGGGTGGACAGGAGCGTGGGGAGGGGTTGCATGGGAAAGTGTTTAAACTTACAACATTGAAAGTAGCAAGGTCATGTGCAGAGACTGTGCAGAGACTGTGCAGAGACTTAGAGTATACAAAGAGGGTACTGCCAGGTACGAAGATAAAGATTGTTATGATCACCCCATGTTGACCCCATGAATTGTTTACCCCATGGCTGCCATGAAGATGGCCTGGGACTTATCAGCGGGCGCAGTAGATCCAAACATCCCACGCTCTGTACGGGGTGGAAGACGGTCTCCAGGGCAGCAATGGCTGACTCACTCTGATTCGCTGCCTAGGGCTCGCCCAGGAGTGAATCCACCAGTAGATAACACCTAGGGAGGAGCAACCGACACAACTCCTCCCACCCAACTCCTCCCCGTTTGTGTGTATAAATATAGCATGATAGGTCCCCTTTAAGGTACACAACAAAGGACAAAATTACAAACAAATTATAAATGCAAAAAACATTTGGTGCGGATTGTTCATATTTGTTTGTACTGGTGATCACATGGCCAATTGTATTTAAAGAATTGTGAGCTCCTGCAGCTTTCTTTTCTTTCTTAAGTATTTCTTAATGTTAACAGTAGAAGATGGCACATCTTAAAGGGATAGTTTGGGTGTTTAAAGTGGGGTTGTATAAGGTACTTATCCATAGTCAGTGTCTTACCTAGAGTAGATGATGTCGGTATTCCCCGAGTTTGGAGATGCAGACAGGAGCAACCACATGGAAGCAAAGCAATGTACTGCTCTGGACAGGGTCAGCAGCAAAACATATTGTAGCCACCTTAAAGGAGAGGTGTCATGCTTTTCCGGTTATTACCCGTCACCTTGTGTGTTATGTAGGTTTTTATGCATGTAAACGGTCTGCAGAGTCACAAACCCTCAAAGTACACCCTGTAGCGAGTAAAACTCTAACATAGAAAATTCCTCCCCAAAACGCCTCGTTGGAGATTTCTCAGTTTCTTTCTTTGCTCCACGGATGGGTCCGTTTGGTTCCGGGTACGAGCTGACGTCAGCTCGTACCCGGAACCAAATGGACCCATCCGTGGAGCCGTTACGTTACGTCCGCGGAGCCGTTACGTTAAGCCTCTGCTGATTGGTCCAAATTGACCAATCCACAGACTTCCTCACACACACACTCAGTGCAGGCAGCTCTGCTGATTTCTCATCCCTGGCTGCAGGCTGATAACAGACAGTTGGGATCGCGGCGAAATTCTCTCTGCAGACCCATTCTCACAGCGTTTATCAACCTTTTTCTTACTCAATATCAAGCCAAACTTATTGTCTTTACTTCGGCTGTGAGTTTGTGTGTGCTCAGGATGAGTTTGGCTGTGTTTCGCTGTGTATCGCTAAACAAGGAAACCACACCTCCACGGAGCTCAGCGCGATTCACAACGTCCCGACCAATCAGAGCACACTGTGCTCACAGGGAGGGGGGGGCAAGAGCTGCAACGAGCCGTTTAGTGGAGAGAGTGAATACTGCTGAATACACATACTTTACAGAGATATGCTGTATGCGAAACCAATGTGAGTTTGGAAAAATGCACAGTATAAATCTATTTTAGTAGACATCAACAATGGAATTATGATCAGTGGAAATGGCCATGACATGGGACCTTTAAAGAAAGGCCCTCCTAAAAATATCGTATGCTATATTTTGAATATTTTCGTGTGTTTACCTTGCCATAAGACAGCCCTTTTCAGGGAACTGAAGCTGTTGTATGCATCTATGCTCTCGCCAAAGCAACCTTTGGTAAGTTTGTTTTTGTTATTATGTGACTTTGGTAAGTTCGGATTCACCAAAGAAACACAATAGCACAAACAAACTAAGCGATTGAGGCAGCGGTAGACAAGCAACTCCAGTGTTCTGAGAGGTAAAATTACTGTTTTTTTGTCTGGTGGCTTTGCTGAGAACATAGATAACGACTTCAGTTTTCTGTAAGAAACATAGACGGTATAGCTGTCTCATGGCAAGGTAAACCAGCAAAATGTTCTAAATATATCATACACTTAACTGATTTTTTTGTGAGCCTTTCTTTTATGCTTCTTAAATATGTTTTGCTGCCGACTCCATCCACCCCAGTACATTCATTTGCTTCCGTGCGGTAATTCCTGTCTGCATCTCCAAACTAGGGGAATGCCGACCATCATATACTGTGGACGTAATACACTGACTATGGATAAGTACCTCATACAACCCCACTTCAAAACATCAGAACTACCCCTTTAAGGGTCTGAGTGGCTGTATTTAGGCTATACACTTTATTGTAGACTTATTTTAGGAGCTTTAAACTTCCAAAATTTGAAAATAAATAAATAATAATAACTCAAACCAAAACGTATGCAATTTGTATTAACACAGCCAAATGATGGGAACATTTAAAAAAAAAACTAAAATATTCCTAGCCATGCACAAGGATTAAAAGGCGGGGGGAATAAATAAGAAACATACCACACACAACGATGCATGGTGCGCTTGGCAGGTCATCAACTTCCGATGGCAGACAAGTTTCATCAACTTTCAGAAACATTTTGGCCTGGTCTTCATTGAAATGCTTCAAAAGAAGCATCAGACATCCGGGAAGATCAGCATCTAGATGCCTTGCTTTGGCTATTTCCATGTCTGCTAGGATGTCCTCTATTTTGCTCTTCTTCTCACGGGACATGAGGTATGAAACAACTCTTCTACATTTACTTGACATAGCTTCTTTGTCAACATCCATACCCGTGTGTTCTTTGAAGTGAGCCATCATGCCGCACATGTCAAACAGATATGGCCACTCTCTTACCAGAACCGGGGTTTCCATTCCCTTTATAATATCACTTCTCTGAGTGTAGAACGTTGCCACCATTTTCTCCTCAATCCTTTTGGTGTCCTTGCTCCTGGTTATGTGCATGTTCTTTAATTCCTCTTTTGTACGTTCTTGAGTCTCCCCAATTTCACCTCGTGGTGGTCGCTGTGGCTGCCAATTTATACACCCGTAGGTATCGAGTCTCATCGTCTTGGGAGGTTGGTCTTCACCCTCACTTGTGCTTGATGCCTGTCTTTTTAAGTAAAGGGAGGTTTTTCCCCTCTTCAAATTGTCCACTCTGCTCTGCAGCTGCTTGGTTAGAGAGTCATAACCGGTACCTACAACTATATCTTCAATATAATCTCGGAATGACATAGGATACATTAAAACCATCTCCCTGGCAATTTCACTCAGATGTTTTTTTCCTGGCATAGGGCAGATGGTTAGGATCTCCCCTACCATCAGGCAAATCACCTCACGCCTCTCACATCCTGTTGGCCGCTCGTTGCTTTCAAGCTTTCTGGTGATCTCTGATGGCATTTTACTCCAGGGGATCTCAAAATTGAAGTGCCAGTTGTTGCTCAATGGAGTTCGTCTATGCGGAAGTTGAGGTAGACGGGGCGCTTGAGGTAGACGGGGCACTTGAGGTAGACGGGGCACTTGAGGTAGACGGGGCGCTTGAAGTAGACAGTGGAGAGTTGGAATAGTCTGCATTGTATTCGCCTGCAAAGGGCAACAAATGATATAGAAATAGTGATTAAATACATTTTTGCATTTACTATTGGCCCAAAACATAATATTTCTACAACACACAGAACATTCTTGATAGATTTTGGTTATAGTAGATGTGGCTCTCATCATGCATCTCATAATTAAACATGGTCACAGAGCTCAATTAATAGTTTATCTTGTAACTGGTTTGATGCCTACACCTGGCCTATGGGTAAAATGAAAATATTTCAGAGGAGATAAAGTAAAAGCAGGCATCGACCAGGTACCAGGTTTTTAATGGGTGGGGAAGCAGTAGGGCTTGGCGATATATCTACTGTTTAATCTATATCGATATAAGATATAAGATGAAACAATACCATGTATATCGATATAGTTTGATGTTGTGTTGCATAACCTGTTTTCTCTGTAAAGCTGTGCCAGTGTGTTTGCCTCTCTTCTCTGAAACTCCGCGCGACCTCCCCCCCTCCCTTTTTTTGGTTGGATTGCAGCAAAGCGGGAGTTAGTCCTGTACTGAGGGAATGACTAGAAGATAAAGTTGCTGAGTGATGAAGTTACTCCATTGGTCGAAGTGAGTTATAACTTTACACCATCAGCCGACAGTGCTTCTGCTGGTTACATCGCCTCCGCGATCAATCAGCTGATCAACTTCCTCAATACACAAATGGAAGTTTTTTCCCTGTAGGACTATGAAATGTATATTTTTATGTATACCATTTTTATAAAGTCATTTATATTTTCTCACACATACTTGCGGGTGAATAGTCTCTGCGTGGCATTACACTTCTCATCGTTCTTCTTGGTGTGGCTATAGGCATTTCTGGCTCAGCTCTGGGGGGCGGGTCAGGAGTCCCACTGGCATCGTTTTCAGCTGGATATAAGACAAAAAATAGGAATTAGGCCTGCTATCATGTTTTGTCATTACAAAGCTTGTTTTACAAGACCACAATATTACAATTCGGATGATCTCATATGTAGTGAGGATGTTGTGCTTTTATTTTCAACATTAAGGAGACATAGTTTTTACAACTCAAAAATAAGTATACTTACATAAAGCTTTAACACTGGCAATCAGTTTTCTAGCGTCGATTGGCCTCATGACGTTTTTGAGATCTGCCTCGTTGACATATTTCAGGTCTTCCAGGGTGTCCACTCCCATTTCTCGAAGAGCCTCCAAGACCAGCTCGTTTGTACTCGAGTTTGGAAGCAAAGAGCTAATGAAGCCAGCAACAAGATCACCCTCTTCATCATGCATAACTCAAAGAGGAAGAAAGAAAAAAAGAGAAGAACAGATAAAACAGGACAAATGTAATTTCAAACATTCTCCAGATTCCTATCTTTATTTCTTAGCTTCCAAGGCAGCCATCTCACGATTAGCTTTCAACACCTAAAGCCTGATAAATGCTTGGGTATGCGTCTGCATCTTTGTGGAGCTGGGGTTTCTGGGTAAACATATGTTGCAGAGGGGCCAATGTGCACACCTCCAGAATCACAATAACATGTTGTGCGTACAACAAACAAACTCTGATTGGTTGAACAAGGAAGGATACCTGGCACTAATGGTGTTAGGTAAACAGCGCACACTGCATGCAATCCAATAGTAATAGTAACTCGTAGTAAATTAGTTCTCCATTTGTGCTTTTACAGTAGTACTCCAACAGATGTCCAAAAGATAATTGTCAAATAATACTTCCATTCATCAAAAATATTTAAGGCACTATGTTATTGAAAGAGTAAATTGTCAACCTATTACAGACTTCCGATTTGTGTCGTTATCCAACAATAGTTCTCCATTTATGCACTTAGTTATCCTACAGTACTCCTAGACAGTAATCCAACAATATCTGTTATACACTACTGTTACAGCCACAACTTCTACATAGCTGTAGTGGCTCACGCTGAGACCCGCTACATAGAAATAGACGAAACAACCAGATGAGTTAACAAGTACCTTTTGCTTTTATTGAGCTGTCTTTCTTTAAACAAGGCATCTAAAATGAAAAAGGTCTGGAGGACTGGCCAAAAAGAACAAAAGGATGGAGGGAGCCTGAGCCAGCCACACCATGGGCCGTTGGACCCAGAGCTCCCCCCCTAACTAAAAGTCAGGTATATCACCTAAGGTATAAATGAAGCCGCGAAAACTGGACTACCGGGTCCTCCAGGCTAAAAAGAATAAAAAAGTCAGGCAGCAGAATGGATCTGAGTGTCAGAGAGGCCAATGGTTTTCCTCCAGCCTTCCTTTTATCCCCCGTAATTAGCTGGAGTTGGGAACACCTGGGCAGAGGCGGAGCCAGGGGCAGATAAGGTGTGCCTGCAATACGGAGAGAGAACACCAGGAGGGGAGCACGTAACAACTACCAATAGTAATCCAACAACAGCTCTCTGTTTTTCTATGAACAGTAATTCCAGTTATCTAATGACAGTAAACGTAAATAGCAGTAACAATAATTAGTAATAGTAAATAGTAATAGTAGTAATTGTAAATAGTATTAGCAAATAGTAGTAATATTAAATAGTATTAGTAAATAGTAGTAATAGTAAATCAACTGCCGTGCTCCATAGCAATCCGACAGTAATCCAAAAGTTATCCAATGACATTAACCGTAAATAGTAGTACCAATAATTAGTTATAGTAAATAGTATTATTAGATGGTAGTAATAGTAAATGGTAATAGTAAAAAGTAGTAATAGTAAATAGTATTAGCAAATAGTAATAATAGTAAATAGTAGTAATAGTAAATAGTATTAATAAATAGTAGTAATAGTAAATAGTATTAATAAATAGTAGTAATAGTAAATAGTATTAGTAAACAGCTGTCATGCTCCATAGCAATCCGACAGTAATCCAAAAGTTATCCAATGACCGTAACCTTAAATAGTAGTACCAACAATTAGTAATAGTAAATAGTAATAGTAAATGGTAATAGTAAAAAGTAGTAATAGTAAATCAACTGTTGTGCTTCATAGCAATCCAACAGTTATCCGACAATAAATCCCCATACGTGTTTTTTCCGATAGTATTCCATGAGATTGTTTTCCAACAGAAGCTTTCCATTTATTACAACACATTAGGGAGTTGTTGACCTATTACAGACATATGATCTTATCACTGATTTCAAGCATTTAAGGACCTCCTGTGCCAAGTTCAACGCACTCTAGTTTTCCATAGTCTGTAGGGTAACCATGCTTTTATTACCTGATACAGCTCTTACAGACGCAGCTCGCCATAAAACACTCATTGTCATGTATCCCCCCCTACTCTGTATCTACTATGCTGTGTTTGAGAGAAATTACTCTAGTTCCACAAAGAGCATAAGCAGGCAATGGATAGTAATCCAACAATAACAAAATAACAGAATTTTCTGGAAGTTGCCAGTGAAGGGTGACAATGTGTGAGGTGCACCTCACACATTGTCACCCTTCACTGGCAACTTCCAGAAAATTCTTGGAAGTTAGGATTGATTTGGCAGAGCTGGAACAAAATAACAATAAATAGAAATAATATCAAGAGACATTGAGATAGAAACAGCTCAAAAGACGAATTGTCTTTAGAATTTTATAGATTGTACACTAAAGTGAAAACATATTTTTTGTTTTACACCTGAAAAAGAGTCCAACGTTTTGTTTCTATTTTTGTATACGTTAATTTTGTTCTCATCATTTTAAATTCTGTAAACTGACACAACCATGGATAAAATAGAGATTATGTCAAGAACAAGCAATTGTGGGGTCCCCTAGGGATAAGAGTCAGAATAGCATTGTTGATTGTGTTCATTTCATTTGGCACCTTTCTGGTTGGATGGGGAGTACAATATCATGAACACATGGATCCATTAGTTCACTCATAGAAAATGCCCACATCACTAACAAAACTCCAGCTGTGTTTCAGAGACGTTCACTTATCCCCAGAGGCAAAAGATCAGCTGAGCAACAAGAGGAAGAGTTAGAAATACTCGTTCCCAAAGGTGAGGAGGTTATAATCAAGATGATTCACCCCCCCTATATGCAGATCTTGTACCAAATGATGAGATGGGTTTAAGTGATCGGAATATTTAAGTGATGGAGATTTACAAATTAGGGGAATCTACAAATACACTGGATCCATGTTTTAGTCTTTACCAGAAACACCCCCCTTTAAGACTATGGACAACCGACCGGTGACCTATCTGATCACAATTATTGAAAAATTATTTCAGTAGAAATAGGCTACTAACCCACGACGACAGCTGTGTATGTACAAACTCTATGAACAAAATTCCCCAGCAGATTGTGGCTACACCACAGATATATCCAGTCACAAAAGTTACTAATGTTCTAAATAACAGTGAGATTTAAGATATTGGAGAATATATGGGGACGTTCTTTTATAGTGTGTGAAACATGTGATGCTTGAAACCAGTAGGTATTTCAATTTATAGAAGAAAATGGTTTCCTGAAAGAGTTATTTGGAGTAAACATGTTACAGTAGGTGAAAACAATGTTTAGGGATATGGTAAAATTTAGTAGACATTAATTGTGTTTAGATGGCATTTAACATCTAAGACAGGTAGTATGATTAGAAAAATAGAGTGGAACCATTGGATTTCTTTTTACCTCAGTGTGTTAGAATTTTCTATAGGAAATGCGTCCCGAGACCTGGACTCTCTCTCTCTCTCTGACTGTCAGACCGCTACGACCCCTATCTTCCAAGCAGACAAAATACCTCACCACAGGAGACTCCTCCTTCTCCATCGAACAGACAGAGAACCAGAGCTGAACCAACAACGACGAGACTGCATCCAGAACCATCTCCACCTGAGGCATCCAGAACCAAAACAGCATGCTGACATAAAGAGGCATAC
Organism: Dissostichus eleginoides; assembly: GCA_031216635.1. NCBI lineage: Eukaryota > Metazoa > Chordata > Actinopteri > Perciformes > Nototheniidae > Dissostichus > Dissostichus eleginoides. The sequence goes on along the minus strand of CM062278.1, from coordinate 1,647,161 downwards.
TCTCATCAGTCCCTCAGACAGGACAAGAAGTTCCAAGCTGAGCCACGAGATAAGAAAGTAAAGAAAAAGATTTATTAGCCAAGAATTAATCAATTGGTAAATTTAAAGTAAAATGAGGAAATAATCCTAAAAACACACTGAGGGTACTGTGGGATAAAGGGATAGTTTTAGTAACCACTCTATAAGAGCAGACAAATCCTGATTTGTATGGAAAATGTTAAAGGTAGAGCTAGTACCAAGCTAAATATAGTATTCCAATCTAAAGTATTGATTTCACCATTGTAGCATAGTTATTACCATAGGAGAACTGTTAAGGTGGAAATAACAATTGTTTGTCGTCCAAGATGTAGAGTTTTAAAAGACGCTGGGCAAAGAGCGACTGCAAATTTTAATTTTGAAAAAAGCAATATAATTGGGAGAAATACATGCGGGGCCTTGGATTACTCATTGTAATGGTGCATATTTTGACGACCGATATCGTTTAGGGAGAAGGGGTCACTCAACCCACCCTGCAGATGGTTTAAATCTTACTTGCAGCTTCACAGGGAGCGCACGGCACCAGATTATGAGTTTTAAAAGACAAGCGCCACCAACTCCTAAAGGTCATCCATTTAATCAGTGATGACCTGAAATTTAGAGATGTTATTTAAAGTAGAAACATATCTGCCATAAGTGAAAATTCCTAAATTGAACTACAAAACATTGATGAAATTACTTCTGTTTTTAAAATCCTTGATAAAGGAGGGAGTAATTATCACATGCTCGGACACCCAAGGTTCCACACTGTTAAAGGGGTTAGTATAGTTCCTTAAGCAGACCAGAATTGAAAAGAAATTAGTATAATGAGTTATTGATATTCCACCGGTTTTCACACCATTTCAGGGACTTTATTTACTTTGCAATTCTACAACTGCTGTAACTGGCCAAAATCTTCTCCCAGAAATAACTATGTTCAACATGCAGTATTCCAGAGTAGATGTTGGGTGGTATCGTGGAACTGAAACCTTGTACCCAGTCTTGCCACAGAATTGGACTGTGCACTTGTACAACCGATTGATCGCCACGGCCCTTTCTAGAGAACATAATACATACCTTAAAAGGTATGTAAGGAGGGAGGGTAAATTTCTCATAAGGAAACGGTTACAAAAGCTAGCAGAACAAGACGACCCACCCCCATATACAGATATTGATGTAAATGATGAGATTGTTTAAATGATATGGATGTTCAATGATGAGATTGTTGAAAGAATGTCCAAATGATGAAATCATTAGAATGAAGAACCAGCTACAAAGTAGTGTAGTACTTTGTACTATTTTTAAATAGTTTGTTTCTTTTATACTTTGTAAAAACAAGTGCCTTAAACACTGAATTTGGTATAGGAACGATTTATGTGAAAGGAGGGAGTAAGAAATGTTCTAATTCCAAACTAAATGCTGCTATTTTGAAGAATGATATTGAATGTTAGAAGTTATACACAAGGAAAACTTTTATGTTTGAAGACCAACCAAAGTATTTTAGTATTTTTTGATGACGGTTATTGAACCATTCCATTTTGATTGTATGTTTTTGATATGAGTTATGTACTATGTAAAGTTCAGATGAAGAACTCATTGATTTCAGTATTATTTACATACCTTAAAAGGTATGTAAGGAGGGATTGTAAGAAATTAAAATCAATATTGAATGACATAATTTAGTTTAAACACACAGTAAGCTTAAAACTGTTTTATTCTGAAAACAGTTCTGTTTAAAGTTTATTTTGAAAAGCTGTATTGAAAGACGATGTCGTTGACAACAATGACCACTTCCGGTTTTACGTTAACAACGATTACAGCCGTTAAAATGCATTAAATAAAAAGTAATGAAAGAGAGTATGAGGAGAAAAGGCGTGTGGAGTTATACAATGAAGACACTACGTCTAAATCCTCTGTTTTACGCGATATCGGACACAAGAAGAAAGCGGTGGGAGGACCCCCGACGCCACGGGAGCCATGCGAGGAGGAGTCACGGAGGAGATATAGCTAACGGGAGAGGGTTTTTGTGGCCTCTTTCCATCGCTGCAACTTCGAGACAACATCAGCTGCTGTTGTCCCATTACGCCTCTGTTTGTTTCATTACCACGCTACTTAATTAAAGTAACCAATTTGACCCTTTTCAGAGACTCCATTGTCTCTTATTTTTAAACTTCTTCCTGGACGCGATAGAACCAACACGGATCTACACCATCCAGCAGTACATCCCCAATGTTTGTAAAGGTCACCTCATCATCCTCTAGAGCAGGGGTTCTCAAACTTTTTGTTTATGCGGACCACTATTTATTATCAAGGATTTTCGCGGACCACCTCATCTGCAAACCTTAAAAATAAGTACATATATAAACGTAGTGTTAAAACGCCGATATTTTTTTATAGTTAATTATAGACAATCAAAAGTAAATTGAAGCGTATTTGATACTTTTGTGACCGGTGTCTGTCTGCGTTGTGTATGTTTCTCAAAGAGGACGGCGGACGGTATTTTAATGAGGTCATCCCAAACAATGCCACAAGTGCGCACGCGCGCAGTGCACTCACAAAACGGGCAGACAGGTCGACAAAAAACTACCGGTATGCTCCTACTTTAGTTACTGTACTGCAAAAAGCAGACGGCGCTGCGCTCAACACACACACACACACACAGACTCAAAACCATGGACACACAGGCATATAAGTAACATAAACAATGTATGGGCCTAAGTTGCATAAAGGCTTGAGCTACAGTGTTGCAACTAAGCAGACAGCGCTGCTTCTCTCTCTCTCTCTCTCTCTCTCTCTCTCTCTCTCTCTCTCTCTCTCTCTCTCTCTCTCTCTCTCTCTCTCTCTCTCTCTCTCTCTCTCTCTCTCTCTCTCTCTCTCTCTCTCTCTCTCTCTCTCTCTCTCTCTCTCTACTTTCAAAATCTATTTAAATCTCAAAAACAAAAAAAACAAATTAACTTATTAAATAAACGAAACGAAAAATATAGCCTACTCAGGGGTGGATCTAGAAAAATATTCATGGGGTGGCAAGAGGGTGGCAGGAGATTTTGAGGGGTGGCATCCCCTGGCAGAAGTATATGCTGATTTAATCGCAGTCAAATCAATCAATGTTAACTTGGAAAGCCACAATATTGTTCGCCAATCATATTTCCACGCTCGCGCCAGGGCCGGGGGAGGGGTTACAAGGCTCGTGTCTTGTGGTGCATTCACTTGCACTCGGACATTAGAGATTTTCTCTCATAAATGTCCGATGAGCCCAACGACCACTACCCCACTGCCTGATATCATTAGAAAGCTAGGAATCTCCTCTTTCCAACAGTGTATACAACTCAAAATGTGTCTTCGGGTCCCCGAAAATCCTTGATAATAAAAAGTGGATTTTATTTAGCTTTTTTCCACGGACCACCTGCAGTACCCTCACGGACCACCAGTGGTCCGCAGACCACAGTTTGAGAACCGCTGCTCTAGAGCAGTGGTTCCCAACCTGGGGGGGGCGCCAAAGATCGCAGGCGGGGCGCCAGGCCTCAGATGATTTGAGGCCTAATATCATATTTAGACTTTTAAAAAAAAAAAAATGTACATATAATTTTTATTTATTTTTTTTACATATAATTGTAACGCAATACATGATTGTCGCTAAAAGCCTTGTCTCTACATTACAATAAAATATAGAAATTAATTGATTCATTAATTTTAATAAAAATTCTACAAATTCATCTGATACTCCTCCGATTCGCGCCAACATTGACGTTACTGTGTCAGCTTTCGTACTAATAACAGTTTGCTGTGCTTGCTAGCTAGCGACCAACTTCATAAGGTGAATATTTTGTCTAAAAATGTCTGAAAAACGTAAAGGAGATGACAGCTCATCTGCAATCAAAAAGAAAATGAGGACCTACCTAGAGAGCTATCTTAACTTAGGTTTAATGGAGGGAACGGACAAAACCCGCCCAGAGTGTGTGATATGCAGAGAGAAGCTAGCCAACGACAGCATGAAACCCTGCAAAATGAAGAGACACCAACAGACCATGCACCCAGAAACGGTCGGGCGTGATCGGGACTTTTTCATAAAGAAACAACAGCTTGCAAAGGCAAACAAGCCAATGGATATCAGAACAGCGTTTGTTAGGGCTGGCAGCGATGTACAGAAGGCCACCGAGGCCTCTTTTGAATGTGCACTTTTAATAGCAAAGGCAAAGAAACCGCACAACATTGGCGAGCAGCTCATTAAGCCAGCTTGCATTAAAATGGTTGAGAAACTGTGCGGCCCGCAGGTGGCGGAGAAGCTAAAAACTGTACCACTGTCAAACAATACGGTGAAAGACAGAATTGACAAGATGGCAAGTAACTGCGAGCTGCAGCTGCTCGAAAAGCTTGGAAAGGGGCCATTTGCCATACAACTTGATGAAACTACAACTGTAGCAGACGAGGCTGTGCTCATCGTTTATGTGCAATATATCGATGGGGAAGATTTGAAGCAGGACATTCTTATATCAGTCAACCTTACCACTACCACCCGGGGTGAGGACATTTTACTGCAGTGGATTCTTACCTCTCATCCCACAATCCTATGAGAATTTAGTTGCATGTTGTACAGACGGAGCTGCCTCAATGATGGGGAAAAACAAGGGATTTAACAGTCGCTTGAAAGAAAAGGCCCCACACTGCACAATATTTCACTGTGTGATACATCGCCAGGCGCTGGCCAGCAAGAACCTGTCAGAAGACCTCAGCGAAACACTCTCAACTGTTGTTAAAATAGTCAATTTCATCAAAGGTCGCCCCACCAACAAGCGTCTATTCGCAGACTTGTGCGAGGATGAAGCGCACCAAACCCTCCTCCTGCACACCGAGGTGCGCTGGCTCTCACGCGGCCGAGTGCTGGCACGCTTTGTAGAACTGAAAGAAAAAATAGAAGAGTTTCTACAAACTCGTAACCGCGCACTGTCAGAGCAAGTGACTGAGTCATTCTGGATTAAAACAGCATACCTGGCCGACATCTTCAGTCTCTACAATGAAACGAACAAGCGTCTGCAAGGCGTGGAGTCCAACATAATCCAATGTAAAGAGGCGCTCGATGCATTTGTGCGCAAACTGGAGTACAGGGTCGGGAAAATGGAGAGGGGGGAGCTGCAACAGTTTCCACTACTGCTGAAACAATCCCGAAACAATCCTGAAACTGTGCCTGTGTCTGTACGTCGCGAGTTCATCCGCCATATGAACGCACTGCAAAAGGAAATGAAATCACGGTTCGCTGACATAGACGAGTACGTCTCCAAGGAATTGTGGGTTTTAGATCCCTTTATTGCCAAAGTTGAGGATGTGGAATACCTGGATTGCGAAGATGAGCTCACCGACATCCAAGCTGACTCTCTGTCAAAGAAATACTTCCAGGAAAAAGGATTTAAAAAGTTTTGGATTGTCAAAGGACCAAGCCTCGCTCCAAAGCTCACACTGCATGCCACCACCAGGATTATACTCCCATTCAGTACGACATATCTCTCAGAAACAGCCTTCAGCGCACTTGTTGCCATCAAAACAAAAGCACGCAACACACTGGACGTTCACAACGACTTTAGACTGGCTGTCACTCACATTACACCGGACATTCCATCCCTGGCTGCGGGCATGCAAGCCCAAGGTTCACATTAATGAACCACTTGAACCTCGTCTTCTCTCTGCTACCTGTTCCATGGCAGACAAGCATTTGATTTAACTGCTTAATATGCCATTTTTTTTTTGTTTTATACAGGCCTATGCCACCATATTACCATTTTTTTATTAGGCATAGTCTATTATTTTGAAGTGTCCTGTTCTTCGAAATTTGAAATAAATATGATGCATACAATTGCAAGTTAGTAGCTAATAAAGGCATAAAAAGACAGAAATGTATCATTTTTTCTTTAATAGAAATGTTTCTTCTGCGCGTAAGGTGTCGGTTTCAGTTGGATTATTTGTCACAGTTGCTCCGATCAGATCGGTATCCTCCATTTTGTAGATTATTTACGACTTTTGAATCCACATAAACACATCGGCAAAATCCGGCTTACTTTGAGCATGTGTTTTAAACAGTTTAATCTCTTTGCGAATTGTTTCCACTTGCGCCGTCCTTTAATTTATTCATACAGCGGGCATCCAAATTAATTAATCCCGAGTCCAATACCCATCAAAGTCACTCCAATAGTGCTCCTTAATTACGCTTTCATCCTCCTTTAACAAAATACTTCACATTCATCCAGTTTGTGACAGTAGTTGTAGCATTTTTGAGACTTTGAAACTCAAATTAACGCTGTTGCCTTGCCTTGGCAACAGCGGCAATTAAAGTTTCAAAGTTTGGGGGGGGGGGGTGCACAAATTCTGGGGGGGGGGGGGGTGCGCAAATTCCAACAGGAGTCATTTGGGGGGGCTCTGGGTGAAAAAGGTTGGGAACCCCTGCTCTAGAGAGTCCTTATCTTCACCCTCCTCCTGTGGTTGGTACACTTTAAAGGCCTTGACAAAATTAGAGTCATTATCCGTGAGAGTTGCTGTGATTTTTCGGGATATGCCATGAGATGAGTGAATGTTATCTAGCGGACGGGGGAGACAGAGTCGGAGCAGGGTGCCGGCTTGACGGCCGAGCACGCGGTCCCCTTCTCCGTCATCACGGCGCTGCCGGCGATATGTGGCATCCTGGGGGAACTGTCGGAGATCATATGCAAGGCGGCCGCCTGCAGAGGTCTCGCCGTTCCCCTAGCTCAGGAGGTGTGCTCCAGACGACATGGCCGGAGTTTTTTTTCGTTGGTGCAGACGGTGAGTGAGGAGTGATCCGATCTGGCCACGCTTTCCCGCCATCAGGAGGTAAGTATGTCGCCGCCAGGCCGACCGGGTGCACCAGTGTGCCTTTCAGGCGGCGGCGGCGGCGAACAACATCGCGTTGCTCTCCAACTCGGTGGTGACGCTGGTGGAGCGGTCCACCACCTTGGCCGCGGATCGGGCCCGGCGCCACGATGGGGCAAAAGGGGGCATTGCCCCCTCAGTTGTATTCTTTGCCCCCTCACTTTGAGCATCATTAAAAAAAATGTAAATCAAAAAAAAAAAAAAAAAGGAAATCAAAAAGTACAATTAAAGGTGGGGTAGGTAATTTTGAAGAAACCAGCTCGAGTGCGCTAGAATTTGAAAATACACAACCGGAAAAAATCTGCCACTTCCTTACAGAGCCCCTCCTCCAACACACACGAACGCGCACATGACCAATGAGGGCACGAGATAAGTTTGTGCACAGATGGAAGGCTGACAGGCAGGTAGGCCATCCAGTTATTTTAGCCGGGCCGGCTAAAATGATTGGTCGTGCTTTTTACAGTACTACGGCTTCCACAGATGACATTTTTTGATGGATTTTTTGTCAAAGCACTTAAGATATTCATTGCTATCGGGATGTTAAGAGCATTCCATGGAATATAACAACAAGTGTATCTCGAGCCGGTTTCTCAAACTTACCTACCCCACCTTTAATTTCACAATTATTAAATCACTTTAAATAATTATTTCCCCCAATACACGTTACTATGTTTAGATCAGATATGTGGGCAGGCAGTCAAGCAATGTGTAAAAAAGCCTCAACCCCAAGTGAGCTTGTAGTCTTAATTAATGTTAGCGTGTGTGCTAAGTTAGCTGTAAACACAGTCGGATGGCTGAACAAAACGTCCCCGTTTTCGGTGGCCGGTACCCGGTTGAAACTCCCGAAAATGCTCCCATTTGTTTATGTGCGTTAAAAAACATAGAGCAAGGTGAAATAAAATGTTACATGTCAGTAAAAACAGAGTAACAGTGTTGTGCCTGTTTGTAGCGTTACCGTAATTTCTTCTTCTTCTACTACTACTTCTTCTACCTCTACTTCTTCTTCTTCTTCTTCTACTTGTAATTCAATGTACCTGCCCGCGAAATATTGGACAAAAGAAAGTCGGCTAGTAGTGTCAACTAAATCCAGAGTATTACAACAAAAGTGCTTTAAACGAGGTAAGTTACGAATTTATGTAAGTGTGGGATTGAATATTAAATGTGTTATGTTATGTATTATATAAACCATATTGGTACAATGAGCGACATCTAGTGACGGATTTTGGAACGTTGATTTGATTTTTCTCATGGCAGTTAGACTCTAGAGACAAACCAGGGGACTTTATTTTTATTTTTAATCTGTGTCTGTCCATTTGGTGTAGTATTGTATCCAATATTACATTTTGTCTATATATTAGTCACTTTCTTATGAAATGCCAGGTTTTAGGCCTTGGTTTGAACATTCAATCCTGAAAATAAAAAATCAACCAGATTCATTTTTCTTTAATCCTGATATAGAGTAGATAGTAAGTAAGTAAGTAAATCTGTATAGGAAAAAGGGTTAAGGGATAGAGGAGAAAAGGTTATGGTATAATTACAGAGCCTGTCAATTTATAAATTCAAATCAATGTTAGTCTGTTAACCAAAGTGCAGCCATCTAATAATGTACTATCTATTATTAAAGATCAGAGGAAAAGAACAGAATGAGAGGGGTAAATCCGGAATCAAAATAAAGAAGCAAAGTGATTGTAGAGCAGTGAGAAGGAAAAAAGCTTGGTGTGTCAATTCATTACATTGCCAGTATTTTTTGTATTTGTGAAAAAAAAATCGCCCCCTCTGATTTTTTAACAGCCCCCTCAGTCATTTCATCCTGGAGCCGGGCCTGCCGCGGATGACGTGGAGGAGATCAGCAAGGCGGCCAGCAACGGCGCTCACACTGTGCGCGTCCGTTGCTGTCTCCCAGGCAAGGATCGCCGCGTGGGTGACGCAGATTCAGCGCCACCTCTGGCTGCAGCAGGCGTCTGTTACGGAGACGGCCAGGAAGGTGCTACTGGACGCTCCAATCAGCCCGGACGGGCTGTTCGGACCCCAGTTCCACGCCATGGTGGAGTCCATGAAGGCGGCTGCAGAACAGGCGGACGACATCCGCCAGCACGTTAGCTGGCTCCAGCCTGCGGGGCGGCCACAGCGGCACCAACGCCCGCAGCAGCCGCAGCAGCCGCAGCGTCCAACCCGGCCACAGCGGCAGGCGGAGAGACGCACACAGCAACCGCAGCCGCGGCGGCAGGGGCTCCGCCCCGCGTCTCCGCTCCCCCGCTCCCCCGCCGCCCCAGAGACAGAGGGGTCTTCCGGCGGTGAGTCAACGGGGAGTGAGGCACTCCCGCTCCTGGTCTGCTCCGCGAGAGCCTCCGAGGAAGCAAAGCCGCTTCTGACGTGTTGGGGGGGGTTGTGAGATAAATGAAATGGGTTCATTTTCCAACTTGTTGTCTGAGGCATCAGTATCAAGTGTTTCTCACATATCCCCCACTCTGCCAGCTGCCTATAACCTATCGGTTAGTAGCCAGCAGGGCTCGTTGCAAAAACCTGCAGTTTTTAATCTATCGGTTAATAAACTGCAGAGTTCGCTAACTAAGCCAGCTGCCACCAATCTGTTGATTAGTAGGCAGCAGGGCTCGCTGCAGAAGTCTGCTGGTTTTAACCTATCGGTTAATAAACCGCAGAGCTCGCGGCATTCCTCTGTCCGAGATACGCCTCCTACACACGGTCATAATAAGCCCATGAGAGCAGTTATGACGCCTCATGTGGACGTCACTGCACACATCTCCACTCATCCCCTGAGTGTGTACACACCTCATGATGAGAGCCGGAGTGAAACGCAGCGTGTGGAGGCTCCCTCACAGCCCTTTCGCTCTAGGCCCACCTTGGGTTGCCTCACGGGCAGCGGCGGCGAGGGCTCTGACGTGGCTCGTCGCCATGACGACCACAACACATCTCGAGCATGTGCGCCCGCTCTCAGAGTGTTTCTCAGAGTGGCAGCGCGTGTGTCTGATGGACCGATGGATGAGCAGGCTGATCAGCAGAGGGTACACCCTGCAGTTCGCCTCTCCCCCCCACAGTTCAAGGGGATACAGGAAACACTCCTGTCATCCCAGGAACAGTGTCTTGCGCTCCAGTCAGAGCTGCGGGAACTCCAAGGTTCCTCAAGGGGTAGAAAATCAGGGGTATTACTCCCGCTATTTTCTTATCCCGAAAAAGACAGGGGGAATGAGACCCATCCTCGATCTGTCAGTTTTCAACAAGGCAATAATGAAAAGGCCTTTTCACATGCTGACGATCAAACAGGTGCTGGAGTGTGTTCACCAGGGAGACTGGTTCACATCGGTAGACCTGAAGGATGCATACTTCCACGTACCCATCATCCCAAAACACAGGAAATTCCTGCGTTTCTCATTCCAGGGAATATCGTACCAGTACAACCGTCTGCCGTTCGGTTATTCCCTGGCTCCTCGCACCTTTTCAAAGTGTGTAGAGACGGCGCTGCAGCCGCTACACAGAGGAGGGATGAGAGTACTTTTTTACCTGGACGACCTGCTATTGCTGGCTCGCTCCAGGGAGGAAATTGCTTTACAGACGGTACAGCTCGTATCACATCTGTCAAAGCTGGGTTTCGTGATAAACTGGAAGAAGAGCTGCCCTCTTCCCTCCCAGAGTATTATTTACCTGGGTGTGGAATTGAACTCAGCCCGCATGAGAGCGCGACTCTCACAGCAGAGAGTGGAGGCACTGACAGCTCTTCTCCGACGCGTCACACCTCGCAGCGTGGTGACAGCCCTCTCCGTGATGCAGCTGCTGGGCATGATGGCAGCTGGTCACGTGGTGATCCCCCTGGGTCTCCTTCACATGAGGATACTCCAGAGGTGGTTTATTCGCCTGCGCATCGACCCCGTGCGACAGAAGAGGCGCATGGTGGCCATCCCTCCTTCCGTGGGTTCAGACTTAACCTATTGGAAAAGTCCCCACGTGCTGTCAGCGGGTGTGCCCCTGGGCAGAGTTACGTCACACATCTCGGTGTTCACAGACGCATCTCTCTCAGGGTGGGGAGGAACGTGTATGTCGCAGGCAGTGGGGGGACAGTGGCCGGCTCACATGTCCCTCCACATAAACGTGCTGGAATTGCTCTCCGTACGGAGAGTAATCCAGCATTTTGCCCCGTTGCTGCGGAATCAGCATGTGTTGATTCGCACAGACAACAAAGCCGCGGCAGCCTACATCAATCGCCAGGGCGGAGTACGCTCAGCGCAGCTTCTGAACACAGCCAGGCCGCTGTTGATCTGGGCGCGCACACTTGCTCTCCATCAGAGCAATGTATGTTCCCGGCGAACTGAACAAAGGGGCAGACCTCATGTCCAGAGGAGGTCCTCGCCAGGGGGACTGGAGCCTCCATCCCGAGCTGGTCTCCCAGGTATGGAGCCGGTTCGGGAGAGCAGAGGTGGATCTGTTCGCCGCACGCGGGAATGCGCAATGCGCCCTCTGGTTCTCCCTGAAAGCGCAGGACCACCCCCCCTGGGGGTGGACGCGTTCGCACATCGACCGTGGCCCAGGGGACTGTTGTACGTTCCCACCAGTCCCGCTGATTCCTCGGTGCCTGGACCGAGTGCAGGAGGAGCGACTGTCAGTGATCCTAATTGCCCCGGAGCGCACGGGCGCTTCCTGGTTTCCATGCCTACAGCGTACGCTGTCAGGCAGACCGTGGAAAATTCCGTGGCGCGGGGACGCTCTCTCGCAGGTGGAGGGAGCGATCAGCAGTCACCTTGTGATAGGCCAGCACCTATGGGCATGGCCCCTGAACGGGAACATTTAGAGGGGCTGGGCCTCTCTCAAGATGTTGTACGTACCATTCAGGGAGCCAGGGCCGCGTCCACTGGAGCGTCTTACACAGCCAAGTGGACAGTAGGGCTGCAACAAACGACTAATTTGATTATCGATTAATGAAACGATTAATCGATTATTCGGATCGTTAAGGTTTTAACGGTACTACTACTTTTATCGATGCTGCTTATCGATCCGGTCCTTTAACGATATTCTTAACGGTTCTTTTGAAAAGAAATAAGGTAAATTAACTAAACAAATTGTGAACAAAATTAAAATTGCTTTTTATTTAAATTAAATAAATAATATTTCACATCAAAAGAAAAACAGTGTTTTAAAAATCATATTAATAATCTGATGAACAGAAACCGTAAACAGAATAGCTGAAACTTTAACAAAATAAATAACTCAGTTACCTCTAATCATTAACCCATGTTTGAATCATTGAGTTAACTCCGTGTGTTGCTGCAAGCATATATAATACCTGACGTGGAACCGTTACTCGTGGATGGGGCTACAGAGCTACTAGAAAGACAGTCGAAAACGGTGCATTTCTCCGTCTGAATGTGGTGCACTTTTGCTAAATGTTTAGACAAATTGCTCGTGTTACCGCCCTTAGATACTAAACTCTTATTGCACTTTTGGTAACGAGCATTGTCCACATCGAGACGGGTAAAGTTTAACCACACCTTGGAGCGCTTCTCTCCGCCATCTCCTCCGTGTGTGTGTGTTGCATGCATGTTGCAGAGCGTGTGTGTAAACTGCCCCGCCCCCTCGCACACAGACGGGGAGAGAGAGATCTCTCGTCTGGATTGGAAAGATCGAAAATACATCATAGACGCATTTTGTAGTCTTATTGCATATTAGAAACGGATCTGGCGACACTAAGACTGCGATATAATGTTTATGTAGCAATAAAACATATGACATATATGTTTTAAATGTCTCCTGTACCGATAAAAAGAGTGATAACGTTGGAGCTTAACTGCCTGTGAAACACACGTGATGACGTCACCAACGAATCGACGACTGAATTAGTTGGCAACTAATTTGGTCATCGATTTTAATCGATTAAGTCGATTAGTTGTTGCACCCCTAGTGGACAGCGTTCCAGCGTTGGTGTGTGGCGAAAAGCCTGGACCCCATTACGTGCCCCCTGCCTCACGTGCTGTCATTCCTCCAGCTGTTGCTGGACAGGAATTTGGCCTTCAGCACAATCAAGGTATATGCTGCTGCCATATCATCTTGTCACGTAGGTTTCGGGGTCGGGACGGTGTTTAGTCACCCCCTGACGAAACGTTTTCTGCGAGGAGTACGGAGACTCAGACCTGTGTCACGCGCACTGGCGCCTCAGTGGGATTTGGCTTTCGTGTTACGCGCACTAAGCAAAGCCCCATTTGAACCTTTAGCTCAGGTTCCCCTTAAACTGTTATCAGCCAAAGTAGTACTACTTTTGGCTCTAACATCAGCGAAAAGGGTGAGTGATTTGTCTGCTCTCTCTGTGGCTCCGTCATGCCTCCGGACCCAAGGAGATGGCAGTTCAGCTGTTTTACGCATAACCCGGCTTTTATGCCAAAGGTCATCACAAGCTCTTTTAGGTCAAGAGTGATCACCCGGGATGGCTTCTTTCTCCCTCCTCACAGGTCGGAGGAAGAAGCCACGTCTCATCTCCTCTGTCCGGTGCGCGCGCTGGCCTGCTATGTGGCGCGCATGGCTGCCTTGCGCCGTTCTCAGCGCCTGTTTGTGCATTACAGAGAGCGCTCGATCGGGCAGCCTCTGTCTGCACAACGGCTGTCACACTGGCTGTGTGAGGCTGTGTCACAGGCATATGTCTCCTCTTGGGCGGATCCCCCGGAGAACATCAGTGCGCACTCCACCAGAGGAATTTCCTCCTCCACGGCTTTGCACGGAGGAATGTCAGTGGAAGACATTTGCACTGCTGCATCTTGGTCTTCCCCCTGTTAATTTATTCAATTTTATTTGAGGGATGTCTCCCATTCCTCTCTGACACACCCTGTGCTGAGTGTCCTGTCAGAGTGAGTGACGTCAGGGATCCAGCTGTGCGCCTCTCTCCTGCCTCTCGGCACACGAAGAGCGGCCCTCTTCCCCTCTTATGAGAGGGATGTTTCCTTTTTTCCTCTGACACATTTTGTACGGAGTGTCTTGTCAGATTGAGTGACGTCAGGGATCCAGCTGTGCGCCTCTCCTGCCTCTCGGCACACGAAGAGCGGCCCTTTTCCCCTCTTATGAGAGGGATGTTTCCTTTTTTCCTCTGACACATTTTGTACGGAGTGTCTTGTCAGAGTGAGTGATGTCAGGGATCCAGCTGTGCGCTCTACTGCCTGTCTACACGCAGAGAGTTGCCCGTGTTCCCCCTCTTTTTGTCGCTGGGCAAAGTGTGACCTTCGTCTCTACTTATCACAGCGGCGGGTATGTATTGTTCCCAGCCTTCGTCCCCTCATGGTAAATATTCATGTTATGCTATATTCCAGGGACTGTGATGCGCCATGACATGGGTTATTATTTGAGCAGGTGTGTCTGTGCTTCCAGTACCGGGGGGACCCAGTGGGGCGCAGACTACATCTTGCTTCGCCCTTAACCCAATAGCGATAGCCTTAGAGGGCGAAGCCATATACGAAATAGAACTGAAGTTACCTACTGTAACTCCAGCTTCTATGAGTATTGGCGTAGCCCTCTAAGTTCTGGGCCCCACTGGCTCCACGAATAGCTGAAGAAAAGTTGTTTGTGTGGGAGCAGATTGTCGGGCCTCCTTCCTATTTATACCGGAAGGGAGCCCGAGGGTGGGGCCCACCTCGCGGGTGGGCGTGGACTACAAGTGTTTCAGTGCTGCGCGGGGGCACAGGGGACTACCCAATAGCGATAGCCTTAGAGGGCCACGCCAATACTCATAGAAGCTGGAGTTACAGTAGGTAACTTCAGTTCGTCTTGTCTCACCAAGTCTGCCAGTCATTCCTTGACCTTGCTAAGTATATTTTTGATAGACTCCATTTGTTTCATTCTTGATAGTCCATGTAGATGTTTTGTTTAGAGTTTTTGGATCTTATAGTTTCTCAGTTTTGATCCTCCTAGTGAGTGTTTTGTGTTTTTGCCTTTTATTAAATACCTTGTTAATCCTGACCTGTTTCTGGTGTCGTGCGTTTGGGTCCTGAGCCTTGTGACATTCATAACAGTACGAACTGGCCAAAGTATGGACCCAGCCGACTCAGACAGGTTCAGAGCAGCTCTGCGCTCACAAGGCACGCTTTTGTCTCAGCATGACGATCAGCTGAAATCAATTGACCAGGGAGTGAGAGACTTGAGTGGTCGTCAAGAAAGCTTCCAAACATCCGTGAACAGCCAAGTCAACCACATGGCAGATCAGCTTGTCCGTGTCCTTGCTCACCTGGAAGCTGGATCTCAAACCTCTTCCGCTGCTGCGCCACTGCCTGAGGCTGTGAATCCTGTGGCTCCTGTGGTCCAAGGAACTACTCCTTCTTCATGCTCTCGTCTCGCATCCCCAGAGAAATTCTCCGGTGACTCAGGTGACTGCCGTCCTTTTTTAGTCCAATGCGACCTGCATTATCAACATCAGCCTTCTGCCTTTCCAACAGACCAGTCTAGGATAGCTTTCATGATAACACACCTGACTGGTAGAGCAGCAGCCTGGGCTACAGCAGAGTGGGCCAGAGACTCTCCCCTTTGCAGATCACTCAGACTGTTTACTGATTCCCTGAAAAATATTTTTGATCGTACAGCACCAGGGAGAGAAGCGGCTAAAGCTCTAGTTCAACTCAAGCAAAGAAATCAAAGAGTGTCTGATTATGCCATAGAGTTTAGGACAATAGCAGCAGACAGTGGCTGGAATGATCTGGCCTTGCTGGACGCCTTTGTAAATGGACTTTCAGGCCTTGTCAAAGATCACCTAGCCCCATTAGATCTTCCAGAAGATTTAGACTCTGTGATTGCTCTGGCTATACGAATAGATAATAGACTCTGGGATAGACAAAAAGAAAGAGAACAACCTGCAGTTCGTTCACCAAGCTCCAGAGGGCCTCCTCGTGGCATCCGGATGGGGGAGGATTCTTCTTCAGGGTGGATCAAGCCTCCTTTGAAAACGCCATCCACCGCATCAGATGAACCCATGCAACTTGGCCGAGCAAGACTTTCACTGGAGGAGCGTGAACGGCGCCTCCGCCAGGGCCTGTGTTTCTACTGCGGGCATCGTGGACACCTGATGGCCGCTTGCTCACTAAAAGACGGGGCTCCCCAGGCAAGAGGAGGGCGCTGGTTAGCCGACTAACTTCGGACTACTCTCCTCGTACACTGACTCCTATCCAAGTAAAATTAGGTAACCAGACCTGCCCAATGTTCCCTCTTGTTACCACAACCTGAGGGAGGTTTTCAGTAAGGCTCGGGCCTCTACGTTGCCTCCTCATCGACCTTATGACTGTGCAATTGACTTGCTACCGGGTGCACCCATTCCCAAGGGACGTCTATACTCAATTTCTGGTTCTGAAAGACAATCTATGACGGATTACATTGACTCATCTCTGAAGGCGGGCCTCATTCGTCCATCGTCATCTCCTGCTGGCGCCGGATTCTTCTTCGTAGGTAAAAAAGATGGATCCCTCCGACCCTGCATAGACTACTCTCCCCTGAATGATATAACGGTAAAGAACAGGTACCCTCTCCCCCTCATTTCCACTGCTTTTGAACTGTTAAAAGGAGCTAAGATCTTTACTAAACTTGACTTGAGGAATGCCTATCACTTGGTCAGGATAAGGGAGGGGGACGAATGGAACACTGGATTCAATACCCCCAGTGGCCACTATGAATACTTAGTAATGCTATTTGGGCTAACTAATGCTCCTGCTGTATTTCAGGCTCTTGTGAATGACGTGCTCAGACAATATTTGAATCATTTTGTGTTTATCTACCTGGATGATATATTGATATTCTCTCCTGATGAAGAGTCCCATGTTCAGCATGTCCGCCAGGTCCTCCAACGCCTTCTGGAAAACCAGCTATTCGTGAAGGCTGAGAAATGTGATTTTCACAAAACCTCTGTCTCATTCCTGGGCTTCATCATTGCTCCGGACCAGGTCAAGATGGATCCAAGCAAGGTCAGTGCTGTCGCAAATTGGCCCACACCCACCAACAGGAAAAAGGTACAGCAATTTCTCGGTTTTGCTAACTTCTACAGACGCTTCATAAGGAATTTTAGCTCCATAGCTGCACCTCTGCACACACTCACCTCAACCCATGTTCAGTTTTTGTGGACTCTACAGGCCGACAAAGCTTTCCAGGAATTGAAAAGACTGTTTACCTCTGCTCCTGTTCTCATCATTCCTGATCCACAACGGCAGTTCGTGGTGGAGGTGGATGCCTCCAATGATGGAGTTGGGGCGGTGTTGTCACAACGTTCAGCCAAGGACAGCAAACTCCACCCATGTGCATTTCTGTCATTTAAGTTAACACCTGCTGAACGCAACTATGATGTAGGCAACAGAGAACTTTTGGCAGTTAAAATAGAGCTTGAGGAAAGGAGACATTGGCTGGAGGGGTCAGAGCAACCATTCATAGTCTGGACGGATCATAAAAACCTTGAGTACATCCGAAAAGCTAAGAGACTGAACTCACGTCAGGCAAGATGGGCTTTGTTCTTCACCCGTTTTAACTTTTCCTTGTCATTTAGACCCGGTTCACAAAATGCCAAGCCAGATGCACTTTCTCGTGTTTTTGATCCTGAACCCTCGGCCAAGGAACCAAAGCCCATCCTTCCACTGAACTGTGTGGTTGGAGCGGTAACTTGGCCAATAGAAACAGAGGTGAAAAGAGCTAACGGTGAGAGCCCGACACCTAGGGGTTGCCCTACAAATAGGTTGTTTGTTCCTGTATCTGTGCGTCCTAAGGTCATTCAATGGGCTCACACCTCGCTGCTCACCTGCCATCCAGGGGTTAAAAAAACCATGTACTTCATCAAGCAACGGTTCTGGTGGACATCTATGGAAAGGGATGTCAAGGAGTATGTGGCCGCCTGCACCATCTGCGCCAGGAATAAAACCTCTTCCAGGCCCCAGATGGGTCTGCTCAAGCCGCTGCCTATCCCCAGTCGGCCCTGGTCCGACATCTCAGTGGACTTTGTCACCGGACTGCCAGAATCCAAAGGTAACACCAGCGTCCTCACGGTGGTGGATAGATTCTCTAAAATGACACATTTTATTGCTTTGCCTAAACTGCCATCGGCCAAAGAAACGGCTGAAGTTTTGTTGCACCATGTTTTTCGTCTCCACGGCTTTCCCAGGGACATCGTGTCGGACCAGGGCCCTCAGTTTGTCTCCCGTTTCTGGAGGGAGTTTTGCAGCCTCATCGGGGCCTCTGCCAGCCTCTCTTCCGGCTACCATCCCCAATCAAATGGACAAACGGAGAGACTTAATCAAGAGCTGGAAACCTGCCTCCGGTGCCTGGTGTCCCAAAACCCAGCTTCTTGGAGTAAACACCTCACGTGGGTAGAATACGCCCACAACTCATTGCCCACCTCTGCCACCGGTTTGACCCCGTTCCAGTGTGTCTACGGTTACCAACCTCCCATGTTCTCCGAGACAGAGAAAGAAGTCATGGTTCCCTCGGCACACACGCTGGTCAGGCGCTGTCATGGCATTTGGACTTCAGCACGTTGGGTCCTCCTGAGGACTTTGGCCCGCATGAAGAAAGTGGCTGATCCGCATCGCCGTCCTGCTCTTGTTTACAGACCGGGTCAGAAAGTGTGGTTATCCACCAGAGACTTGCCCCTGAACGTAGCCTCCAGGAAGCTGGCACCAAGATTTGTAGGCCCATTCACTGTGTCCAAGTGTATTAACCCTGTGTCTGTTCGCTTGCGCCTGCCTAGGTCACTCAGAGTCCATCCAACGTTCCATGTAAGCAAACTCAAGCCGGTCAAGGAAAGCAAGATGGTTCCCGCTTCCAAACCCCCCCCCTCCTCCCAGGATCATTGACGGAGGTCTAGTCTACACCGTCAAGCCGGGCCCGGCGCCACGAGGGGGCAAAAGGGGGCATTGCCCCCTCAGTTGTATTCTTTGCCCCCTCACTTTGAGCATCATTAAAAAAAAAAGTAAATCAAAACAAAAAAAAAAAAATCAAAAAAAAAAAAGGATATCAAAAAGTACAATTAAAGGTGGGGTAGGTAATTTTGAAGAAACCAGCTCGAGTGCGCTAGAATTTGAAAATACACAACCGGAAAAAATCTGTCATTTCCTTACAGAGCCCCTCCTCCAACACACACGAACGCGCACATGACCAATGAGGGCACGAGATAAGTTTGTGCACAGATGGAAGGCTGACAGGCAGGTAGGCCATCCAGTTATTTTAGCCGGGCCGGCTAAAATGATTGGTCGTGCTTTTTACAGTACTACGGCTTCCACAGATGACATTTTTTGATGGATTTTTTGTCAAAGCACTTAAGATATTCATTGCTATCGGGATGTTAAGAGCATTCCATGGAATATAACAACAAGTGTATCTCGAGCCGGTTTCTCAAACTTACCTACCCCACCTTTAATTTCACAATTATTAAATCACTTTAAATAATTATTTCCCCCAATACACGTTACTATGTTTAGATCAGATATGTGGGCAGGCAGTCAAGCAACGTGTAAAAAAGCCTCAACCCCAAGTGAGCTTGTAGTCTTAATTAATGTTAGCGTGTGTGCTAAGTTAGCTGTAAACACAGTCGGATGGCTGAACAAAACGTCCCCGTTTTCGGTGGCCGGTACCCGGTTGAAACTCCCGAAAATGCTCCCATTTGTTTATGTGCGTTAAAAAACATAGAGCAAGGTGAAATAAAATGTTACATGTCAGTAAAAACAGAGTAACAGTGTTGTGCCTGTTTGTAGCGTTAGCGTAATTTCTTCTTCTTCTACTACTACTTCTTCTTCTACCTCTACTTCTTCTTCTTCTTCTTCTACTTGTAATTCAATGTACCTGCCCGCGAAATATTGGACAAAAGAAAGTCGGCTAGTAGTGTCAACTAAATCCAGAGTATTACAACAAAAGTGCTTTAAACGAGGTAAGTTACGAATTTATGTAAGTGTGGGATTGAATATTAAATGTGTTATGTTATGTATTATATAAACCATATTGGTACAATGAGCGACATCTAGTGACGGATTTTGGAACATTGATTTGATTTTTCTCATGGCAGTTAGACTCTAGAGACAAACCAGGGGACTTTATTTTTATTTTTAATCTGTGTCTGTCCATTTGGTGTAGTATTGTATCCAATATTACATTTTGTCTATATATTAGTCATTTTCTTATGAAATGCCAGGTTTTAGGCCTTGGTTTGAACATTCAATCCTGAAAATAAAAAATCAACCAGATTCATTTTTCTTTAATCCTGATATAGAGTAGATAGTAAGTAAGTAAGTAAATCTGTATAGGAAATAGGGTTAAGGGATAGAGGAGAAAAGGTTATGGTATAATTACAGAGCCTGTCAATTTATAAATTCAAATCAATGTTAGTCTGTTAACCAAAGTGCAGCCATCTAATAATGTACTATCTATTATTAAAGATCAGAGGAAAAGAACAGAATGAGAGGGGTAAATCCGGAATCAAAATAAAGAAGCAAAGTGATTGTAGAGCAGTGAGAAGGAAAAAAGCTTGGTGTGTCAATTAATTACATTGCCAGTATTTTTTGTATTTGTGAAAAAAAAATCGCCCCCTCTGATTTTTTAACAGCCCCCTCAGTCATTTCATCCTGGAGCCGGGCCTGCGTCAAGCGTCTGCTGAATGTCAGAAAACGAGGAAGGGGTCAGCAGTTTTTAGTGGACTGGGAGGGTTATGGACCGGAAGAGCGGGAGTGGATCCCATCCAGCTTCATAGTGGACCAGGACCTGATAAAGGATTTTTACAAGAGCCATCCTGAACTCTCTGGGCCGTCCGGAGCTGTCCGTAAAGGAGGGGGTACTGTGGTGTCTAGACATTTATGTTAAGTTAATTCATTTAGTTCAGTCCTTTTGTCTTTTGCTTTGTCTTGTGAATTCCTGTTTTATTTTGTAGTAACCTTTCCCTCTCGTTTCAGAGCCCTTCCTGCCCTTGTGTGTTTTCCCTCCAGTGTGATTGTCAGCCCCTCCCTTAATTGTTGCCACCTGTGTCCCCTTACCTAGTGTGTATATATAGTCTGCGTCTCCCTTTGTCCTGTGCCAGTTCGTCTTGTCTCACCAAGTCTGCCAGTCATTCCTTGACCTTGCTAAGTATATTTTTGATAGACTCCTTTTGTTTCATTCTTGATAGTCCATGTAGATGTTTTGTTTAGAGTTTTTGGATCTTATAGTTTCTCAGTTTTGATCCTCCTAGGGAGTGTTTTGTGTTTTTGCCTTTTATTAAATACCTTGTTAATCCTGACCTGTTTCTGGTGTCGTGCGTTTGGGTCCTGAGCCTTGTGACATTCATACTCCCACTACGACACACTGATGGAAGAGACAGCAGTCACACTGATGGACAATAAACAAAGTAGCCGGATCACACAAGAGAATAGTGGATTCGGAGGAGAGCCTCACACTGAAGGAACAGCTGGAAGAGACTTTCACATGGAAGACCAATGTGTCTCTGAGAGTCAGGAAGTGGATTTGAGCTTTAATGTGTCTTCTCACAATCCTGAAGTTCCAGCATTCCAACCCAATGGAGTTCAAGTTGAGGAAAACTGTGAAGAAATCAAAATTCAGCCCTCACCTCAGCATCAGATTGTAGGAACTGAGGAAAGTCTCCCTGACATTCCAGTGAACCTGAATGAGATATGTAGCCCAAATACAACCGAAAGTGGACTACAAACGGAAAAGAACATGCACAGCCTGGAAGTAGTGTCCCTCCTCATGAAGAGGAAACAGAACTGAGAAGATCCTCCAGAGAAAGAACAGCTCCTGATAGGCTAACTTACCAAACCTTAGGGAACCCCCTGGTGACACTTATGCACTCTATCTTAAAGGGGACCTATCATGCAAAATGCACTTTTTGATGTCTTTTATACATAAATATGTGTCCCCGGTGTGTCAGGGAACTCACACAGCATCAGAAAATAAAACCCTCTCTCTTTTCCTCCGTACCCAAATCTCTAAAAACGGGGCTACAACGGAGCAGATCCAGATTTGCGTCCAATATGACGTAATATCGGAAATGTAGGCTGGCTTTACACCCACGGCCCTATCAGAAACGTTGCTATCAGAAACAATGCCCGACTGTTTTGGACGTAATATGGTCGGTGCATGTTTACATTAGCATCGCTAACACTCAGAGCTAACCTGTACTGAACAGAGCATGTGTGTGAAGAAGCAGGAAGTAAAAAGGTATAACCGGCAAGTTTTGAAACAGGAAGTGATATAGAGGGATATGAGGCATGGCTAGAATGGGTGATCTGTTTGGTATTTTGAGCAAAATACTTCATAGACATGTTTTTTATATATTTGTATATATCTGAGACCTATTCTATTGCCTAAACATAGCATGATAGGTTCACTTTAAGTGAGTTGGATCAGGCTTTCTCCCAAACTCTAAACTTTGACGCTGTACCCTATATATGCCAGTTAACCCCTTTCACTTCTGAGATGGTGTAGGGTGCAACATGCAAGGATGCATGCAGATTTAGGGGGGGAGGATGTAACCCACTCAAATAATGCAGTGAGTAAATAACACTTTCACCCTGTAATAAACAGCAGCTCCCACTTGGGACAGTGCTGGGGCAGCAGAGTCTGCATTTAAGGGATAGAGGAAGAGCAGGCCAGAGTGTTAATTAGGCTCAATGAGTGGCAGCTGCCCTGTGTGTGTGAGAGTTGGGGAAATGTTTTTGGAATTGTTTGTGATGTTTTGATGCTACAAAACAGGAACTAACAGGTCCCCTGAGGGACCCGGGAAGCATGGTGTGCAGTAAGCCCCATACAAGGCTCTCCCCACTACGGTCTATGCACGCTCTACACGAGGTAAGCGTGTGTGAGTGTGGGGGACATGGTGCACTTACGTTCTCCCCATGCTCCTTAGGGACCTGAGAAACGTAGTGCGCAGTGTTAGTCATTTGCGCTGGCACCTGCAGGGTGGAGCTAATGTTAGTAATTCTTGAAGCCTGAGAGCAGGACAGACTGAAAAGAGTCAAGGCAAGCTTATAAAAGTTAACAGCATTTAATTACACAAAAGATGCGGTGATGTACAAATGAAATTTGCGAGTGGAGGCTCTCTCCCCATGCTTCCGGTCAGCCGAGGTCAGGAGAAGAAGGCTGATCCTTCTTGTGTCTCATGGGTAGTCCACTGTAGTCTTCTTCTATTGGCCGGCGTCGACGGGGGGCGGGTCCAATGCAATTCCTGCCTTTTTCTGTTGCTAAATTACATCAATCTGATGTCTGTGGTTATTTAAACATTCCCTAATAAACGTTATTTCATTGTCAATAAATGAGTGTTAATCCCAGTGTGTTTAGGGTACAACATCACATGTCATTTCACCTTCAGTTCACAGTTTTGAAAACGTAGCATTTCGCCACATGCTAATGCTAACCGGAAATGTCGAAATTCACTAGCGGAAAACCGGAAGTCAAGTGTGAATATTCGGTTTTTAGAATAAAACAGATTTAAATTAAATACAGTGTATTTAATTCAAATTACGCCATATCAGCATTGATTTTAATTTCTTACACTATGGGCTTATTCAGACCAGTTAGGCTCTACCCAGCCAAGTAAGCTGCGGCCCGACTTCTCCACGGTCACAACCGGATGATGGGAAGTTGGGTTGCGGTGGCTGTAAACCAAAGGCCGGTCAGGGGCATTGTGGCGAATCGATGTTGTAGGACGACAGGGCGTTTATCCATCGGGGCTCCACCCACTGTACCCATAGAGTCAATCAATCAATCAATCAATCAATGTTTATTTATATAGCCCAATATCACAAATGTTACATTTGTCTCAGTGGACTTCACAGTTTGTACAGAATATCAGTAGACAATACGACACCCTCTGTCCTTAGACCCTCACATCGTACAAGGAAAAACCCCACAGTTTAAAGGGGAAAAAAATGGGAGAAACCTCAGGGAGAGCAACAGAGGAGGGATCCCTCTCCCAGGACGGACAGACGTGCAATAGATGCCGTGTGTAAATTGAGAAGATAATACATTTACAACATAGGTAGTCCAAATGTTTGGAAATGCATGTGTCTATAATAAGAAGATGAATCCACAGGATATCCATCCAGGACTTATGATCCAGGACCACAGCAACAGGCACAGCCATGACTCAAGATCCAGGGCTCGCGATCCAGGACTAAGGACCACAGCAACAGGATCAGCCACGACTCAGGGTCCCGACGTAGATAGACACCAAAAAGAAATTTGGGGAAGCTGGGTTATTCGGAACATGAGAGTACACAGGTACAGACAGAGAGAAGGAAGAAGTAAAGTAAAGTGGAGGGCGGAGCCTGTGTGAGATAGAACGGGGGGTTACGTATTGTAACCCTAGTTCTATAAGCACAGGCGGAGCCCTCTACCTAGGGGCCCTGTCTTTCCTATGCCGCTCGCTGAAGAGGGTGTAGGATGACAGTCAGCAGGTGTAGCTGCCTTATATGCGTGCGCATTCAGGTAGGCTCGCCTTGATTGGCCGGCTACGTTTATACAACTTCAGTGTGTGAACGCTTGTGTATCATTGATGAGAGTAGTACCCATAGGGTCCAGTAGAGGGCTCCGCCTGTGCTTATAGAACTAGGGTTACAATACGTAACCCCCCGTTTCTTCCCGTTAAGTGGGTGACACATTAATAGGTTGTTAAATGTTAAGAAGCCCTGAGACACAGTTTCGTGAAAAAAAAGCCTTAACAGGTTTAATAAAATGTTAATTTAATATTGTTCCTTTTATTTTTCATTATCTGCTACTCCTCATTGAAAAGCAACCTTTTACATAGCAATGTTACAGTAGCATGCCTCATACCCCTCTATTTCAGCCCTGTTACTAAAGCGCTGATTCTGGGTCTGGCCCTTTAAATGTAACCGAGCTGCTGCTGGCCACGCCCCTTTGGAGCGTCGGCATACAAGCAGTGAGCTCTGTGAAGACCACCTGTGAAGACTGTGAAGACTACCAGCAGAAACTCAGCTAAACCTGATTTAGCTGCCCTGATTAAACGCCATATTAAGTTTTCATACCACATCAAGCAATATTTCTGAAACATTCTCTCGCGGGTTTACTACAAGGACAGTACCTTTTTATATCCTGCTTCTTTACTCTCTCCAGTACAGCGTTAGCTCTGAGTGTTAGCGATGCTTGCTAATGTAAACAAAGACCATATTACTTCCAAAACACGTCAACGTAAAGCCAGCCCACATTTTAGAAATGTCGTCATGACCGCAAATCTGGATCAGCTCCGTTGTTCCCCCGTTTTTAGAGATGTGGAGGAAAAGAGAGAGGGTTTTATTTTCTGACACTTTGTGAGTCTCCTTACACACCGGGGACACATATGTATGTATTTTGCATAATAGGTGACCTTTAAGTCATTTGAAGGCATATCGTAAACCGAACAGGAAGTTGGCCATCTTTTTTAGAAATAGCCTCTGTGCCCTTTTCAGGGCCCGTACCAAAATCTCCTCCTACAGTTTCAATCCGATCGACTCCAAATTTGGCCAGAACCAGCAGAAAGAAAGAAAGAAAGAAAGATGGATGGACCTTTATTTATCCCCCGAGGGGGAAATTTAGTTTTCCACTCTGTTTTCCACACACGTACATGCATTTTTCTTCTCATACAGGTACATACAAATACACACAGTAATGTTCAAGCACACATGCACATGCATCTTTGGTTGTACAGATGTGACAGTTGTAAATATGCAGTGGAGTTTAGTGTTAAATATTTATTTATACATATTTAGTATAATCACACAAATTCTGTGTTTTATATTTAATAATTCTGTGTTCCTTGTGCACATAGTGCAGATAGTCCGTGCGAGCCTGCGCCCACGTCACTACAACTCGCATGATTGATATCCATTGGATCATTTTATCGCTTGCAAAGCAAGCAACAACCCAGCAAAATAGACAAAAACATAGGGAACACAATGGGCAAAAGCACAGAAATCACAATGCTGCCTTGGGCACATTCCTATGTGTGTGTCCTATATGGATTGTGTTGGAGCACCACCCTTTGGAGTGGTTGAAGGTTCGAGCCTGCTCCGCGCCCTTCGTTGATGATTGGTCTGCTATAAGAGGAAGGACTCAGACACCGAGATATGAGGTTAACAATAAGCTGATTTAATGGTAAAAGCAACAGTACAATATAACGAATTACTTCGGGCCCCGGTTCTACTACCGTGCGATATACGTATCAGGACAGTCAGACAGAACAGGGGCCCCGAGTATAAGGAAGTTACAATATTTATACACACAAACGGGGAGGAGTTGTGTGGGAGGAGTTGTGTCGGTTGCTCCTCCCTAGGTGTTATCTACTGGTGGATTCACTCCTGGGCGAGCCCTAGGCAGCGAATCAGAGTGAGTCAGCCATTGCTGCCCTGGAGACCGTCTTCCACCCCGTACAGAGCGTGGGAGATTTGGATCTACTGCGCCCGCTGATAAGTCCAAGGCCGTCTTCATGGCAGCCATGGGGTGAACAATTCATGGGGTCAACATGGGGTGAACATAACAATCTTTATCTTCGCAGCTGGCGGTACTCCCTCTTCCTAGGGGTCAACATGGGGTGAACATAACAATCTTTATCTTTGCAAAAGCCGGTGCGATGTGCTGTTCTGACTACCTCTTTGTATTCTCTAAGTCTCTGCACAGTCTCTGCTACTTTCAATGTTGCAAGTTAAACACTTTCCCATGCAACCCCTCCCCACGCTCCTGTCCACCCCATCAAAACCCGGGGGGGGCGACTGGGTCCATCCATTCCCAAGTCACGGCGCACACAATGAGCACAGCAAGCAAATAATGCAACAATAAGAATATTGCCCTAGTCTCATAAGCAGTTTCATAAGCATACATTTTACACAGACTATTGGCGCCTAAGATATGTCGGGCCAAGGTTATAGTTATTGAAACAGGTTATACAGGTTACTTTAATCGGTACCACTTTACAATAAGGCTACCCTTATAAAGGATTAATAAAGGGCTTATAATGAGGTTATTAATTAGGTTGTAAACACTTTATTAATCATTAAGAACCATTTATAAACCAGTTCTAACAGTTTTCACACATCAACACAGGATCACTATTTGGCAAGATGACTAAGCCTTATATTGGCTACTTAGCTTACTTCGTCTTCTTCATCAGCCAGCATCCTTGGTATCTGTTGTTCACTGAGTTGATTCCCCCCCCATCCATCTTGATGTGTCTTGGCATCTCTTATAACTCATTTATTTACGAGTTACTACCATTCATAACTGGTAAAAGGGAGCCTTATTGTAAAGTGTGAAACAAATCACCATTTATTATTGTAAAACACATCACCATGAAAAAACAACATTTACAACAACCAACAATAACACATGCACAAAATACACAGCAAGACAACAGAAATAAAAACTATATGCTAACTTTAACTAAACAAATGAAAACGATTTGCTTCTGTTTTTAAGGCTTTTTTTTTCAATAACAAACAAGCCAAAATCATTTTAAAAGTAGGCCCTCAGACAGGTTTGCCTTTCCTAATGGGGAGCAATGCACCGTCAGCTTTCATACTTTCAATTGTTTCTTTGACATGTACATCGCCTTGGATCGCAGCCTCACACCGTTTCGCAAAGGCCAGCACTGTTTCCCCAATGGGCCTTTCGGAGAGTAGCTCCTTATAATTATTGTGAGCTGCAATTGCTAGCTCGCCGATTGATGAAGTCGACACCACAGTATTCCGGTCAATTCCATGTTTGTGGAAGGCCCTGGTCATGGTCTTTGTTTTCTTAAGTGTTTTGAGGATGGATTTGTACCTCCCTAGGATCTGATTTGGTGTTTGTGCTAGTCGAGAAAAAAAAAAAACATTAGACATATCATTAAAACACATCACTGCACAGAATTCCAGACTAGACAATTGTACTTGTACGTGTTGAATATTTCGCACAAATGTATACATCTGTACTACAATGATTAAAATGTACCAGCTTATTGACCAAAGTACTGTGAATCTTCACTGGCCTCATGATTCGATCATAATTCAAAGGGCAGCGATTCAATTATAAAACGATTCTCGATGCATCACAATGCATTCTTTCTTTCTTTCTTTACACTCTACACTCTACACCTCAGAATGTAAGTAGCAACTGAAATCAAAACCTAACTATACATCTAAACCAGAGAAGGTTTTTTGTGTGACATTTGCATGTTACTAGTTGTTTTGGAGGGTCACCAGGTGACTGGTTAGAAATAATATAAGAAGGCGCTGTGGTGCATCTGATTAAAAAAGAGAAGATGTACAATCCAAGAGGATTTATTGTAGTTATGTGAATAAAAGGATATGGGCACAAGATGTATGTGTGTGTGTTTGTATATGTATAAGGATGTGTGTGTGTGCGTGTGTGTGTGTGTGTGTGTGTGTGTGTGTGTGTGTGTGTGTGTGTGTGTGTGTGTGTGTGTGTGTGTGTGTGTGTGTGTGTGTGTGTGTGTGTGTGTGTGTGTGTGTGTGTGTGTGTGTGTGTGTGTGTGTGTGTGTGTGTGTGTGTGTGGTTCTGCAAGAGAAAGAAACAGAGGATACTGAAGATAAATATCAACATTACACCCACATAAGACTAGTAGCAGCCATACTAGCACACATATGAGGTTACCTAATAGCAGGCACAAAAGACTCAAAGGAGCATATATTCAACTACAACTATAACATGAAAACAGTACACAGTTAACTACCAATGCCTACAACTTTACCGCGATAACATTAGGAATCATTATATACACTCACGTTCGTATCGCGACCCGTTATATCAATCAACATCCATCACGTTCAGATATCATGTCATAAACAAATGATCACTCTTAGTAACTAACTATGATCATTACAACAAGTTTTGTTAATATAAATAACAGACTTTACAAATACTTACAAGTATATGAACGCACACAATAAAAAGGATATACAATCAAATCAACAGGCTGTCTCTCAGGGGCGGCGGGTACTGTAGGCTAGGGAAGGCTAAGCCTTCCCAAATATTGTTGTCACTGCATCCTGGTAAAATTAAAATATAATGTATAATGTTTGTGTCTTTGACATTAGCGCTGCTATGCAGCCACCTGTGCCCTGTACTACGAAGCCAGTTCAACAGACCCTGGATATGTTTGAGTTATCTTAATTAACCCTAAAGAACGAGATCTCGCTAAGCGGTCCTACGACGCTGGTTATCAACTCGGTAAATCAAGCCAGGGTTTCTGGCCCAATCCCAAACCACGCCCTACACCCTACCCCTACACACTCCCCCTCCGTGACAGAGTGAACTCCGTGGAGAGGGAGTAAATACAGCGGCAAGCTTTGGGACAAACTCCCCTCTCTCCGGCAGAAACAGGAAATGCCGTAACTGTATGTAACAACGGTTTCAAATCAGCATCTCTTAGACAAAAAAATTAAATTAATAACTAAAATAAAACTCCAAACATCTTTAATTGTGTTACTTTTTTGTAATGCTCTTTTAGTTTTAAACCTGATGTTTATAAGCTTCTTAGTTTTTGCAACAATCTGTAAATATACATAAC
This sequence comes from Dissostichus eleginoides, assembly GCA_031216635.1. Classification (NCBI taxonomy): domain Eukaryota; kingdom Metazoa; phylum Chordata; class Actinopteri; order Perciformes; family Nototheniidae; genus Dissostichus; species Dissostichus eleginoides. The sequence goes on along the minus strand of CM062278.1, from coordinate 1,617,784 downwards.
TTTATAATAAAATGCACACATTTACCTTTTTCTAGACTAAACACAGGTATGATCCTAAGTTAAAAACATATGAGGTTATCATGAGTTTGTTAACATCGCCAGTTATCAGTGGATGTTTGCAGGAACTGTTTGTAAACAGCGTGTTTCCTGACGGACACACACAGCGTTGAGACCGGTCAGGTAGAGACCGGTCTCCAGTCAGCACCGATGCAGACTCGCTGTTTGAGGGCTTGATAGCCCACTCCCCCTCCACACCGCTCCACAGTCGTTTTGGAACAGCACTTAATGTGGCGGACCCTCCGCGCGAACGCGCAAATGGAGGGGTAGTGTGTAGGGGTAGGGTGTAGGGGGCGGTTTGGGATTGGGCCTCTCTCTCCAGCTGAGAGCGCGTTCACGTGAAAGGGGCAGGGTTAGCAACATTTGACCAATCACAAACGGGGACAAGTGTACTGACAGCGCAGCGTCATACTTCATTAATGAAAAGTAAACTAATATTAGACAAATATGAACTTTAAACATCCATGACTTAAACATATAATCCAGGATACAAGCCACATAGTTGCACCTGCAAGGTGAATATAGAACAACTGGTTAAAAAATAAATAAACTACCGAGTGTTTGAAACATAGGTTTGAAAGCGTACAACAGTTTTATGATATCACTGCCCCATCTAAGACACGAGTGGATCAACCTAATGTGTTGCTTAAAATAATACTTCTGCATACAGTATGTGACAATGTAAGTGTTGCACGGCCAGATACGGCTCAAGAAGCTGACTCAGATAAGGAAATATATGATATATTATGATATTATATGATCGATGATCTGATTGATGATGGGATATGAATGATAAAGTGCGACACGTCGGCGTCTTCTCTGCATACGGCAGTTTAATCTGTATTTCCTTTATCCTGTAATATGACTTGATAGATTTAAACTCCGCACACTGAGCTCTGATTGGTCAGCAGGCGGTGCTTTCACTGAGTTGATCTCTTTTCTATACACGCCGGAGGCGGCCAGTTTCAGTTAAAAAAAAGTTATTTAGCCTTCCCAAACCTAAGCTTATCGCGCCGCCTATGCTGTCTCTCCTTCACCGTCCACACTCATGCACAGTGCTATGGCCACTGCCTGTCCCCCAGCGCGAGCATCCCCAAGCTCACTCCCTGATTGGTTACACGAGAGGAGCTATGATGGGGTGCATGCACTGGGAGCATGTCCCAAAGCCAGCAAAGTGTTCACGTGCACAGCCCACGCGTGGCCCAAACCATCGGTCCTATTACATCAGTGCATAAGACTCTCCTTGTACAATTAGTTAAAAGTCTTGCTTACCACGCTGCCGAAGCTTCTTGCTCTCCTTCTTTTGTTTCTTGGCTCCCTTGAGGTGCTTCTTTTTTGTATGGTGCTTGCGCTTCCTTGGGGTTGAAGATGAGGATGAGGATAAAGGAGAGGAGGATGAATCCGAGGTTTCAGAATCCTTCACAGCAACTGTGTCCATTGGTTCTCCTTTCTTTGTTTTCCCTTAAAAATATAAATAAAGAATCAATGTGATTTGTACACTTCTTTAACACAGTAACAATAGCTATACCCAGGGTTCGAGTTATGTGGGAGCAAATGGGAGCTGAGCTCCCTTAAGCAGGATCTGAGCCCCAACGGACGCAGTGAAATCTTACATCTGTGGGGGTCGCTAATACATTACCAACAACCATTATTTTAATCACGAATAACGCATGTGTCAATGTAATGAGTATTATTTACGTTAACGAGGTAAATAGGCTAAAAGAAAAACCTGTTTTCCAAAAGAACTACGCATCTCTTTAATGACAATACACTGCGCTGCACCTCCAAGGTGCGCAATACATGATTGCGCAATCTATGACTGTGAGCATGTTGCGCGAGCCGAGATGATGTGTGTGTGCGTAGATGAACCTTTTCATATTTAAGTTTGTAGCAAGTAGAGGGCTGCTGTGTGTGTGTGTGTGTGTGTGTGTGTGTGTGTGTGTGTGTGTGTGTGTGTGTGTGTGTGTGTGTGTGTGTGTGTGTGTGTGTGTGTGTGTGTGTGTGTGTGTGCGCGTTAGTTTTAAAGACCCCCATAGAGCTCAGTTTATAACTTGAACCCTGGCTATACCTATTATATTGTAAATCCCCCCCCAGTACATGGTATTGCAATGATAATGCCATAAAAGTGCTTTGCTGACTTTAAGCTAGCTTTGTACCTATGAAGGATGCCAACTGTGCACGGAGAAAGTCTCTCTCTTTTTCCAGCTCCTCCGTTCTCTTCATCTGCCACTCCAACCTCTCTAATAATAATAATCGATTAATATTCGCCAGGGCTGTCCGATTTTCGAATTTGATCATGGTCAGTTTCTGGCATCCCTAATATTAATACGTTGTTAAATGTTAACAAGCCCCTACATGCTGCGTCTGGCCCCTTTACCGGGGGTATTCAGGCTCAAAAGGTTAATTACCTCCCTGACATGTAATCTCACTCTGCGGCTTTCACCAGCGCTTTTCCCATTCTAGCTCCGAGCTAGAGCTTTTCTGGTTCAGCTCCGGTTTCCCTTTTCTGCTCCCGCTTTGTTCACACCGCCCAGAGCCCGACTGGTGCTGGCGCTGCTGCGTCAAGACGTCACCGTTTACATCGCTGATTTTCTCCCCAACGGTGTTACGGCGCTCACTAACAACAATGGGGGACTGCGTCGGGTCGATGATCGTGTTGCTTTTAATCATACGAAGCCAGATTAAATTAAATAACGACTTCTCCAACCTTATACTTTTCTCCAGAGTGCCGTGGTCCATTGTTTATTAATGTGTTTCAGCGGCATTTACCGACCGCTGCAGTGCTGGCTGCTCTTCCACGGGAGTTTATTCTCCCGTTAGCTCCGGGTTAGCTCACACGGCAGCGGCCGCTCTAAAGTATTCACTGTCCGACTGTCACACAAGCAGCTGATACATTATCCCCAGTTCCAAACTGACTACTTGCTATTGCTATCCTATTGTGGCATAAGCCGTTTTCTACAGGCACATTTTACCGGCGTAGTTTCAATTACGATTCTACTTGTGATAGTCGGACATGACAACCTGTGCAGCCCATGTATTGATTCCATCCGATAGCTGCTATAATACAAAACAAAACGTCTGCCTGCTCTCCACAATGATCAATAACAGCGAACGGATGGTCAAAGTAAGGTACAAATAAACAGATTCACACGAAGCCTGGTTAGTGTTGCCTGACTTTATAAAGTGTGTTTTTTTTTTTACAAGTGTGTGGTAATCCCCCTTTTGATCTCACCTCAAGAGATCATCTTACACAAAGCATTCGAAACATAACCACTGTCATTCTTTTCTACTGCGTCTGTCCCCCGACATTATATAAATCCATCAGAAGCTGGGATTTAGAGTACTTTAAACCTTCGGGAACAGCCCACCATAACAACCTCTTATGACAGTGGAGGGAGACCAAAGTATGTTAAAACTGCGTCCTTGTCTGCTGAGTCATCATGCTTCCTCTCCTCCGATGCATAAGCCAACAAGGGCATTTGGTACGGAGGGACAGCTTTTCCTTCAATGGTGGAACTGATGAATCTAACACACAATGAGCGGATACAAGGCACACACAACAACCACATGTTACTAAAATGGCAATAAAAGTAGCTATAGAAATCAAAAGAGACATTATTAAACCTTTCCATTGACCAAACATGTTTGTAAACCATTCCTCCAAGGGGTTGTGTATCCCTGATTTTTCATGCATAGTTTGGATAGTGTGCGAAGGCCTTCTAAAGCCTTTGTGACGGAACCGTCCGGAGCCGTATTGTTTGGAATGAAAGTACAACACATATCACCAAACATTGAACACACACCCCTTTCTCAGCTAACAGCATGTCAAGGGCCATTCTATTCTGAACTGCCATAAGGGAAGTCGGCCCCAGCTGTTCAGCGAGTCCTTCTACAGCGTCCCTAGTGAGATTAGCTAAACGGAGCACATTGTAATGTACATAGTTGATCCTGTCTACATTCTTGTTAGGGGTGATGGGAAGATAGCTGCGAGGAAGGAATGTTCTCAAAACCTGAGGCAACTTGATCAGCGAGTTTATACTCATTGGGAACACCCCGTGGCACCCCTATGGAGTCCATGTAAGTGGGAGAGTTGGCAGATAAATCAAAGGGGCCTGGGGCGTAGCGCTTGGACAACACGTGTCCCCTACGTCGAGTGACTAGGTTGATGTTGAGGGAGGCTTTAGGGTCCGTGTGCACCAGTTTTTCGCCTCGTAACATTAGGGGTGCATGGAGGCGCACCATAGCACACAACCCCACAGATAGTTCGGGGATACGGGTGAACAGGCGGTGGCCCCCACAATAATAGTAGAGACCACCCTGGCCCAATGTCCTATACTAGTACCAGACACGGTGTGGTTACACCAATCCGCAGAGATATTTCCTAGGTCAAAACGCGGAGATTTTTGGACCATGGCGAAACATGTGTACCCACCGGCGCCTCTGTTAGGCGTGAATGGGCCTGTCCTAGTACCATTGTCAATTGGAGGGAAAACATTGGCCAGGGTGGTGCAGTTAGGAGGACTAGCCATCTTGGTCAGTTGTAACATACAGTTGTAACCCCAGGTATCTGTGGAAAACAGGGGCGCAGGGTCAGTGACTAATTGCGGGCGGGCTGTAGCACAGGCTAGGCAATCCCCTGCCATTTGTTCTTGGGCTGTTCGGACAACCCATTTTAGCCATAAATTGTCATCTATGTATCCTGTGGCCATTTGGATGATGTCTAGAGGTTGAAGTTGGCTATAATCCCCCGTACATTTATCCGTACATGTGACTTTAGACAAGTATTTAACATTAGATGCTCCATGAAGACGGTTTTGCTCTCTCTTTGGTATAACTTTAATTTCGAAGAGGCCTTGTGGCGAACCCTTTCCTGCATGTACCGTGAGGACATAAAGTCCAGCGTCGGAGAGCACAACCTTCTTTAGCGTTATGAGCACCGGATTACAAAACCTGGCGGAGCACGGGACGTCTGGGTTTCTCCTGAGCACGTTCATTCTATATTTGAGGGATCTAACAATTGCCGCCGATCGGTAAGATGGCGTGTATCCCCAGTCATCAGGACCCGAATTTGCTAGGACATTGGACCAGGACTCGCAGGACAACCGTAGGTGTATGTGACGGACAGATAGGGGTCGCCTTTGGAAAAGCACTGCCTCTGTAAGTGTAAGGATCGCCTTTGACCTATCTTTGATGCTTCTGTTACATACCGCAGGGGCTAAGCAGACGTATTTGGCTAGGTAGGAATATGTCCTGTCGAGGTTTCTGCAGGGGGCAATTTTGCACAGGTCGATTTGTATTATTCCATCACTACCTGCTTGGAAAGTGAAGGTTTGTTTAGGAGATTTTGGTAACTACTACCTCATATTTGGCCCGTTTGACCCTAGTTACGGACTCCTCTGGCGGGGGAATGGAGTCTGGGTGGTCAATGGAATCACTTAAAACAAAAATAAAGGCAAGGGTGATCGTGACCAGGGCTAGCCCTAGCAACCATCTCCAACTCCCATACATGGTTAGGTTGTTATTTTCAATGTAACACAACAAGGGTTATTTCTGTTATTAATAATAGGAGATTTACTAGGACGCAAGGAATTAACACCCAATCAAATAATAAGGCTATTCGCTAATGGGCCATATAACTAAGAATGGTGTTCAAGATACAAACAGTGTCCCAAGTAAACCACGATTCCCACTAGCAGAGTACACCAACAAACAATAAGGAAGTGTAATCCACAGTCTGTCATTATTGAGTACCTTTAATCAGTGGTCCGTGTTATTGTAATTAGGTTCTTCTGAACACAATGCTAAAATCTCCTAAGGAGATTCTTTAAAACAAGGGTGTAAAATAGTACCCTGTAATGGTAAATACTGTGCTCCCAGAACCTGTTAAATATAAGGTTCAGTAAAACCTGTTAATAGAAGGTCTGGTGAGTGGGGAGACTTTCACTGCCCTTTAACTATAGGGCTAACCTCTCGTTATATATAACCTACTACTCTTATTAGAAAGAGGCCCTATAGGTGGGCATAAAAATGCTGCTACTTATTGGAAAGTGCCCCTAAAGGTGGGAGTAAAAAAGTCGGGTCCTATATGGAGTCGTGTGTTTCAGGGGCGGGGTCCCGTAGACTCGTGTCCGCCTCCTCGCCGGCCGTAATCCCTTTCCAAGATCGCCTGTTGTTACCTCTGTGTCTTTGTCCTTGTCATCTGTTGTGGGTCGTTGCTTCTGCTGGGCTGTCGTCGTCAGAGGTGTCGCTCTCTCGTCCTGCTGCAGCGATGTCAGTTCTGATGTCGTCTAACGTCCTTGCTGGAGGTTTTCCAACGGCGCACTGGCTCCAATGATACCACGTTTCCCCCTTTCCTTCGAGGCGAACTGCATGTGATGTCCTCTGAGTCACTCTGTGCGGGCCGGTGAACCTTGGGTTGAGCCACTTCGGACGGATGACCTTCAGCCAGATGAATTCTGCGGTGTTAGCCTCGTGCTTCTCCGGTCCCCCTTTGGCGTCAGCAACCTGGGTGGAGAAATCTGATACCAAGCCCTTAAGTTGCTGGTAGTATGGTTTGCTATCCATCTCTTCTACTTCTTTCCCTACTGCTAATGCTCCAGGTCCAGGAAACTGGTGACCATGTGTTAGCTCAAAAGGAGAGAAGCCTGTGCCTCTGTTTACAGAACTGCGAAGGGACAATAGGGCCAAAGGTAGTGCGTCTAACCAGTTCATGCCTGTGCATCACAGGCCTTACTGAGCTTCTGTTTGATACTCTGATTCATTCTTTCTACCTTTCCTTGGGAGTAGAGGTGAGTCTGTTGGGAATCAGAGACATTTCCTATCATTCTGAAATTCCCTCCCCTTCCGACGTCATATTCTAGTTCTGATTCAGAAAATGCGTCTGTAGACAGCATCTGAAGGTTTGTCATGGGAGGGGAATTGGGTGAGGGGGGGGTAGAGGTGGAGGGAAACGTATAGGGAGGGGGTTGGGAGAGGAGGGGACTGCCCTCTGGGATGTCTGGGAGGGGCCCACCATACGGCTTCTCCTTCCTGACTGTCTCTATCACTTCTGTGGGAGGGGCTGGTGCAGGACTGGGTGGGGCTGCTATGGCGGGCAGATTTTTGGCGGGAGTTTTGCTCAGAGGGCAGGCTACTGCCACTCCGTTCATAGCTAAGGCTGCGTTACGGCCTATTCTCCTTAGCTTGTCGACTAGCTCCCTTTCTTTGTTAGGTTTAGAAGCCCTGATAAATCCTGCCTTCTGCTTGTTGAGTTTCTAATTTCTGAACCAACTGTCGCTCGTATGTATTGAGTGCTGTGGCTAGGAGACTTATTGCCTCGTCACCCTCTACTCTATTCTCTGCGATCATCCGATCGTGTAAGAAACGGAGATCCCTGCTCGCCTTTTTACGATCTCCGGACTTAAGTCCGCTAAGTATCAATCTCTCTGCTTGTCCCCACTGTTCCCTTAAACTACCCGGAACAGGGACTCCTAATTTTCTCTCTTCACATTTAAATTCTCCTTCCATTTTGACTTCGTTCGTATCTGCTTCTCCTGAAGGTTTTAGTTTTTATAAAAAATACCAGGTACTTCCGCGTAATATAATTTACTAAATATTGCAGTTTTATTCCCACAGGTATACAGTCTGATAGTTTTCGGTGCGAGGTGTATTTCAACCAGTTACTGAGACTTCCAAGAGCGCTTCGACACCCTCTTACGAGGATGCGGCCCAAGGCACGGAGTCGAAACCCAGTCTACAATAACCTTTGATCGTCACGTATATGCTATCAGATACAAATAAGATTCTACAATACTTTCAGGGACGGTCCTTTCAAATTGATGTTGAAAATTGCGTCCCTTATAATATACAAACACAGTTAATCACACTCAAAATAAATATACCTAACGTAGCCCCAGATCCGTCTAAGGGTTGCCTGTGTACGTTAGTCGATGAGCCCCAACCCCAGAATTCGTCTAAGAATTACTGTGTGTGTCACCTTATTTCTCTGAGTATTTGCAGCTTGGCTTCCTTTACCAATTTATAACCACTGAAATCTACAAACACAGTTTTTATATTCCCCGTACAGTCTAGTTGACTTTTATAGTGCGATGTTTATTTCAACAGATGGAGAGACTTCCAAAAGCGCTTCAACACCCCCTTTCGGCGATGTGGCTTTTAGCAAGGAGTCGAAACCCAGTCTACAGAATCTCTTTATCGTCACGTTTAGTCTTCTAGATTAACCCCACAGCAAGAGTTTGCGAGATCCGGTCGTTTCAAATTGATTTTGAAAGTTGCGTTTCTCCTCTTGAAATACCCCACATATAACACAACCGCAGCTCCTCTTTGAGACTGGAAAGTGTTATTCTTTATCTAGTTCCGATGGAGTTCCCTTTAAAAAAACATGAACTTTTCAACGAGTTAGCCGTATGGTCCTGAAAGACCTACGGGGCCTTTCACCGTCTTCTTACACACCTCGTTCTTCACTTTTATTTATTCTAACTAACTAGTACTGTTTTTTTTACCGTAAGACTAAAACACTGAAAATGCCGCTGACAACTCTAAAATGTTGTAGTATAGCCAATCACAGATTTTGATAATAACAGGTATCTGCTTACCTTTTAGTTGTAGGGCACTGGTTTAGTTGTCAGAGGTATTCGAGGTGTCTTCCCTGGACCGTTCGTCCGCTGGCTGCCGGTGTTCCTTCTATGAGACCCTACTCATCACGTCGGTTGGTCACCAAATTGTTGGAGCACCACCCTTTGGAGTGGTTGAAGGTTCGAGCCTGCTCCGCGCCGTTCGTTGATGAGTGGTCTGCTATAATAGGAAGGACTCAGACACCGAGATATGAGGTTAACAATAAGCTGATTTAATGGTAAAAGCAACAGTACAATATAACGAAGTACTTCGGGCCCTGGTTCTACTACCGTGCGATATACGTATCGGGACAGTCAGACAGAACAGGGGCCCCGAGTATAAGGAAGTTACAATATTTATACACACAAACGGGGAGGAGTTGTGTGGGAGGAGTTGTGTCGGTTGCTCCTCCCTAGGTGTTATCTACTGGTGGATTCACTCCTGGGCGAGCCCTAGGCAGCGAATCAGAGTGAGTCAGCCATTGCTGCCCTGGAGACCGTCTTCCACACCCGTACAGAGCGTGGGAGGTTTGGATCTACTGCGCCCGCTGATAAGTCCAAGGCCGTCTTCATGGCAGCCATGGGGTGAACAATTCATGGGGTCAACATGGGGTGAACATAACAATCTTTATCTTCGCACCTGGCGGTACTCCCTCTTCCTAGGGGTCAACATGGGGTGAACATAACAATCTTTATCTTTGCAAAAGCCGGTGCGATGTGCTGTTCTGACTACCTCTTTGTATTCTCTAAGTCTCTGCACAGTCTCTGCACATGACCTTGCTACTTTCAATGTTGCAAGTTAAACACTTTCCCATGCAACCCCTCCCCACGCTCCTGTCCACCCCATCAAAACCCGGGGGGGGCGACTGGGTCCATCCATTCCCAAGTCACGGCGCACACAATGAGCACAGCAAGCAAATAATGCAACAATAAGAATATTGCCCTAGTCTCATAAGCAGTTTCATAAGCATACATTTTACACAGACTATTGGCGCCTAAGATATGTCGGGCCAAGGTTATAGTTATTGAAACAGGTTATACAGGTTACTTTAATCGCCATGAAACAATGGCAATTCAGCGGCCGCATCCTCCTGAGGATGCATTCATAGACCGCATACGTCACTTCCGCCGAACGAGGGCTGTCCCAATAAAAAAAAAAAGACAAGATCCTCCGTTTGCGGGCCCACAAATGAAGCCTTCTTTTCCCAGATTTTGAGGATACATCTGATGTACACTCCGCGGTGTACCATATCCCAGGATGCAATGGGCGACGGTGACAAATTAGTTTTTTTTTAAGAAAATGGCTTCCAACGTCCCGGCAACGGCTGAAGCTTCGGCAGGAGCTGGTTTTGTTTTTAAATGTAAGTATAGGGTTTCAACTCACCCAAATAGTAAACGACATGAAACAGTAAACCGATTTAATTGTTTTATTTAAAGATACGGGCGATTGGAGATGTCTTCTTTATATTACATACATAAAATAATATGAAGTGAAAATATTTCGACAGGTTGTAAACCCTGTTTGGTTTTCATATTGTTGGGATTAATTATAAACCTAATTTATTTATTTAACTGCTTTTGTTATACAAATCTTACTGCAGCAATTTGTTTTGATAGGGAGCAAGGTGCAGACTGCTCAATTTATAAAAATGCGTGGGGAGAATGAATCCCTCTTCACCGGGGCGAGCATCGCTTGGAGGTAAGGCACAATATCCAGTTTGTATCGTTCTTATTTTATTAATCATCCCTCATTTCATACAGTCCATTCTAATAAGACAACTAGTATATGGGGCAATACCATATTTCTTTGTTGTATTTGTGTAGGGATGTCTCCATGCCACCATTAAAAAAAAAAGAAGATTTCTTCCTAAGTGTGTGTATCCTTGTGACCATTGTTATTGTTTTATTCATAATGCTAGATTTTTTACTGTTCTCTCTGTGATTAGGACGGTTTTGGAAGATATGGGCCTGCAGGGAAGTGTAACTCCCCTGCAAAACTAAGAAGAAGTGGGACAATCTTAAAAAAGATATAAAGTATGTGAGTTTTACAAATTAATAAACACATTTGCTGTCATTCGTTTATCTGCTGGTGTTTTTTTTGTCCTGCCATGATTGTTTTACTCTGCCTTTAGGATTGCAAATACCCAGGGTCAGGAGAGGGATTCGGTGGGAAACCCACTGCTGCAACTTGGCCATGGTTTGTCCAAATGGATGAGATATTAGGACAGAGGCCCTCCATCTGCCCGCCTGTCCTAATATCCTCTATTCCAGAGGACACGCCTGTTATGTATGTCACATCAGGTGTGACTGTGCCTTTAAGATGGCACCGGGAGTTTGGGGATGTGTGAACCGGATACAGTTAGTTGTGGTTGTGTTGTCATGGCAGCGTGTGCAATAACGTGTGCAATAAACGGTCAACCTAAATGTCGTAGTCCATAGTCTTATATATATATACACAACAACGCAACGGCCAAGTTCAGCAGTGGGGGAACAAGAGGAGGAGGACGAGGATCAGGTTGAGGCAGGGCCACCACGGCCTAAAAGAAAAAGAAAAGATGGGCTAATGGACCTCATCAGAGAGGAAATGAAGAAGCAGAGGGAAGCAGAGGAGAGGAGATCACAGGAGAACAGGGAGAACCTTAATAGGCTTTTTTCTATCCTAGAAAAATTAGCAGATAAATAAATAAAAATAAGTAATGAGCAATATGAAAATGATTTATTTTATGGAACAACATACAAATAAAACAACATTTAAACTATATACACATTCAGGCTGAGCAGGGAGTCCCAGGTGGTGCTGCTGGACCTGGCTGCCACAATTAGGACCCTGGTGTCCTCTGATGGTGGGTGGGGCTTCATTTGGGGTGGTCTCCAGAGCTGTTGGGGATGCTTCTCTCCACTGTACATCGGATTGTCCGTTAGGACTAGGGTTCGCAGGGCGGACGCAATCGACGGCTGCCATGTCACTAAGATGTTTTCAGCAGCAGATAAGAACAAAAGGTGTATATAAATATTGCACAAGGTTATTTCATCACAGCTCGTCAATTGTTTTACATACCTTTACACATAATGGTGGTCACCAGGAACCTCCTCCAGGGCAGACACCTCCGCAGACAGGTGGTCCCGCCAAGGAGCACCACTGACTGCCTGTTAAGGTTAGGGAATATCAGGACTCAAATGCAGTTAAAAAAAGGGAAGCAGGTTCGAAAACAAAAGCGAGCTTTATTAATCCAAAGCTGGAGAACAAAACATGGCATGAAACTCACAGGTAACGCAAGGTAGCATGGAGGGAGACAGGAAAGACAAACAATGAACCGACAGGGGAACACAGGGAAAGACAAGACTAAATACAGGAAGGGGTAATCACGAGACGAGAAACAGCCGGGCAGGGGAGGAGAAACACAAGGGCAACAGGTGAACACACTCAGACAATCAGACACACCAGGGAAACTAACGACAGGGAGGAAAACACAGGGAGAAGGACCAGACAAGAGACAGGGAGGAAAACACAGGGAGAAGGACCAGACAAGAGACAGGGAGGAAAACACAGGGAGAAGGACCAGACAAGAGACAGGGAGGAAAACACAGGGAGAAGGACCAGACAAGAGACAGGGAGGAAAACACAGGGAGAAGGACCAGACAAGAGACAGGGAGGAAAACACAGGGAGAAGGACCAGACAAGAGACAGGGAGAACAGAACAATCAAAACAAACCCCAAAACCTAACACACAAAACCCAAATCGTGACATAACCCCCCCCTCAAGGGACGGATTCCAGACGTCCCTACATAATGTCCAACATTTCCAAAAGGGTGGGTGGAGGGGTTCCGGAGGACGGGGTTGGGCTGACAGCCCGGAGGCACGGCAGAGGACCAGGAAGGGGTCTCGGGCGGACGACCCGGGGGCAAGGCAGAGGAACAGGAGGTGGTCTCGGGCGGACGGCCCGGGGGCAAGGCAGAGGACCAGGAAAGAGTCTCGGGCAGACGGCCCGGGCAAGGCAGAGGCCGAGAAGGGGGACTCGGGCGGACGGCCCGGGGGCAAGGCAGAGGCAGAGAAGCGGCTAAGACCGCGGCAGGCATAGTCAGGGAGCCGGGCACAAGGAAGGACCGGGTTCGTGGCCGACTGGGCCACTGGCGGAATAGAAACCAGTGTTGTCCGGGCAGGACCCCTGGACGGGACATGGGCTGGTGTCAGTGGAACCCCGGACGGAGCAAGAGCTGGTGTCGACGGGACCTCCAACATGACAGGACAGGGTGTTGGCAGGAAAGCCGGCGGGGCAGGTGTCGGCGGGACCCCCAACAGGACAGGATCAGGTGTTGGCAGGACATCCGGTGGAACCCCCAACGAAACAGGACATGGAGTTGGCAGGACCCTCAGCGGAACCCCCAACGACACAGGACAAGGAGCTGGCAGGACCCCCAACGATACTGGACGTGGAGTCGGCAGGACCCTCAGCAGAAGAGTAGTCGGCGGGGCCTCCCACGGCACAGGACATAGGGTTGGCAGGACCCCCGGCAGAAGAGTAGTCGGCGGGACCTCCAACGGCACAGGACATAGGGTTGGCAGGACCCCCGGCAGAAGAGTAGTCGGCGGGGCCTCCCACAGCACAGGACATAGGGTTGGCAGGACCCCCGGCAAAGCAGTAGTCGGCGGGACCTCCAACGGCACAGGACATAGGGTTGGCAGGACCCCCGGCAGAAGAGTAGTCGGCGGGACCCCCAACGGGACAGGACATGGAGTTGGCAGGACCCCCGGCAGAACAGTAGTCAGCGGGACCCCCAACAGAACAGGACATGGAGTTGGCAGGACCTCCGACGAAACAGGTGTCGGCTGGACCCCCAACGGCACAGGACATAGGGTTGGCAGGACCCCCGGCAGAAGAGTAGTCGGCGGGGCCCCCAACGGGACAGGACATGGAGTTGGCAGGACCCCCAGCGGAACCTCCAACGGACCAGGACATTGGGTAGGGACTTGAGAGTGGACTCGAGAGGGAACTCGAGAGGAGACTTGAGAGGTGACTTGAGAGGGAACTCGAGAGGTGACTTGAAAGGGGACTCGAGAGGGGACTCGAAAGGGGACTCGAGAGGGGACTCGAGAGGTGACTTGAAAGGGGACTCGAGAGGGGACTCGAGAAGGGACTTGAGAAGGGACTTGGAAAGGGACTCGAGAGGGGACTTGAGAGGAGACTTGAGAAGGGACTTGGAAAGGGACTCGAGAGGGGACTCGAGAGAGGGCTTGAGAGAGGACTCGAGAGGGAACTTGAGAGGGAACTCGAGAAGGGACTGGAGAAGGGAATTGGAAAGGGACTCGAGAGGGGACTTGAGAGGAGACTTGAGAAGGGACTTGGAAAGGGACTCGAGAGAGGACTTGAGAGGGAACTTGAGAGGGAACTTGAGAGGTGACTTGAGAGGTGACTTGAGAGGTGACTCGAGAGGGAACTGGAGAGGGAACTCGAGAGGTGACTCGAGAGGGAACTTGAGAGGGGACTCGAGAGGGAACTCGAGAAGGGGCTTGAGAGAGGACTTGAGAGGGCGGGACCCCCAACGGTGAAGGAGCTTGAGTCGGCAGGACCCCTGATGAAGAAGGGACTTGAGTCGGCCGGTATGCCGACAGGACACGAGGGGTTGGCGTCGGCCGGAGAGCCAACAGGAGACGAGGAGCTGGAGTCGGCCGGTACGCCGACAGGAGGCGAGGTGCTGGAGTCGGCCGGTACGCCGACAGGAGACGAGGTGCTGGAGTCGGCCGGTACGCCGACAGGACACGGGGAGCTGGCGTCGGCCGGAGAGCCAACAGGTGACGAGGAGCCGGAGTCGGGACCATGGCTGCTGCGTCCGGTACTGGAGCCGGAACCATGGCTGGTGGGGCCGGAGCTGGGGCCGGAACCATGGCTGCTGGGGCCAGAACTGGGGCCGGAACCATGGCTGCTGGGGCCGGAACTGGGGCCGGAACCATGGCTGCTGGGGCCAGAACTGGGGCCAGAACTGGGGCCAGAACCATGGCTGTGTGGGCTGGTTCTGGAGCCGGAACCATGGCTGCTGGGCACGGAACCGAAACACGGAACCATGGCTGTGTGGGATGGTACTGGAGCACGGTACCATGGCTGTGTGGGCCGGCACTGGAGCCCAAAGCATAGCTTCTGGGGCTCGGGCTGCTAGCCTGGACTTGCGACTCCTTCTCTTAGGAGCCTTTTGGAGGCTCCGTGGACCTCCAAAAGCCAGACGAGTACCCGCGAACGGCTCCTGGACAGGATCAGGAAATGGGGAAGAAGCAGGGGTTGACTCCAGACGGAACACACCAAGACGTATGGTGTCAGGTTGGGACTTGGGAGGCAGGGGCTAGCATGCCAGGGGCTAGCAGGCCGGGAAACAGGCTTGACCTCAACGTTTCCAAAAAAGTCCTCCACCCACTCGGGTAGTAACTCCCTTAACCAGGGCCTTGAGGTTACTTCTTGGCGTGCCGAAGAAATAATTGACTGCCTCTCTTCACTACTGGAGGCATATCGACAGTCATTCCTCAAGCATGTTAGATTGTACGTTACCTCGTACAAGCTGTCTGCTGGGTCCATTCTTGGTCGGTTCATTCTGTTAGGGTTACGGAAAAGGTAGGACTCAAATGCAGTTAAAAAAAGGGAAGCAGGTTCCAAAACAAAAGCGAGCTTTATTAATCCAAAGCTGGAGAACAAAACATGGCATGAAACTCACAGGTAACGCAAGGTAGCATGGAGGGAGACAGGAAAGACAAACAATGAACCGACCGGGGAACACAGGGAAAGACAAGACTAAATACAGGGAGGGGTAATCACGAGACGAGAAACAGCCGGGCAGGGGAGGAGAAACACAAGGGCAACAGGTGAACATAATCAGACAATCAGACACACCAGGGAAACTGACGACAGGGAGGAAAACACAGGGAGAAGGACCAGACAAGAGACAGGGAGGAAAACACAGGGAGAAGGACCAGACAAGAGACAGGGAGGAAACACAGGGAGAAGGACCAGACAAGAGACAGGGAGGAAAACACAGGGAGAAGGACCAGACAAGAGACAGGGAGGAAAACACAGGGAGAAGGACCAGACAAGAGACAGGGAGAACAGAACAATCACAACAAACCCCAAAACCTAACACCCAAAACCCAAATCGTGACACTGCCTCCAACACATTCTCCCCCTCATCCTCCGCTACATCCTCAACAATGTCCTCTTCTGGGTCCATGATGTCGCCGGCCCCAATGCGATGTCGACGTCGGTTGGGTCCTCAGGAGGACGCACGCTCTGAATTGGGACACAGCTATGGTTTTCTCCAGTGAACATGCTCCAAACGGCCAAACAATTCACAGGTTTGGTAACGATGCAGCCCTATAGGCTTCTAAGCCATGGTGACAGATCACTCTCAATCAAACACGATGTTTATGTTACTGCTATACCCCCATGTACATTGCCCGATCGGCCTGAAACTTCCCACGTTTTATAAACGGCCGAGTGCGGAAAACATATATTATCAAACATAATATTAAAATTAACTCTTATTTAGAAAATACAGCTTCCTGTGTTCGAATGAGCTGCTCCGACTGTCGGTCCTGACGGACTCCAAAAGTCCGACATTATACAATCAAACAAATAAACACAAGGATAATTGTGTCTTATTGTTGAGTAAATAACAGTGTGTGGTTTAGAAAATAATACAAAATTAGAAGGAAAAAAACGATGAAACAATACAGATTTCAGTATTCTGAGCCCCTACTCTCCCCCTAACTGACAGCAACAAAAGTCCGACATTATACAATTAAAATAAAGAAGTAAAAACAATAAGTGTGGCTTGATATTGAGTAAGAAAAAGGTTGATAAATGCTGTGAGAATGGGTCTGCGGAGATTATTTCTCTGCGATCCCAACTCGTCTACTACATACGTTTAGGGAGCTCTATAGAAGTCTATGGACATCCCCGAAAGTTGAAATTTGACGCTAAAGGGCCCCCCCTTGCATTGGAAAGTTACGACAGGGACCCTGACATAACGTCAACATAGGCCGAGTTGGGAGTGAGAATGTGTTGGCAGGTACAGTCACAAAAGAATGTAGGCTTAATAACCCCATCTATCTATCTATCTACTGTATCTATAACAATAGTCTTCATTTACACTATAGACAATAGGCATAATTTTAAAACAACATACAACTATTGCAGTTATGATGTCATAATAACATATAATTGTATAAAACACAATTTGCTTACATCTTTGTTCTCTTTTGAGAATCAAATAAAACAGATTTAAATTAAAAAAATAATGCAAACAAACAAGGTCCAGGGATACTGATTGCAGAATGAGATGAGGGGTAGGCAATAAGGGTTCACGTGAAAGGCTAGGCTCTGGTTGATGAGTAGGTGTGGATGGCCTAGGTGATGTTTGAGACTCTTGTAAGTAGAGCTGGGTTAAGTCTGGGACACCTTCGGATCCATCCATGTTCTCAGTAGAAAGGGCCTGACCTCCATTGTTGGGTTCATCCATTGTTTGCATGCCATCAGTCCCGGAATCAGTCATTTGGTCACTGTGTGGAGTGTGGCTCAGTTTCCGGCTCGAAGGACCATTTGTTGGAGATGAATGTTCAGACTGGAGCCACAAACCACCAGGAGTTTAAAGTTCTTTGTTTATTTATCAGGGTATTCAGTTGGTTGGATGGTAGCTGTTGCCAATGGTTCTAGTAGAAAAGGCGAAACAAACTGATTACAGCATTTGCACATTAAAATAATACTTATATTACTTGCACATTAAAGTTCACCAATATGTCTGCCATAATTTATATTAAATTGGAACTAAATGATATTCATCACTACATTGAACAACAAATGTGTTCAATACCATTGAGGTTACTCAAGTGCAAACATCCAAATTACAAAGAGGATTCAACTTACATTGGTAAATCAAAAGACACATGGCGAACAGCTACCAAACACTCAATCCTGGTGTGGGTGTTTGAGGACAAAGAGGAGGAAGTCCTCATCCAGGCCTCTATTTATAGCCTGTGAGGAACTTCTACCTGCTTCCCTACACAGTGCCTCTTATGGACAGGAGGGTTACACACATACAATTTCTAACACAAGTGAAATGAACTAAATTGCTGAATTGCTTTTAATTTACTGGCAGGAGCGACAAGTGAGGAGGAGCAAAAAGTGAACAATGAGGGAGAGATTGAACAAAGAGAAAGAGTAGAGGACAGAGAGAGTAATGAACAGGAAGAAGACAGAGAGACTAAAGAAGATGGAAGAGAGGCTGCAGGTTATGGAAAGGAGAGAGACATGGAAAATTAATGTTGACAATGTTTTGTGATCATTTTAGCCTCTTCTGCATGTCCAGATCATTAATAGTAACAATCAACTGATTCTTAGGCATTACACTTTCAAAAATAATTGATGCTGCAGCCCACTGACATGGTTTGAAATCAATATATTATCCAATTTGTGACCCCCCACAGGACTTAAAAAGCACTTAACTAGATCATGAAAATCCCCAAAATCTCGGGGGGGTATAACCCCGAACCCCCCTAGCATGTTTAGACCTCGGTATTTAGGAAATCCTGGATACGGCCCTGCACATGACTATCTTCATGATTAATTGAAAACAAATAAGTTTGACATTAAAATAAAAAGAGTAACGTATGCTTGACGTTGATGTGGCTCAATTCAAATTAAATGAGAGTTTCTCTTAACTACACAACATTAGCAGTGGTTCACAGGAAGATGTTGTGCAGTACCAAACAACTATTTGTACATAAAATCTGCTCAAAGATTGTTGGTCAACCCTGTCAGAGACTTTATGACTCAGCCTATCATAACAACCTAATAAGGCTGTCCAACAACATCATCTCGGACCCAAACAATGTTCTGAACAGCGAATATGAACTTCTACCATCTAATCGGAGATACAGGGTCCCGCGATTTAAAAAAGTCACTGAAGCATCCTTTGTGCTCCAGTCAATCCTCACAGTAAATACAGAGCTAAATCCCAGATCAAATGCACGCTAAAGGGTCATTGAAAATGTTTTCTCTCAGTGATTGTGCTGTTGTGTTAAATGTTTGTTTTTTATATATTGTGTCTTGATATTTGTCTATGATGTTACACATGGAGCTGCTGTGACGCAAGTCAAATTTCAGACTTGATCTGACCAATAAAGTATTATCGTATCGTATCGTAAAACATTGAGAGTAACCTTAACCCTGTAAGTTTATTTTACAACATTACTTTAAGCTATCCTAAAAAAGTCAGTACATTTTTAGTTTTTTTAAAAGACTACACTTAAAAGGTCCTTTTGTTCAGCCTCACAATGCTATTGGGTATTAAGAGTGGCCATACACTCACACAATTTCCGAATCTTCAAACGAGCAACATCTCTTTTTTTTATTGGACTGGATTTGTCAGATTCAAGTAAGTAAAATGCCTCACATTTTTTGTTGTTGTGATTATTACAATGTTTAGAACATGTACATATTCAGTTATTGCGGAATACATTCATCAAATTTGATTTTGAGCGGCTTATGTCTTTGTTGCAATATTACAACACTGGGTCAGTGTGGTAGTCAAAATAGCACGTGCACCTGTCATGGACATTGCCCTTCTTATATGTTCACATATGGAAATAAAACACAAATAGAAATATAATGTATTTGATAATTCACTATAACTAAGTTCTAAATGTGTCCTCTGTTAAGATTTTGAATTAAGACCAGAATTGAATACATTAATACATTATTTCTGATAGCAGTATGTGAAATTATATCTCTAGCAATGTGTTAAACTCTACTTGTATCTTATCAGTTAATTAGTTACAAAAATACATTTAACTCTTCTCTGGTTCTGTCAGAAACAGTTCTTTCTGAAATGTTTTGGGACACCTGGATGTAGTATGATAATTAGCCTATTATCATTAGGCAGACAGCATTGTGTGACTTGTTGAACTGGTTTACCTGCATGTGTGGGTGTAGGTCAGGGGTGCCCAACCAGTCGATTGAACGCATCAAAGCTTTGTGATTGGCGTCATTGAAGTTGCACCGACAGAGGTCCGCCGTTTCCCCGTTGACAATTCACTAGCACCCCCCCCCCCCCCCCCCTCCTTCCTACATCCAGGACATGGTTAAACCATACACCCCCAGCATGTGCATTCCGCTCTGCATCAGCCAAACGGCTCGCTGCACCCGCACTACGAGGGGGACCCAAGTTCCCATCAGCAAAAACACATCGGTTTGCTATCCTGGCTCCAAAATGGTGGAATGAGCTCCCCATTGACATCAGGACAGCAGAAAGCTTACACATCTTCCGGCGCAGACTGAAAACTCATCTCTTTCGACTCCACTTCGAGCAATAAAATGAAATAAATAAATAAATGCACTTAGATACTAACAAAGCACTTATATACTAACAAAGGACTGGCTTATCTAAAGCCTGTTGAGTAGCACTTGAAATGTTGTGGCTCTATGAAACCTGATGTACTTATATGATTCTGTTTTCTTCAAGTTTGTATCTTCTTGGTCGAATGCACTTATTGTAAGTCGCTTTGGATAAAAGCATCAGCTAAATGCAATGTAATGTAATGTGTGACTCAAGTGTACAATGTAAATAGGATTCAGATGCTTGTTGCATTGTTGGTGGTGCATGCATTCCTTTTAGTATCATAATAGGCTAAACCAGACAGAATGAACACTTGTTCCACCACCCTATCTATTCCTTCAGGTAATCTATTACAATATAATAAGCATATGTATTATTGATACATATTTATACATTTTTCCATTTCAGAATGCCACCAGCAAAGAGAGGTCCTGGATTCAGTGTGCAGATGTGATGCCATCCAAAAAGGAGAAAGTGAGTTTGAGATGGAATCAGAGGACAGTGACACTGTTATGAGTGAAGAAGAGGCAGATGAAGATGCCTGTGGACAAGTGGACAAAGAAAACCAACAACCCAATGACCGCCCAGTCAGTGATTATGTGGACATCGAGCCCCAACCAAATAAACACACCAAGCCCCGTTACAGGTACATATAATAAGTACCCTGTATTAAGATTGATGCAACACAAGTGAAATTTGACCTTTTTAGAGAGGTTTAAAAAAAAGAAAACACTTCTGGGGTCATTTGGGTGTATTTGCCATATCTCTGGAACCCATCGGTCGATTTTGGTGATTGACACCTCTTTTGAACCGTAGAGCCAATATAATTGAGGGGAAGTTGATACATCCATCTAAACATTACCATTGGTGAATGTTGCGCAGCATGCCCACAACCGGAAGCTCTCATACACTCTCGTAGCTCTCATAGCAGCTATATATGAAAACTCCGTTTTTTACATAAATGTTAATGATGGATTATCAGTAATCATTTCAAAGAAACACAGACACATTGGATTAACTTTCAGCAGTGTTTGTATGCGTTTTAATGCCATTGAACAGAACTTTTGATCAGAAAACAGCAAAGGTAAGACGCATTTGCCGTTTTGGCCCCGTAAAGCTAAGTTGTGTGTTGTCTGGTTTTGGTCTCACAGTAATGATACTTATACCATTGGAATCTGTGGAATCTCAGCTTTCACATGATATATTGTTTGTGCAGAATCGATGAAGTATACAATATTTCTACCGTGAGTTATGTGCTAAGTGCGTTAGCACTCTTTCTCTTAGTGCTAATTCAGAGGCTTGGCGTTAGAGTTGTGTTTTGTTTCGGAAAAAATTGTTTATATTGTCTGATAGCTGAGTCTCTTCCCGTTAAGTGGGTATGAGACATTCATAGTTTGTTAAATGTTAAGAAGCCCTCAGACGCTGTTTCTTGCAAGATGTTGCGTTTAGCCCCCGGTATCGGGGGCATAAGGCTTAACAGGTTTTAAAGAACATTGCCTCAACATTTTGACTTAATAACAACGGCATTAAAGTATTTTATTTCCAAGGCCCTGCCAAGCCTTTCTAACTTACATTTGGTAATCAAACATAAAACTAAATTCCCTTTTGTGTCAGTTTTCATGACTGAGTTATAACCATAGACTGTATATATAAATGGACGTAGGGTCGTGACGTCACCCATAGGATTCTGCAGAGTTGCCGAGAAGCCCTTAGTAGGCGGAGTCGGCCACTAACGGCTCGACAGTGACGTCAGAGTTCAACTCCCGCCTGCTCCAGCCTGCTCCAAATAAGGGCAAAGAGGCGGAGCCGAGGCGGGACCTCCTGCCACCGAGCTGGAAGTTCCAGAGCTAGCTGAAGCTACCAAGCTAAGCTAACATGCTCCCCGTCTGCACACTGCCGTCGCCTTTTACGTTTCTAAGGTAAGCGGACATGAAACTATTCAGCAAAACTATAAATAATAATCTAAGTTATTGAGTTTTTAGCATAATACTTCAGAATCCCTTGATGTTTGTATGCAATTGTCCTAAATGCAACACTGGAATCAAGCAAATATTAATATGTTTGCATGACATTAGTTCTTTATATTTTGCTGTCACTTAATTATACGTTTAATACATTTAAGTCAAGCTAAGGTACATGTGATGGTAGCTAGTTAGTGCTCTTACCTGTGTGGCCTCCTCCAAACAGCATTATAAACAGACTGTATCATTAAAACTAAGTACCAGTTCTAGATCCTTGACTTTAGACAAACAATTCAAAAGACAACATTTATTTAAAGACCAATCTTTATTTGAAGGTGCCTCTTAACCTGGGATATTAGTTATACAGTAATAGTATTGACAATCTAAAAAAACTGAGCAACTCAAAAGTCAACTTTATATTTCTTATGGTCTACAGCAGGGGTCCCCAAACTTTTTCCTGTGAGGGCCACATAACTTTTCCCTTCTCTGATGGGGGCCGGGGTCAGTTTGTAACAGAAAAAGTGTGGTAGGGGTGCCTAAACGTAAACATTTATTGTTTTCTAGAAAGCCACACATAACCAAATATTAATAACCCTTTCCGGGATCTTCACAGAAAAAAAAGTCAGGAAATAAATAATAACACTATTAATGAAATAAATAACACTATTTATGAAATAAATAATAACCAAATAACCCTCTCTGGGATCTTCACAGAAAAAGTCAGGAAATAAATAACACTATTTGTGAAATAAATAATAACCAAATAACCCTCTCTGGGTTCTTCACAGAAAAAATAAAGTCTGGAAATATATAATAACACTATTTATGAAATAAATAATAACCATAATAATAACTTTTTTGCCATTATTCCGTTCTATTTGACAGGGGCTAGTCTAGGATTCGCGTGGCCAGACTGAAAAAAAATCATAATGCGTCTCTGGTATCGTTCAGGGGGCCGGGCCAAATGTGGAGGCGGGCCGTATCCGGCCCGCGGGCCTTAGTTTGGGGACCACTGGTCTACAGCATTTATTATTTTCATTTTCCCCCTCTCATATTCAGTGTGGACGGATTGAGACAGCGTGGTGGACGGATTGAGACAGCGTGGTGGACGGATTGAGACAGCGTGGTGGACGGATTGAGACAGCGTGGTGTCCAGAGAGCTGCAGAGACTTCAGGGAGAAACCTCCGTGTGATGGACGGATTGAGACAGCGTGGTGTCCAGAGAGCTGCAGACTTCAGGGAGAAACCTCCGTGTGATGGACGGATTGAGACAGCGTGGTGTCCAGAGAGCTGCAGAGACTTCAGGGAGAAACCTCCGTGTGATGGACGTCCTGTCTGTTGGTTGGAGAGGACTGAGGGTCTTTCCTCTGCGAGGAGGACCAGGCCTGATGGAGGAGCCCATGCTGGGCATAGCCGATACCAACTGCACAGGCCTAGTCTGTCACTTTATTCGACTAAATGTGTTTACTTATACATTTAATAGGTTTACACATTCTGTCCATATGTGCTTTTTATTTAAAACATTTTTGATTAACTTTTGGTTCACATTTCAATAAAATGAATTTGTATTTGCACTCCTTTTGTCCATTATTCTTACTGAAAATGTTAGATTACACATTCACATCTGACTGAAGATTGGCCCCATTTATTTGTGACGTTGCAAACTCTGCGGTACAAGGCACATGTTGTGAAGCTCATAAAGTGAGGCAAATAGAAATAATCAGCTGATGGAGTGTAGATGTGGAAATAGGTGCATTTGATCAGCTGAATGCGTTTTCACAATAAAAGTAGTTTCTTAGTGAATGTCCTGTACTGGTCTTAACATCTCATAACATCAGCTTTTCATTTTCCTCTTGGATGTTCTTCTTGACCCTCAGAGAAGGAGAAAATGTTGAGTCGTGTCTTTCAGGTATGTCCTTTCCTAACAACAATTACAGGAAACATAAAACATTATTGCAGAACAAGTGTGTTATTTATGAAAGAGGTGTGTTTGTGTGTTTAGGGGCTGTAGATATAATTATTTTGTAATTGTAATGTTTTTTTATTTCAACAGTGAGCTACAAACACAATCAGATTATGAATGAACAGTATGAAATTCATCAACATTGAAACATTATCAAAATAATATTTAACTGTTATCAAAACTTAGTGCAACTGTAGAAGCTTGCTCTGTTGTCTCACTGAAAGAATAACTTTTACCACGTTTTTTACAGACAATATTGAGTTATAAATAGTAGCAGTTCTCACTATGTGTTAAATATCTTTGCCTTCAATACATTAAATTAGAAAGCTGACAAAGTCATATTGACATCTAAATGGAACTTTTTGCATGGAAAAACCCCTCAACTTCACTGATGTGTAGGTGTCAGGTGATCTAGTATTTACTATTGTTTAATGGAATGTATATCAGTGTATTAAAGACCCAGTGAAGTGTGCGCCGGTGCATGATCTGTTATGCTAATACGTATAGTAATGACCAAAATTGTCCATTGGAACCCATATAAAAGATGTTGGAATAGCAACGAATTTGACGAGTTGGAATTTTCCGCTGGGAAATCCGCCTTCGTGGGCGTGGCTTGCGATCTACTGCGTGACGTCAGAAGATGGGCTCAGCCGAAGTGTTTACATTCACCACCGTTCATTTTGTCTCTGTTTCAAAGTGGAATTTACCAACGTTTTTGAGCGAGTATTTTATTGGAAAGTGTTTCGCAGTCGACTGGAAGTGATTGCCAATCGAGGAAACCTGACAATGGAGGCGACAGTGAAGAAAAAGGGAGGAAAAACACACGGGAAGCGATGCATTGCCGCTGGCTGTGGTAATGTCAATTCTGCCGAAGTGGCGATGTTTCTGTTCCCAAAAGATGAAGGTGAGTGGCTGGTGTTATTGTTTCGTAGATTCGTAGATTGTTTATGAAAAATAAAGGCCACTGTGTTTGTGTCTATTAACAAGACTATCATGGCGGCGGCAGAGCTCAAGTCGAGTTTCTCCGCCTGGAGATATTCTCACTATTTCACTTTTGTCGAGCACAAAGAAAAGAACGTTTTAGTTAAATGTAAGTTGTGTCTTGGCGGGTCAAAGATCCTATCGACTGCCCAAAACAGCAATTAAAATCTGTTGAAACATCTGCAGAAACAACATGCTGGGACGAAGCTAGTAGCTAAGACCACAGACCCAGACTCATCCGACGCCACTCCACCTCCACCTAAGCAACAGCGGCTGGATTGGCACTTTGAAACATATCTTTGTGTTTGTGTTTGTATAGACCATTGCTTAGCAGAGTTCAGTGATGCAAATGCATGTCAAGTTGATCAACAGGTTGTATTATTCTCCGATGCAATAACAGTACTGAAATGAAGGCTACAGTATAAGGGCATTAATGGGTGCCCTTTTTTAAGTAACTAAAAAGTTACTTTTCACAGTAACGCATTACTTTTTGGTGTAAGTAGTGAAGTAACTAGTAATTGTAACTAGTTACTGGTTTTCAGTAACTAGCACAACACTGCATGTGAACATGAATGTTGCATCATGCTATGAACAGATGAATGTATGATCAGGTGATGGCCAATCCTGTGTGTAGATCTACTCTAGATCTATGACAAAATATTGTCCTCAACTAAATTGACTTCCATGGCCACTTTCCTCATCTATCCTGTCCGAAAAGCTGTCAAAATCACTAATTTCTCTCGCACCAGTATCACTTTCCGAAGGCTCCGCCATGTTTACAATCACAACTGGGCCCATCTTGTGACGTCACAGCCGCTATCGTCTGCAGCAGCGGTAGGCTCAGACTCTGAAAAATTTGCGATGTTTATCTCGTCCCTCGCACTTCCTAAAAAAATATTTTAGCCATGAACAGGTACAATTATATGTAAGAAATGAAACTGCCATTTCATTTTGGCGCAAAAAAATGCACTTCACTGGCACTTTAAAGTCAATACTTCATTTATTTAAACCAATATGTTTCTTGATTCTTTGTACAGTATGAAAAAAGAGTCTTTATACCTGTGCTGAAGTTCACTGCTGTGAGGAGTCCAGTTCTGTCTCTCACTCTCTGGTCCAGCCTGTCTGCATCACCTGGACACTTTAAACAAACAGATATATATATGTAAAGAACCATGTGTACAAACAATATAACTTATTCTCTTCTGTTGAAAATGTTGGATTGTGCATTGTCCGAGTCAGGGTCCTTTTTATTTTACTGTAACTTTGGAAGTTGTGTTACCAATGCTTACTGTTCATTTGATACCAATTTGGTAATGCAATTAATAAAAACAATAAGGTTTGGGTTCGTTCTTCAGATATGACTGTGACGTTAACGTGTAAGCTCAATAATGAACTCCAGCTCAACCAACCATATTGTAATATCTAAGTAATCATCTTGAAATATGACATTAATAATTGTAATATACACACATCTTATTGTGAGGTTGTTTTCACATACACTACTTCGATGTTAGCTTGTCTACATACTTGAGCATAGCCAATTTAATTTAACCTTAGCGATGCATACAGTTCCTACCTACATAATAAAATATCTCTCTAAGTTACAAGGATGACCTTATTTTACCAACCTCAAACAGAAGCCGTTTGTTCTACAGTATTATCCCACTTAATGCTTAACACTTCTCTATTACGTTTTAACCTTTATATATACAGTCAGTCTATGGTTTTAACTTGGAGGCTACGATTAGCATCGTTAGCACAGATGTAGCTACCACTCGCTTACACCTAACCCAAGCCTTAACATTCATTACGTAGCTGATTAAAATCATAAACACATAAATAAAGTACTCAAATTTCACTTACCTCAAAACCGCATTCATGCACCGTCTGTTTTAACCGCAGAGCGAGTCACAATAGTCCGATATATAAGCATGAAGAACAAACAAACATGGCCGGGGTCAAGTTGTGTTCCCTGGATGAACTGAGCATGCAGAGTCCCTGTAGCTTCACGGAGCTGCTAGCAGAGAGACAAGAAGCTAACAGCAGCAGTCACGTGACAGAGCTGTCACTCAGTGTGACCGCGCCCTAATTTATGCAAAAAACTTTAACACCTAATATAAATAAAAGGGTCGCGTTAGAAAACAATTCACTCACAGATTCATAATCATGAAGGTGGAATCTAACTATATCCATAATAATTTTTATTGCATCCAGGGGTAGAAACATGTTTTTTTCTGCTGTAAAGTTGGGCATTTTAACATGGGGGTCTATGGAAATTGCTCCTTTCTGCAGTCATTGCCTATTGTCCAATATATGAACTGCAGTTTGTGGCACTTCCGTATTGGCGTCCCGGCTCTTCCCCAGAGTTTGCCGCTTGGTTATAACACTTAAAGGTGGGGTAGGTAAGTTTGAGAAACCGGCTTGAGATACACTTTTTGTTATATTCCATGGAATGCTCTTAATGAATATCTTAAGTGCTTTGACAAAAAATCCATACAAAAATGTCATCTGTGGAAGCCGTAGTACTGTAAAAAGCACGACCAATCATTTTAGCCGTCCCGGCTAAAATAACTGGATGGCCTACCTGCCTGTCAGCCTTCCATCTGTGCACAAACTTATCTCGTGCCCTCATTGGTCATGTGCGCGTTTGTGTGTGTTGGAGGAGGGGCTCTGTAAGGAAGTGGCAGATTTTTTCCGGCTGTGTATTTTCAAATTCTAGCGCACTCGAGCTGGTTTCTCCAAAATTACCTACCCCACCTTTAAGAGAGCTGTGTTACAATGCAAATGTTCATTAGTCTTGACTGGCCCCAGGTGGTCACAGAGAGTAAGTACAACCAAAACGGGGGGTTATATTGTAACCCTAGTTATATAAGCACAGGTGGAGCCCTCTACTGGACTCTATGGGTACAGTGGGTGGAGCCCCGATGGATAAACGCCCTGTCGTCCAACAACATCGACCCATCACACTGCCCCTGACCGGCCTTTGGTTAACAGCCACCGAACCCCAACTTCCTCTCATCCGGTTGTGACCGTGAAGAAGTCGGGCCCGCAGCTTACTTGGCTGGGTGAGAGCCTAATTGTTCTGAATAAGCCCATAGCTCCACCCTACAGGTGCCAGCACAAGTGAATAACACTGCGCACTACGTTTCCCAGGTCCCTACGGAGCATGGGGAGAAAGTAAGTGCACCATGTCCCCCACACTCACACACGCTTACCTCGTGTAGAGTGTGCATGGACCGTAGTGGGGAAGGCTCTCCAGCCCTGCATGGGGCTTACCGTGCACCATGTTTCCCGGGTCCCTAAGGAGCATGGGGAGAACGTAAGTGCACCATGTCCCCCACACTAGCACACGCTTACCTCGTGTAGAGTGTGCATGGACGATAGTGGGGAGAGTCCTCCAGCCCTGTATGGGGCTTACTGCGCAACATGTTTCCCGGGTCCCTAAGGAGCATGGGAAAACACAAGTGCACTATGTCCCAGGGGCGGGTCAGATACCTACTGACCCAAAGCCCCCCCCCCCTCACCAGTCGTGTGTTGCCCCAGCAAGCACAGACGATGAGAAGGAGCCAGACATGTCCAAGAGATAAAAGGGGGCCTGGCGTAGACCAAGACGCCGGCGTGCATATGTCCTCCACACTCACACCGTTGAACAAGGCTGTTGATACAGCCATACCACGTGTAGAGTGGGGAAGGCTCTCCCCGCCTGTCCATAGGCATGTGAAATGCACTCGCAGAGCCATCCTGTCAGGCGTTTCTTGGACAGAGCTTTACCGGTCACACCATCCCCAAAGCACACAAACAGCTGTTCAGTGCGCCTAATGGAAGCCGTGCATCCCTACATAACATGCCAGCACACGCACCGGGCAGAGGAGGTGCAATTTAGCCTCCCTATCCCCAAAATGGGGTGGAAGACTAAAGCAGTCTAACTGTATAGCCCTCGACCTGAACGAACTCCTTAGGTTTTTGGGAACAAAGGAGGGGTTCGGTCTGAGTGTCGCCCCGCTACGGTCACCCCGAATCGAAAGGCAACTTGGGTGCACCGACAGAGTGGTCAGCTCGGACACCCTCTTGGCCGAAGTCAAGGCAAGCAGCAAAGCTGTTTTCAATGACAGTGCCTTCAGGGAGGAGAGCTCCAGAGGCTCAAATGGTTCTGTGACCAGAGCCTCGATCACCAACGGCAGATCCATTGCGGGGAGGAGGCATGCACCACTGGGCACTGTCTCCTGACCCCCTGCAAAAACCGCGTCATAAGTGGCTGACTGAAGGCTGACCTGCCACCAAATCCCTCATGGCAGGACGAGATGGCTGCTGCATACACTTTAATTGTGGAATGAGCAAGCCCCCTGTCCACCAGTATCTGTAAATAGGACAGAATAGAGCCCAACGTACAGAATATGGGCTCTAGACTCCTTTCTTCACACCACCGCTGGAATCCCAACCACTTCGGCCTGTAACAGGCTGTGGTGGATCCTGCTCTTGCTGCCTGGATAGTCTGAATAACTTTGTCAGACAATCCCCCCTGTCTCAGCATGTCCCTCTCAGGAGCCAAGCTTGGAGAGGTTGGCCCAGAGTGGTTAACGCCCCTATTGCACCTGCTTCCTGAGACAACGCCCCCCAGACCTGAGGAACCGTACAGGGCTGGCCCACCCTCATGTGTCACCTCTGCGGACTACCAGGATGACTGACAATCGTTCTCGTCTCACCCTCTCCAGGAAGAGGAGAATGAGACGCAGCGGTGGAAAGGCGTAGAGCAGCTTTCTTGACCATGGCTCGTGTGCAAACGCGTCCACCCACAAGGGTGGATTGTCCTGCCGAGCCAGGGAAAACCATAGGGTACAGTGGCTGTTGCGCCGGTTGGAGAACAGGTCCACTTCCACTTTCCCGAACTGGGCCCAGATCTGCTTCACCACCTCCGGGTAAAGCATCCATTCGTCTGGCAGGGGCCCGCCTCTTGACATGAGGTCGGCACCCCTGTTCTCCCGCCCCGGGATGTGGAGGGCCTTCAGAGATAACACATTCTCTGAGGCCCACAACCACAGGTTCTCCGCTGTGCTCAACAAGGCGGTGGAGCGGACTCCGCCCTGCCTGTTGATGTAAGCCACTGTGGTGCGGTTGTCGCTCTTCACCAGCACATGTTTGCCCTGTAATAAGGGTTTGAAGTGCTGTACGACCAGTACTACTGCCTGTAGCTCTAGAAGGTTGATGTGCCGAGTTTCTGTCAGAGGCCAGCCACCACCTATAGCTCTCTCGAGGCAGGTCCCCCCCCATCCTGTCACGGATGCATCTGTGAATACCGTGATGTAGGAGGTCACCCGCCCCAGTGGAGTCCCCCTCCGCAGATGCTTTGGGGACCCCCAGTATCGGAGGTTGCCCTCCACTGAGGGGGAGGGTCACCAGATGTCGTTTGTGCCTCTTGGGATCTAAACGAAGGCCGGTAAACCACCTCTGCAGGCGACGCAT
This sequence comes from Dissostichus eleginoides, assembly GCA_031216635.1. Taxonomy (NCBI): domain Eukaryota; kingdom Metazoa; phylum Chordata; class Actinopteri; order Perciformes; family Nototheniidae; genus Dissostichus; species Dissostichus eleginoides. The sequence goes on along the minus strand of CM062278.1, from coordinate 1,587,376 downwards.
ATGCAGTAACCCCAGCGGTACCACGAGGTGAGCAGCCGCCATGAGACCCAGAGTCTGCATGATGGTCAAAGCTGTCACTGTTGCCCCCTGTCGCAGTCTGCAAACTGCCCGAAGTCTGCTCTCTGACAGGGTGGCACGTAGATACTCCACCTGCTGGTGAGGTATGGGACTGCTCTTCTTCCAATTGACCGCAAATCCCAACTTGGTTAGGTGAAGGATCAATTGGGCTGTGTGAAACATTGCCCATTCCCTGGACCTGGCCATGACTATGAGGTCGTCCAGATAAAAGAAAACCCTCAAGCCATGGTCGCAGGCACTGGGAACGGCGCAAAGCAGCCGTGCGTGCAATATAGCAAGACAGTGCGCGCACGGGACAGAGGAGATGAGATGTGCTTCTTCCTCTGATGTGTGAGGAGGAGGAAAGAAGCCATCCAAATGTATCACTCTCGATCTAAAGGAGCTTGTGATAACCTTTGTCATAAAAGCCGGGTTAGGGCTCAAAACAGCTGAGCTGCCATCTCCTTGGATCCGAAGACATGACGGAGCCACAGAGAGAGAGCAGACCAGTCACTCACCCTTTTAGCTGATGTCAGAGCCAAGAGCAGAGCTACTTTGGCTGACAAAAACTTCATGGGAACCTGATCTAAAGGTTCAAATGGGGCTTTACTCAGTGCACGTAACACCAATGCCAAATCCCATTGAGGCGCTAAAGCACGTGACACAGGTCTGAGTCTCTGTACTCCTCGTAGAAAGCGTTTTGTCAGAGGGTGACTAAACACTGTGCATACACCGAAACCTATACGTGGCAAAATGAAATGGCTGCAGCATATGTTCTGACCGTGCTATAAGCCAAATTCCTGTCAAACAACAGCTGGAGGAACGACAGCACTTGAGGCAGGGGGCAGGTAACGGGGTCCAGGCTTTTCCCTACACACCAACGCTGGAACGCTGTCCATTTGGCTGTATAAGATGCCCTGGTGGACACAGCCCTGGCTCCCTGGATGGTACGTACAACATCTTGAGAGAGGCCAAGCCCCTCTAAGTGTTCCCGTTCAGGGGCCATGTCCACAAACGCTGGCCTGTCACTGGGTAACCGCTGATCGCTCCTTCCACCTGGGAGAGAGCGTCCCCGCGCCACGGAATTTCCTACGGTCTGCCTGACAGCATCCGCTGTAGGCATGGAAACCAGGACGCTCCCGTGCGCTCCTGGGCTAATAAGACCGTTGTCAGCCACTCCTCCTGCACTCGGTCCAGGAACCGAGGGATCAGTGGCACTGATGGGAAAGCGTAGAACAACACCCTGGGCCAAGGTCGGTGTGCGAACGCGTCCAACCCCAGGGGGGGTGTAGTCCTGCGTTCTCAGGGAGAACCAGAGGGCACACTGCGCGTTCCCGCGTGCAGCGAACAGATCCACCTCTGCTCTCCCGAACCTGCTCCACACCTGGGAGACCAGTTCGGGATGGAGGCTCCAGTCCCCCTGGCGAGGACCTCCTCTGGACACTCGCCGGGAATATACACTGCTCTGATAGAGAGTACGTGTGTACGCGCCCAGCACAGCAGCCGCCTGGCTGTGTTCAGCCTGGCGAATTATGTAGGCTGCCGCTGCTTTGTTGTCTGTGTGAATCAACACATGTTGATTGTACAGCAACGGGGCGAAGTGCTGGATTACTCCCCATACGGAGAGTATTTCCAGCGCGTTTATGTGGAGAGACATGTGAGCCGGCCACTGCCCCCCCACCGCCTGTGACATGCACGTTCCTCCCCACCCTGAGAGATTTTTCCAGTAGGTTAAATCTAAACCCACGGAATGAGGAATGTACACCATGCGTCTCTTCTGACGCACGGGGTCGATGTGCAGGCGAATGACCACCTCTGGAGTCTCCTCATGTGAAGGAGAACCAGGGGGATCACCACGTAACTAGCTGACCTCATGCCTAACGGCTGTATCACAGAGAGGGCTGTCACCACGCTGCGGGGTGTGACACGCCGGAGGAGAGCTCTCAGTTTCTCCACTCTCTGCCGTGAGAGCCGCGCTCTCATGGTGGCCGAGATTTATTCCACTCCCAGATAAAAGATAATCTGGGAGGGAAGAGGACAGCTCTTCTTCCAGTTTATAAATTAAACCCAGGCTTGACAGATGAGATATGAGCTGTACCGTCTGTAAAGCGACTTCCTCCCTGGAGCGAGCCAGCCACAGCAGGTCGTCCAGGTAAAATAACACTCTCATCCCCATTCTATGTAGCGGCTCCAAAGCCGTCTCCACACACTTTGAAAAAGTGCGTGGAGCCAGGAATGAGAGACGCAGGAATTTGCTGTGTTTCGGGATGATGGTTACGTGGAAGTATGCATCCTTCAGGTCTATGGAATCGAACCAGTCTCCCTGGTGAACACACTCCAGCACCTGTTTGATCGTCAGCATGTGAAAAGGCCATTTCCTTGTTGGACACTGACAGATCGAGGATGGGTCTCATTCCCCCCGCCCCGTCTCTTTCGGGACCAGAAAATAGCGGGAGTAAAAACCCCTGATTTTCTTCCCCTTGAGGAACCCTGGAAAAGGCTTTTTTTAACAGGAGTTCCTGCAGCTCTGACAGGAGCGCGAGACACTGTTCCTGGGATGACATGATTATTTCCTGTATCCCGTTGAACTGCGGGGGGGAGAGGCGAACTGCAGAGTGTAGGCTACCCTCTGCTGATCCATCTGCTCATCCATCTGTCCATCAGACACACGTGCCGCCACTCTGAGTAATATTCTGATATATCGCCGGCGTACATGCTCTGGGTGTGTTGTGGTTGTCATGATGATAAACCACGCCAGAGCCCTCCACACGCTGCATTTCACACAGGCTCTCATTATGTTGCCGTTTAGGAGAAGACTCGTAAACTGCGCGTTCACGCTCAAAACCACTGAGGGACGAGCGGAGGTGTGTGCAGTGCTGTCCACACGAGGCTTAATAATGGCCCTCGTGGGCTCATTACGACCGTGTGTAGGAGGTACGTCTGAGACAGAGGAAAAATCTGTGCTGCCTAATAACCAATAGCTTTTAAAGACAGCCGGTTTTAAAGACAGCCGGTTTTAAAGACAGCCGGTTTATGCAGCGAGCCATGCTACCTACTAACCGACAGGTTTAGGGGCAGCTGGCTTAACCGGTGAGCCTTGCTGCTTATTATCATCCATCTGTCCATCGAACACACGCACCGCCACTCTGAGTAATACTCTGATAGCGGGTGTACATGCTCTGGATGTGCTGTGGTTGTCATGATGACGAGCCACGCCAGAGCCCTCGCCGCCAGAGCCCTCGCCGCCATTGCCCGTGAAGCAACCCAAGGGGGGCCCGGACCGAAAAGGCTGCGAGGGGGCCTCCACACGCTGTATTGCACAGCGGCTCTCATCATGTCGCTGTTTAGGAGAAGGCTCGTAAACCGGACATTGAGGCGCGTTCACGCTCAAACCCACTGAGGAATGAGCGGAGGTGTGTGTAGGAGGCACATCTGGGACAGAGGAAAAAACCCGTGCTGTCTAATTAACCGACAGGTTTTAAAGACAGCCGGTTTATGCCGTGAGCCCTGCTGCCTATTAACCGACAGGTTATGAGGCAGCCGGCTTATGCAGCTTTTTGACACCGGGACCCGGTGTCAACCCGGCAGCGAACCTAGGTTCGGCTGCCGCCCTGTCTCCTCCATCCGGAGGAGAGAGAGGATGGGGGAACCACATGGTGATCCGTGAATGGAGGGGAAGGAGTCGCCTGACTGCTGCCCGCCACTCGGATCCAATAAGTCAAGGGCTTCGTCCACGGAGTAAGACTCCTGGATTGGCCAATCATCCTCGGCCGCAGCAGCGAGAGCGTCCGCTCTCCGCTGTCTGTCAATATTGTATATTAACAACAGAAAAACGGCAGGAAGTGCCTTGGACCCGCCCCTCGTCGACGCCGGCCAATAGGAGAAGACTACAGATGATAACCCGTGATGGACAGAGGAAAACGCTCTCTCTCACCCGGCACCCCACGCGAACGGGAGCAGCTGATCAAGGAGGGAGCCGCACTGCTTGCACATTTCATTGTATTATTCGCATAATTTGTTTAATTAAATGCTGTTAACTTTTAAGAAAGCTTTCTTGGACTCTTTTCAGCTAATCCTGCTCTCAGGTTTAAATCACCGTTAACAATTGGCGTCCCTGTGTCGGCTGAGTGACGGGAAAGAGCTGAGAGAGTGGGAAGACTACTAGCTAACTGCTAGCACTTGCACGAAGCCTCAATGAAAGGTGAGACAGTTACAAAGTTGTTTGATTAAATAGCATAATTTTTAGGTGCAAGTGTTGGTAGTGGGGTGTATCTTAATTATCCGTAAAATGCTGCGATGATGCGATGAGATTGCAAGTGGTGTGTTTGTTTATATGTAGTATTAAGCCCATTGTTCCCCCCTTCCCCCCGGGTCACATGAGGTTAATGCCATGCTGCTAAGCTAGTTAGTTAGCATTACTAGATTATTGAAATAGTTTGGGTAAAGGAGTGTTTGTATAAATATGTGTGTTTTTAAGCCGGAAAGTATATTTTTTAGGGCTGTCAGTCGATTAAAATATTTAATCGCGATTAATCGCACATTTTTTATCTGTTCTAAATGTACCTTAGAGGGATATTTTTCAAGTTTTTAATACTCTTATCAACATATGAGTGGACAAATATGCTTTATGCAAATGTTTGTTTATTATCATTTGAACAATGACAAATATTCTCATGAATATTAAACACAACAACCTGGAACCTCTCATACAATACAATACAAAGTGTGTGTGTGTGTGTGTGTGTGTGTGTGTGTGTGTGTGTGTGTGTGTGTGTGTGTGTGTGTGTGGAGAGACACACACTGTGATGGATCGTTGGAGCTATGTGCAACTCAAGGCATATGCTCGAACGGGAGCTGCCTGGACGCTGCAATCATGTTGCGCGCACTATCCGTGCTGAGTGTGCTGACTTTTCGTACAATGTCCCACTGTCTGGCTACCTGCATAAAGTCAAGTGCTCGGCGCAGTTGTCGGCGAAATGTCGCTCCTCTGTTTTCATTGAAACAGCTCCTTATATCCGTTAGCGCAGCTAGCTAGCACAAGATGCTAACAACAACAATACACGTAAGGTGTGCGCATTCTCTCTCTCTCGCGCCACACATACACACACCCTCCCGGTCCTCCCGATGGCCAGTCCGGGCCTGCCGGTGAGCGTGGAAGTGTGGTCTGCCGCAAGCGGGCGGCAGGAGCGGGGCTGCTAGCGTCAGCTTGTAGATGGTATTTTAAACTCGATGCGCTCTGAAACTACGGGGCGGCCGAGGACAAAAAATACACATGCGTTAATCACGTTAAAATAATTAGTGGCTTTTTTTTCTTTTTTGCGTTAATGCGTTAATAACGCGTTAACTTGATAGCCCTAATATTTTTACAAGATTGTTTTTATAGATATAGTGATAAAGATTAAGAGCGTTTAGATGACTGAGTCCCCCTTTTTGAGGTAAAAAAGAAGAGTCTGATCAGAGGTTAGTGAAGTTGTTAGAGGCAAAGTGTTTATTTAGAAAGGGGTAAGGTCAGCATCTATAGAACATAGAGTTAAGATAAATTAAGATTGATCAGTGGGTTTGATTCGGTGTGTTCCAGTCCATTGCGGCGGGGATACGGCGGGGTTACGTTAATTCTATGAAGGTAGTTTGATTGTTCCCGACTAGTTCCCGACTAGCGTGTTATCACATCGTTCAACCACATTAATATAGTGTTAAAGTTAAATTAATAAACTACTACGTTTTTGTCCGTCAAGGAAATCTCGGCCGGCAGCCATGTTGGTCTGAAATGACCAATGGACATCGAGAAATCACTAAGGACCTACCCACCAAAAACATAAACCACATGTCTCCCATCAGTTTTCGTCTGTGAGAAGAGAGAGACAGAGAAAATGGCTCAAAAATGTTTACAGTTGCCGACTTCTAGAGATTATTTTCGCTAGCAGCAGTGAAGATAGAGCCTCAGAACCTGAAGTCTTCGACTCTTCTGAAGAAGAAGAATACAAAGACAACAACAAGGATCCATTTGGACAGCCGCGGCGCCAGGATTTCAATTTTGGGTGGGCCAATGTCATTTCGGCTGGGCCTGTTCTAATAGATGTTTCTCGTTAACAAAATTAAAATAAAAAGAAATGCCTGCATATCATTGTAGGCAACTGTGTAATGCATATTTCCTATAGTAAAGACACTTTTTCTAAACCCTTCTCTTTTAAACATTTTCACTTATAAGAAGCTTAAATATTATTTAAATGATTAAGCGGCACCCCGCAATGACTGAAATTAAATGTTATACTGAATGTTATTTTGTTTTGGTTCACAATACATTGATACATTTAGAAACAAAGACCATACAACGGCAGAATATGGAATAATTACCGAGCACCTGATGTGTGTCTGTGTTAGACCGCAACCTGCTGTCCTTTTTAGCGGATCTAGCGAAATGAGCGGCCGTGCGTAAATGGCACTGGTTCTCTGACGCAGCACTTTTCAGAGGCTGCAGATTTATCATTAGGCTACTTCCTTCTGATACTGCAGAGCTTTCATGAGCTGAAGGTACGTTTCATACTAAAGCAGCTGGGCAGCAGATACTGTTGACTCACACTCATAAACTTTGCTGATTTGGGCTGGAGAATGCCTGCTGCGTCTGGGTGCGCTCCGGTAGTTGCAAATGACATTTTAGCTCTACGTTTCTTAATCATTTTTCTAGATATTTAGTCTCAATATGAAATGAGGAATCTCTTGCTTTGCACATGTGAGAATTATGTCCGGTAAAACTTTACGTGTTCCCGATTTTTCTCAATGATCTCTCCCTGTCGGCCCTCTGGATTGAGTAGCTGATGGAGGATGGTTCCATGGTCAGACTTCTCGCACTGTCTGTAGTTTGTATTTCTCTCCATAGCTATTGCATGAGCTGCGCTGCATTCGTGTTTACTGAGAGCATAGTCGATGTGTTTCCAGTCCCTGTAACCATGGCGACTGAATGTATCTTCTCCGCCGCCCCGCCTCTCTCACTAAAATGCCGGCTCATTTTACAAAACACACTGTCCTTGCTAATGCTATACTCCAAGAATGTGTAGTTGTCATACCAGTGGGCAGCGAAGCTCCTTTTCTTTTGTCCGAAAAGTGTCTGAGGGTACTTTATGGGCTTTGGCTGTGTAGCCGCCGGGTCATCTATGGCTGATAGGTCCGGCACTGGGATGCTATTTTCTGTTGTCCTTCCAACGGATGCTACGTCCCGCAGAGGGACTGAGCTCAGCGGGGCACAACATTAAACACACTCTCGTCTCTCTGAGGCGGCACCTGCTGTGAGGATGATGAGTGTGGTGGTTCCGGCGGCGGCGACTCTGTTCTTACTCTTGAAAAAAAACTGAACACCGATTGTTGTGACATCGTTAGTGAGTGCGGTATATTCTTTGTGTGTGTGTGTAGTCCACTGTCCTCCTTCATCCGCGCGCGCTCGCGAGACGTTCTACGATGTGTTTGCTCGCGCTTCGACTATGAGTTCGGTCCATTTTACGTTGCCTGATTACGTTAATTCATGTTGCTTTTAATTTTATACGGTTTTTTAAAGGGAAACACATGTTTGCTCTTATTTTATTATGTAATTGTTAGTTTTGATAATCAAACATAAAAATGTTGGAAACTATATTTTCGCCCAGTCATTTTTGATCAATGAATGGGTGGGCCCAGTGACAGCCTAGGCCCAGTAGGCCCACCCATAATGCCGCGGCTGCATTTGGACATGGGTAAGTGTAAATATTACAGTAATAGTGTACTGGCAATGTTTGGGGAATACCGCGAAAATGAACAATAGGTTTATTGATATATATTTTGTATCGATAGTCATGAACTTTGTAATGTAATGAATGTAAAGTAACTGGAAATATCTGAGAGAGAGAGAGAGAGCGAGAGAGAGAGAGAGCGAGAGAGCGAGAGCGAGAGAGCGAGAGAGCGAGAGAGCGAGAGAGAGAGAGAGAGAGAGAGAGAGAGAGAGAGAGAGAGACTCCTGTCCAACCTCCCAAACTTTCTTTTTATGTGTGCATTGTTATTTGTGCTTGAGCAACATTTTAATTGAACTTTATTTCAATGAAATCAGTAATAATTATTGTCCTACATTTAAATTTATTTTACAGAGATGTTTCACAGCTGCCTGGGCCTAGTGGCCCACAGGCGGCGTTTATCCAGCAGCCAGAACATCCATCTGTGCCTGCCCCCAGGTCAAGATCTACCGTGGCTCAAGGGCCTTCACCAGAGCCATCACCACCAAGGACCAGAGGACCAGCATCACTACAGCTGCCTCCACCTCCATCTGTGGCTGCCCCCAGGTCAAGATCTACCGTGGCTCAAGGGCCTTCACCAGAGCCATCACCACCAAAGACCAGCATCACTACAGCTGCCTCCACCTCCATCTGTGGCTGCCACCAGGTCAAGATCTACCGTGGCTCAAGGGCCTTCACCAGAGCCATCACCACAAAGGACCAGAGGACCAGTATCACTACAGCTGCCTCCACCTCCATCTGTGGCTGCCACCAGGTCAAGATCTACCGTGGCTCAAGGGCCTTCACCAGAGCCATCACCACAAAGGACCAGAGGACCAGCATCACTACAGCTGCCTCCACCTCCATCTGTGGCTGCCACCAGGTCAAGATACACCTCAGCACAAAGGCTCTGCCACAGCCATCACCATCAACCCAGCCAGCAAGGAGGTCTCGTGGAGGTCTCGTATAGCACACGTACACCCACCTACACAGCAGCCCATGCACCATCACCCCCATAGACTTGCATGGCTTAATCTTTGAGACAAGCATATGCCACTGTCTTGGAAGACAGACAAAGACCTTGACACTGTCTTTACATTTATAATGAATAGTTGGTTGAAAGTTCCGATGTTCAATATTGTAAATAGTGAGATTTTCCAGTTTATTATATTTATATAAATACTTGGTTGAAAAAAACATATTAATAATAAATTGTTGGTTGAAAAAAAAAGTTTGAATGCTCAATTTGTATCTGTACACATCACATGAACCTTGGTATGTAATATGAAGTCATTATTCAGTCCTGATGTATCTCAGTCCCTGCTGTGGTGAAAGTAGAGTGATAAACACCTATTTTACTCAAAATTCGAATTTAATTTGTTTCATTTTAGACATGAATTACACATTTATATACAGTGTAATTCAAATATGTCACTACTTTTGTGATCCTAAGACTTTGGTAACCAAATCTAAAACACCAAAAAAATTGGATGAAATTAGTACATTTGTGTTTTCACAAGAGTTTTGAAGATTTTCCTGAAATCAGATGTCAAATGTTAAGCTTTAGAGCTACTTATCTCAGCACACAGTGCTCTAAGGTGAGTCATTTGCATTTATAGCAAGACCAGAGATTGTCCTGAACATTTTGATATGTAACACATGGGGTGCCATGTATAACAAGTACATTTAAAAGGTGATTTAAGGAAAAAAATCGAGAAAATACCCTTAGACTCCAGAGGGGTAAACAACACTTTCAGCAAACCCCTAACCCACCCACCCACCCCAGTGAAACCCAATGTCTCTCAGCTGCTATCAACTCACACAAAGTTGATCGAGGAATAAAGGGAATACACAAAACAAACAAAATAGAGCTCTGAAAATAAACAAAATAATAATACAATGTTCTACCCGGGTAGTCTGTCGTTTTCTTGGTGATCCAGTAGGAGAAACGGGACCAATGATTATAAGTCCTTTTTCTGTTGATGTAATCCTCTTTGGTGCTGGGGAGAGGAAAACACTGCAGCTCCAAACGGTATCCCTCCTTGGTAGAGTCTGTTAGTTCCTGTTGTGTAGCATCAAAACATCACAAACAATTCCAAAAACCCTTCCCCAACTCTCCCGCACACAGACACGGGCAGCTGCCACTCATTTTATTTATTTTTTAATTCACAATTTACATTTTTTTGCGATGCATAATATTTACAAACTGTACATGTGGTTTTTAATGTGGCCATGCATTTTAAACAATAAACATAATAATCATGCAAGACATGACAAAGAAAAGAAACAAACAAAATGCAATTTGCCAAAGATAGATGACCAAAACCCCATTGGACTTCATTTTGATAGCCCAATCACAGTAAATAATAATACAGAAACAAAGTATGAGAACCAAAACACAGCTAAACTGGTAATCATTTATGAATAAGTCACATTTTATGCTTAACAAGCAACTTCTCTTCATATTTCCACCACACATGTTAGCTAACTCCATCATAATCAAACACCACACTGTCATTGTCATTAACATCCACAAGAGCGCACCCTTCCACAAAGCTCTCCAGAAAAATGTATTTTTCCAGGTGTACGTACGCCATTTTGCTTAAGATCCTTTTAAAAACATCCCCTACGTCCCTCCTAATCTTCACTGCGTATCGGGCATGGCTCAGCACATAGTTGCAGAGATTCACATTGAGACCTTTCATTCTCACATTCACCCCAAACAGCCACAACTCCTTCCATAACATCGTTTTTATTATTGTCTCACCCCAACATTTATCAATTAGCTCTTTCAACCTTTCAAAGTACACTTTCAGCTCACTACATTCAAAAAATTCATGCATACATGTTTCAACCTTTACCTTACACACATCACATTCTCTCTTCACTGTGACATCAAACTTACTTATAATCAAGTTATTGTACACCCTGTTGTGACGCAAAAGAAAATCAAAATGTTCACACTCAATACTGTTCCATTTCACCCTTAAATTTCCCCATATCTTCCGCCCATCAAACTTATCAAAAACCTTTTCCCATACACCCTCAGAAGCAGGTCTTCTTACTTTATTACCCCTCAGCATTTTATAAATCATCTTCGTATTTACCTTCTCTATTTTCCCTCAAGCATCCCCCTCCCCCACGTACATTCTGCCACACTCTCTCCACTTCTTACAGCCTCACACTCAATCATTCCCTTTTTAACCCTGTTCATGATCCCTTCTGCTGTTCTCAAATTAATAATTCCCCCTCCACCCTTACCTCATCCACTATCACCTGTGCCCCCATAAACCCCGGTACAAACTCATAAACCAAATCCCTAATGTGTCTAAAACCCACCTTCCACATTGGGAGATCGAATACAGGACTCTGCTCCACAGTGATCATATGGTTCAGAAAAACAGGCTGATTCCACACTTGTACCACATTCACACACTCATACTTTACCCCTTTTAAGAACTCACCCCATGCTAATAGAGCCTCTCTGTGGTACTCAGAAACACTATTAAGCATTTCTTTTTTTAAAGCCATAAATAAAGCGCTGTCACAACAGCCTCCACACTTATTAACTGCTTCTTTTAAAAATACTTTCCATACATGTTCTTTTTTATCTTCTTTGTCACTAATATATTTTAATATCATTTTGACCCTTAATGCCTTCTTCTTCCTTTCCAAATTGATCAGCTTCATCCCTCCATCCTTATGCTCATTCTCCATTACCTCCCTAGCAATTTGAACGCCCCCCCCATCCCACAAAAACTCATTTATTGCCATGTCAATTTCCTTTTGTACCCTCTCTGGCATTTCCATAACAGTCATGATATAGACTAATTTACTCGCTATGAGCCCATTAATAACAACTACCTTACCTCTTAACTTAAAATGTCTCATCTTCCAAAACCTGAGCGTTTTCTTCATGCTGTTAATAATTCCCTCATATTGCATATCCCTCCCCTCTATTTCCTTTATACCCAAATTAACACCCAGCACCTTAAAATAATCTTTCCTTTCTTTGAGCCCTATTCCTGTCCTATCTACTCTATCCTCACCTATATACATTACCTCTGATTTATCTATGTTTATCTTCGCCCTACCATACTGCCCCACTACTTCTAACACTTCCCTCACACTATCCCTATCTCTAACCGTAATCGTAGAATCATCTGCATATTGGTACAGGAGACTAATCTGCCCCCCCCGGTATCTCCACCCCTCTAATGTTTTTGTTCTGAATTAGCATTGTAGCTAATGGTTCAGCTGACAATGCGTACAACATGGAGGAGAGAGGACATCCCTGCCTGACCGACCTCCCTAACCTAAACACGTTGGTTATGACCCCATTTATCTTAACACAACTCACCGCCCGACTGTATAATCTTTTAATCCAACCCACCGACTTCACTCCAAACCCCGCTTTCCCTAACACTCTATATAAATATTCATGATTAACACGATCAAATGCTTTGTTCAAATCAAGACTCATTACAATACCACCTTTCTCCTTCTTCATATGTTTTATAGTATCCCTGATACTACTTGTCGTATCACTTATATCCCTCCCCGGTACACTATACGCCTGAGTCCCACCCACAACTGTTTTAATACCCTCTTGATTCTATTTCCCAGTACTCAGAATTTTTTAATCATTGTTAAGCATGCTTAACGGCCTGTAGTTCTCTAATCTGTCTCTATCCCTCTTTTTGAAAATTATACTTATAACCCCTGTTGCCATACTGGTCGGTAAGTCATCCTCCTCCTCAATGTGTTTAAACAACCTGTGTAATACTGGTACTAACAGTTCCCTAAAAGTAATATAAAATTCTGCTGTTAGCCCATCTAACCCTGGACTCTTATTTCTACCTAACCCTACTATTGCTAATTCTATTTCTCCTGTACCAATCTCTCCCTCACACATCTCTCTATCATTATCATTTAAAGTTTTGTCCTCCATACTATCTATCGCTGTCTTTACCCTCTCTCTATCGCCCTCTTCTGTCCTAAATAAATCCCTGTAAAACTCCTCTACTCTTCCTGCTATCCCTACTAAATCTGTTATTTTCCTACCATCCTTTCCCTCAACCTGTTTTAAATATTTGCTCTCCTGCTTACTTTTTTCCAAACCCAGAAAAAAACTAGTACACCTTTCTCCTTCCATAGCATATTTTGCCCTGCTCCTTACAATAGCCCGCCTACATTTGTCCCTCTCTATACCCTCTATGTCAGTGGTTCTCAACTGGTGGGTCGCGACCCAAAAGTGGGTCGCGGACCCGTTTCGAGTGGGTCGCAGATGTGCGACTGAAGAAAAAAAAAAGTTGAAAAAGAAAAATATATATTTTTTTTTTTGAACGCCCGATGTTCTAACGCTGTGCATGCAGTAGGCGTTGGACTGGAAGTATAGGAGACCATAAACGGTTTTGAAAACTTCTGTCACATTACGTAGTGATCATCTTCTCAATAAAACATCTTTGCTGATGTTTTTTCGAGTCTTCTGGCCAATCAGAATCAAGATGGTTGCCGGAAGTCCCCACGGAGAATAACTTTGCGGTAGAACATATTCTTTATACATCCATGGGTACAACTTCAGATAAAGATGAACACATAATGAAATATGACCCCCGGTTTGATGATTGACAGGTCACAGAACAATGGGAGCTATCTACCCTTACCCACAATTTAAAGTAATTCACACAGACTATCTCCTCTTTACTCTTCTCTCTGTGTGGAGCAGCAAGTGAAAAACAAACAATGGCATAAAATATTATTAATAGATCGGGTAGTAATAGATTTATTTATTTTCATCCCAGAATGCGTAGTTTATATGTTAGTATTTCTAAAAATCTCCTGGGGGAGAATCCCCCCAGACCCCCCTTCTGGGGTTGGGTTTTCAGCATGTGTGCCTTTTTGTGTTATACAGTTCAGCTTTGATTCCATCATCTCATTAAACCTTATTTAAAAGCATACTTTAGTTCTGTGAAGGGATATAAGGGATATATGCACTGTACTTCACTTTAATTAATACTGTATGCTGAAAAGCGTAAATATTACAGCACGATTTTTTGTTGAATAGATTTGAGTGGTTCAAATTTCGGGTCGCGATTTATTGACAAAGGAAAAAGTGGGTCCCGAGGCCTGACCAGTTAAGAACCACTGCTCTAGCTCATCTTTGATCCTAGTGTATTCTCCTAAATCCCTCCTTATCTCTCTATCGATTTTTGCTGCCTCCTTAACTAAGGAGTCACCCTTTTCTCCCTTCTCCTGTCAAGCATATTTTTTTCCTTACTGTGTTTTATGCTTATTTTCTTGATCTCCTCTTTTAATTCCCCCCACCAAGTTAATAATGTATTGCTCTTTGTACCACCTCCCTCCCTTATACACTCTCTCACCCTTTCTTTATACACTTCATCATTCAGCAGTTTCGCATTCAAGCACCACACACCTCCACTCCTCCCATTCATTCTCAGTCCCATCCTGAGACTAAGAACCATATGATCACTCAGTGCAGTGGTCCTATATTCAATTCTCCCAATCTTTTCAGCTGCAACTTCTGAGCACAGAGCAAAATCAATCCTACTTTGTCTAAGTTTACCTCCCACCACTTCACACCACTAGGGAAAATTCCCTAGCATCCAAATTCCTTTCTCTCCACACATCAATCAACCCATTCGCTTCCATTATCATTTTGAGTGCTCCTCTATAGGGGTCACTCCCAAAACAAGCACTCGCAGACGCATCCAACCTTCCAAACCATACATTAAAGTCCCCAACAATCATACAGTTCCCCCCACATTTGCCATCCAACCCCTAAAAAAAAAACCTTTCTCTCCTTTCGCTTATTAGGCGCATATACATTTATCAATTTGAACGTTTCTCCCATATATTCATACTGTACTCCAATCATCCTCCCCTCACCATCATCCTCAACCTTCCTTGCATTCTTTACCTCCCCTGAATTGATGAGTATCGCCACCCCTCTAGCATATACACTCCCCCGAAGACCATGGTGCCCATAGGATCCTCCCCCACGTCAGGCTCTCCCTCCTCCATCTCTGAAGCCTCCGAGATGTCTTCCACCTCTCCAGGACTCTGGCACTTCCTTCCCCCGCCACTGCTCCCATCGTCGCCTCCGCTGCTCCTTTGGCGTCTCCACCGGTGTGCTTGGCACTTCTCTTGGCTCCAACCTCACCTCCCGTCACTCCTCCACCACTCGGTCCTTCATCTCCATCGCTGACCTCCTCAAAGGGTCTTTTCTTCGCTCCCTCCGCCTCTTCTTCATCTTCCTCTTCCTCCTCGTCCTCGTCTTCCTCTTCATCCTCTCTCTCCGCCCCAAACCTGCACTCTCTGGCATAGTGTCCTGTCTCGCCACACTTAAAGCACTTAAATTCCGGGCACTCTTTGAAAATGTGACCGGGCTTGATGCTCAACCTGCAGACAGGCACCTGGCGATTGTGCAGAAAGTACTCCGCCGCCCTCACTGTATCCAACTTTGTGGAATAAGGGAGGGAGCGGACCTTGTCATTAAACCTGACTCTTAAAAATGTAGTGCCGTCTGCGATTCCCACGCCCGGCCCCACTCTTTTTTTGATGGCAGAAATGGGCTCAACCCCCCACTCCTCAAGTCTCTTTAATATTACCCTATCCGGTATATATATCGGCAGATTAAGGAACGAGACAGTCAGATCGTTATTCAAGAGGTCCTGTGCGTGTACCATCACCCCGTTCACCCTCAGCCCCTCTATTATTTTCATCTTCCCTAGTTCCGCATAGTTATTTCATATAACCGATCCCCTCTCACCCTGCACCCATCGACGACCCCACACTTTTTTTGTATTTCTTTTAGTAAATCCATCATTGAAACTGTGTTCCCTCCGTCCACAACCACCTCCACAGTTAGTTCTACACCGTACCTCTCTCTTTCCTTCTCCTTTTTTGTTTCCTCTTCTCCCGTTTTCTTGTTTTGTCCTTGTTCTTTATCTTTGTCAGTATCCTTTCGTGGTTCGTTATCATTCTTTCCGTCCGTTTTTTCACTCGCTTTTCCGTTGTCCATGTTCCGTATCGCAGTAGTCTTGTCCATTCCAGATATAATCTATCAATACGAAAAAAACACAGTAAAGGGGGAATCCCCCAGACAGCAAAGGCTGTTTGGGGGGCGGGACTACGTTCAAAAAACAAAAACTTTCAACAAAACAACGAAGATACATGGGAAAAACTCACAAACACTTGTAATCGTATTCAGTTAACTTTCTGCTTCGTAAGCTGCCACTCATTGAGCCTAATTAACACTCTGGCCTGCTCTTCCTCTATCCCTTAAATGCAGACTCTGCAGTCCCAGCACTGTCCCAAGTGGGAGCTGCTGTTTATTACAGGGTGAAAGTGTTATTTATCACTGCATTATTTGAGTGGGTTACACCACAATGGGTGGTCTGTTTGGTATTTTGAGCAAAACACTTCAGAGACATGTTTTGTATAGATATGGCCCTATAATATATTGTTCAAATATAGCATAATAGGTGAGCTTTAATTGTGTGTCTCACCATTCTACATATGTCTACTGAATTTCAGACTTGTAGGTAAAAGCACAACGTGTGGCTGCTTGTTAGGGGGCACTATAGAGCCATTATGCTTGCGCCAATTATGAGACCTGTGTGCATTTTGGCATGTGTGCAAAAAATCTCAACTTTCTTGAATGATAAGGCCCTCAAAAAGGCGATTAAATTACCAGAAAAAATTGTTATTATCCCAAGAAGGTCCACCACTGGATGTGTTGGAGTTTGTTGAAGATGTTGGATGATGAGCCATACAGGATGCTGTTACAGTATTCCAGTCTTGAAGTGATGAATGCGTGGATTAGGGTTTCTGCAGCAAAGATGTCTGATTTGTCGCGTTCAGTTGAAGGTAGTTTTTTTGCATCCAGGATTTGATTTCTGAGAGACAGTTGGAGTCGGTTGTTGAGGTGATGGCTTTTGTGGAGATGTAAAGTTGGATGTCATCAGTGTAGCAGTGGAAGTGAAGGCTGTATCGACAGATGATTTGCCAAGATGGAGCATGTAGAAGATGAAAAGGAGGGGACCAAGCACCGAACACTGGGGGACGCCTTGGGACAGAGGGGCGGTGGAGGAAGTGCAGTTATTGATATGGATGAACTGTTGTCTGTTGGTGAGGTAGGATTTCAGCCAGGAGAGTGCAGTGTCGGTGATGTTTGTCATGATTTGGGTTTTGTGTGTTAGGTTTTGGGGTTTGTTTTTGATTGTTCTGTTCTCCCTGTCTCTTGTCTGGTCCTTCTCCCTGTGTTTTCCTCCCTGTCTCTTGTCTGGTCCTTCTCCCTGTGTTTTCCTCCCTGTCTCTTGTCTGGTCCTTCTCCCTGTGTTTTCCTCCCTGTCTCTTGTCTGGTCCTTCTCCCTGTGTTTTCCTCCCTGTCATTAGTTTCCCTGGTGTGTCTAATTGTCTGATTGTGTTCACCTGTTGCCCTTGTGTTTCTCCTCCCCTGCCCGGCTGTTTCTCGTCTCGTGATTACCCCTTCCTGTATTTAGTCTTGTCTTTCCCTGTGTTCCCCTGTCGGTACATTGTTTGTCTTCCTGTCTCCCTCCATGCTACCTTGTGTTACCTGGGAGTTTTCATGCCATGTTTTGGTCTCCAGCTTTCGAAATAAAGCTCGCTTTTGGTTCATAGACCTTTTTCCTTTTTTTTGTATTCTGCATTTGGGTCCTACCTTTCCCGCAACCCTAACAGAATGTACCGACCACATTTGGACTCAGCAGATGCCGATCGCTTCGCTCTACAGGCGGAATGTCTTGGGTACTCGCTGGAGTACATTTTTTACACCTGGTGTGACGCCTCATCTAGACGGGGAAGAGAGGCTGCGTTGAAGGAGGCACGCCAGGAGGTTGCTTGCCAGCCCTGGCTCAGGAGCTGGTTGCCTGAGTGGCTACAACTCTTTACGAGGAGTCCGGAAAACTTGTCTCAAGCCTCTAACCCTTTCCTGGGTATGACCTGGTCTTGGGAGGTCCGCGGATCCTCCGGAAGGTTACTGGAAGATGCAAGGCCAGGATTCCAGTACCAGCCCAGCAGCCATAGTTCCGGCCCCATTTCCTGATCCTGTCCAGGAGCCGTTCGCGGGTACTCGTCTGGCTTTTGGAGGTCCACGGAGCCTCCAAAAAGCTCCTAAAAGAAGGAGTCGCAAGTCCAGGCTAGCAGCCCGAGCCCCAGAAGCCATGGTTCCGGCTCCAGAACCGGCCCACACAGCCATGGATCCGTGCTCCATTGCCGGCCCACACAGCCATGGTACCGTGCTCCAGTACCATCCCACACAGCCATGGTTCCGTGTTCCGGTTCCGTGCCCAGCAGCCATGGTCCCTGCTCCAGAACCTTCCCATACAGCCATGGTTTCGGCCCCAGTTCCGTGCCCAGCAGCCATGGTTCCGACTCCAGTGCCGGCCCCAGCAGCCATGGTTCCGGCCCCAGTTTCGGCCCCAGCAGCCATGGTTCCGGCTCCAGAACCGGTCCACACAGCCATGATCCAGGCCTCTGTTCCGGCCCCAGCAGCCATGGTTCCGGCTCCAGTACCGGACCCAGCAGCCATGGTCCCGACTCCGGCTCCTCATCACCTGTTGGCTCTCCGGCCGACGCCAGCTCCCCGTGTCCTGTCGGCGTACCGGCCGACGCCAGCTCCCCGTGTCCTGTCGGCGTACCGGCCGACGCCAGCTCCCCGTGTCCTGTCGGCGTACCGGCCGACTACAGCTCCTCGTCTCCTGTTGGCTCTCCGGCCGACGCCGGCCCCTCGTGTCCTGTCGGCGTGCCAGCCGACTCAAGCCCCTTCTTCATCAGGGGTCCTGCCGACTCAAGCTCCATCACAGTCGGGGGTCCTGCCGACTCAAGCTTCTTCACAGTCGGGGGTCCCGCCCTCTCAGGCCCTCTCTCAGGCCCCTTCTCAGGTCCCTTCTCGAGTTCCCTCTCAAGTTCCCTCTCGAGTCCCCTCTCAAGTCACCTCTCAAGTTCCCTCTCGAGTCACCTCTCGAGTTCCCTCTCAAGTCCCCACTCGAGTCCCCACTCGAGTCCCTTTCCGAGTCACCTCTCGAGTTCCCTCTCGAGTTCCCTCTCGAGTCACCTCTCGAGTCCCCTCTCGAGTCCCCTCTCGAGTCCCCTCTCGAGCCCTCTCTCGAGTCCCCTCTCGAGTCCCCTCTCGAGTCCCTTTCCGAGTCCCTTCTCGAGTCCCTTCTCGAGTCCCCTCTCAAGTCACCTCTCAAGTTCCCTCTCGAGTCCCCTTTCAAGTCACCTCTTGAGTTCCCTCTCAAGTCACCTCTCGGGTCTCCTCTCGAGTTTCCTCTCGAGTTCCGTCTCAAGTCCCCTTTCAAGTCACCTCTCGAGTCCCCTCTCAAGTCCCTACCCAATGTCCTGGTCCGTTGGAGGTTCCGCTGGGGGTCCTGCCAACTCCATGTCCTGTCCCGTTGGGGGTCCCGCCGACTACTCTTCTGCCGGGGGTCCTGCCAACCCTATGTCCTGTGCCGTTGGAGGTCCCGCCGACTACTCTTCTGCCGGGGGTCCTGCCAACTCGATGTCCTGTGCCGTTGGGGGTCCAGCCGACACCTGTTTCGTCGGAGGTCCTGCCAACTCCATGTCCTGTTCTGTTGGGGGTCCCGCTGACTACTGTTCTGCCGGGGGTCCTGCCAACTCCATGTCCTGTCCCGTTGGGGGTCCCGCCGACTACTCTTCTGCCGGGGGTCCTGCCAACCCGTCCTGTGCCGTTGGAGGTCCCGCCGACTACGGTTCTGCCGGGGGTCCTGCCAACTCCATGTCCTGTGGCGTCGGGGGTTCCGCTGAGGGTCCTGCCGACTCCACGTCCAGTATCGTTGGGGGTCCTGCCGACTCCACGTCCAGTATCGTTCGGGGTCCTGCCAACTCGATGTCCTGTGCCGTTGGGGGTCCAGCCGACACCTGTTTCGTCGGAGGTCCTGCCAACTCCATGTCCTGTTCTGTTGGGGGTCCCGCTCACTACTGTTCTGCCGGGGGTCCTGCCAACTCCATGTCCTGTCCCGTTGAGGGTCCCGCCGA
Source organism: Dissostichus eleginoides (assembly GCA_031216635.1). NCBI lineage: Eukaryota > Metazoa > Chordata > Actinopteri > Perciformes > Nototheniidae > Dissostichus > Dissostichus eleginoides. The sequence goes on along the minus strand of CM062278.1, from coordinate 1,567,538 downwards.
CTACTCTTCTGCCGGGGATCCTGCCAACCCTATGTCCTGTGCCGTTGGAGGTCCCGCCGACTACTGCTCTGCCGGGGGTCCTGCCAACTCCATGTCCTGTGGCGTCGGGGGTTCCGCTGAGGGTCCTGCCGACTCCACGTCCAGTATCGTTGGGGGTCCTGCCAACTCCTTGTCCTGTGTCGTTGGGGGTTCCGCTGAGGGCCCTGCCAACTCCATGTCCTGTTTCGTTGGGGGTTCCGCGGGCTTTCCTGCCGGCACCTGGTCCTGTCCTGTTGGGGGTCCCGCCGACACCTGCTCCGCCGGCGTTCCTGCCAACACGGTGTCCTGTCATGTTGGAGGTCCCGTCGACACCAGCTCTTGCTCCATCCGGGGTCCTACTGACACCAGCCCATGTCCCGTCCAGGGGTCCTGCCCGGACAACTCTGGTTCCTATTCCGCCAGTGGTCCAGTCGGCCGCGAACCCGGTCCTTCCTTGTGCCCGGCGCCCTGACTATGCCCGCCGCGGCCGTGGCCGCTTCTCTGCCTCTGCCTTGCCTGCCACGTGCCCCCGGGCCGTCCGCCCGATTCCCGTCCTCGAACTCTGCCTTGCCCCCGGGCCATACGCCCGAGTCCCATTCCTCGAACTCTGCCTTGCCCCCGGGCCGTCCGCCGAGTCCCATCCCCGAACTCTGCCTTGCCCCCGGGCCGTCCGCCCGGACCACCTCCTGTTCCTCTGCCTTGCCCCGGGCCGTCCGCCCGAGTCCCCGTCCTCCTGCTGTGCCATCGGGCTGTCCGCCCGAGACTCTTTCCTGGTCCTCTGCCTTGCCCGCGGGCCGTCTGCCCGAGACCACCTCCTGTGCCTCTGCCTTGCCCCCGGGCCGTCTGCCCGAGACCACCTCCTGTTCCTCTGCCTTGCCCCCGGGCCGTCCGCCCGAGTCCCCTTCCTCGAACTCTGCCTTGCCCCCGGGCCGTCCGCCCGAGTCCCCGTCCTTGAACTCTGCCTTGCCCCCGGGCCGTCCGCCCGAGACCCCTTTCTGGTCCTCTGCCGTGCCTCTGGGCTGTCAGCCCAAACCCGTCCTTCGGACCCCCTCCACCCACCCTTTTGGAAATATTGGACTTTGTTTGTGTAGGGACGTCTGGAATCCGTCCCTTGAGGGGGGGGTTCTGTCATGATTTGGGTTTTTGTGTGTTAGGTTTTGGGGTTTGTTTTGATTGTTCTGTTCTCCCTGTCTCTTGTCTGGTCCTTCTCCCTGTGTTTTCCTCCCTGTCTCTTGTCTGGTCCTTCTCCCTGTGTTTTCCTCCCTGTCTCTTGTCTGGTCTTTCTCCCTGTGTTGTCCTCCCTGTCTCTTGTCTGGTCCTTCTCCCTGTGTTTTCCTCCCTGTCTCTTGTCTGGTCCTTCTCCCTGTGTTTTCCTCCCTGTCTCTTGTCTGGTCCTTCTCCCTGTGTTGTCCTCCCTGTCTCTTGTCTGGTCCTTCTCCCTGTGTTTTCCTCCCTGTCTCTTGTCTGGTCCTTCTCCCTGTGTTTTCCTCCCTGTCATTAGTTTCCCTGGTGTGTCTAATTGTCTGATTGTGTTCACCTGTTGCCCTTGTGTTTCTCCTCCCCTGCCCGGCTGTTTCTCGTCTCGTGATTACCCCTTCCTGTATTTAGTCTTGTCTTTCCCTGTGTTCCCCTGTCGGTACATTGTTTGTCTTCCTGTCTCCCTCCATGCTACCTTGTGTTACCTGGGAGTTTTCATGCCATGTTTTGTTCTCCAGCTTTCGAAATAAAGCTCGCTTTTGGTTCATAGACCTTTTTCCTTTTTTTTGTATTCTGCATTTGGGTCCTACCTTTCCCGCAACCCTAACAATGTTGAGTGATGATTCCAGGCGGGACAGAAGGATGGGGTGGTTGATGGTGTGGAACGCTGCTGTGAGGTCGAGGAGGACGAAGATGTAAGGGTTGCCAGACTCTGAGGAGAGGAGGAGATCGTTATTGGAGCTGAGGTGGGATTTGAGTTGGGAAGCTACAACACGTTCAAGGGTTTTGGTAATAAGGGGAGATTTAAGATGGGACTGAACCAGTGCTGAGGGAGAAGTTAATGATTGTGGTTATGAGTCGGGAGATAGCAGGGAGGCATTCCTTGACAAACGTTGATGGTATGGGGTCCTCAGTGGCATTTTTATATGTACAAAACTGGTGGGACACGAACAACTTAGATGTGTATATATAAGCTTCTGGTGCTTTTTTAAACATGTAAACAAATAGCTGTAGGCTATCCATGGTTCCGATAGAGAGGGGGGGGGAGTGTCAAATGACCTACTATCGGAAGCCGTGAATGAAGAACACGGAGCAACAATGTGAGCGCATACATTTACGTACACAGCGTGGCGATGTCTTATTGTAATGCACCTTAATACATGCAGTAAAGGGCACCATCACAAAGCAATACTTAACAATAACAACAACCGTAATGCTTCAGCATTAAAACACCATAGACTGTAAATAGAAGGAAAACACAGACACTCATCACGAGGTCACAATATCAATCGATCCAGCAGAGCAATAGCCTATAGGCAAAGCACAGAAGATCAACAAAATATATGACATAAAATGAACTTACCAAAGCTGAAGTAGATGGTCAACTTCATTCATTTTCTTTCCGTTTTACTGATTTTAATCTCTATACGCTGCTCTCTCTCGTTTCCTCTTCACAACTACACTTTTCGCGGCACACGTACTTACAGCCAATCAGCTCTCAATTACGAGATGACGTTTTGGTGGGGTTGCCAGTACTTTGCCCCACTTGTGATTATTTTTTTGCGGCACAAATTGAATACAAAAAGAGCATGCGCAGTGTAGTTTTTACAGCACCCATTCATTTTGACAGCAAAGAGAGGGGCTAGATCGGGGCTTGCCCCACATCGCTCAACACGGCTCAATAGGCACACTGTAGACACTAATTACAAGAATGCAGACTAAAACAACAATGTAAAGATGAACCAGATGACTAAACATGATCTTAAAATATATTTTAAGATATATTTATTTGCATATTTTTGGAATTAATTACTTTGTGCTGACACTAGGTGGGGCTGTGAGGGTGGACAGCTGCATTTGGGTCACAGGGGAGAACTGAGAAAGGGGCTGTGAAGCGAAGCGGGGGAGCCAGGAGGGGAGGTGGGGAGGGGTGCTGATGAGGACTTGTTCTTGTAAATATTGTCGATTTTGGATTGAAAGAATGAGAGAAAGGAGTTGCACTGTGCGGTTGAGAAGGATGAGGTGGCCTTGTCACAGGGTTTAAGGAGTGTGCTGATAGTGGAGAACCAAGCCTTGGGGTTGCTGGAGCCAGAGTGTATCAGTTGTGAGTAGTAGTTGGACCGGGCTTCTTTGAGTGCATTATCGTACTGTTGTAAGTAGTGGGTGTAGGAATGGAGATGAACTGTTAAAGTGGTTTTCTTGTGCAGACCTTCCAGTTAGCGTTTGCGTGATTTCATTTGGCGGAGTTCGGGGTGTACCTGGGAGCTGAGTGTGTGAAGGAGACCTTTTTGGTTTTGGTGGGAGCCAGTTCATTAAGACAGGAGGAGAGGGAAGAGAAGGATTGTCAGACGGCGGGGGAGGGAAGGCAGACATCTTACAGGTAATGCAGGCTTCGAGTGCTGAGGGAGATTTTAGTTTTCTGAAGGTTATTGTGTGCTTGAGTGTTTGCATGCGGGTGGGGGTGGGGATGGGGATGGGGATGGGGATGGGGATATAGTCATGTTTACGGCACAGGTGCAATAGTGCCTTGCTCTAGGTCTAGGGCACATCTTCAGGTACCAGTTTTCCCCTGATGGTATTATTACTCCACAGTCAAATAAACGCTGCAAACCAAAATACACCACACATTCAAATGTTATTTTGATTTAACTTTAATTTGAAAAATAAATGTGGATATTGATGCAATATTCATACTGGAACATAACAAAACATAAACAGTTGCCTGACATCCTACAGTTAAACATCAGATATAAATTACACAAAAACTGTTTGTTTTTATAAAATGCAATATACATCCCTTCTTTACCTGCCTGATCCAACACTTAAAGGATACAGTGAAAACCTTGTTTATACCTAGTGTACAATATTATACTATTCAGTGTTACTGAAGCATAACACATCTGATGGTAGAATTTGAGCTGTTGTGGTGTTAGTGTCTTAGAAAGTAAACTAGTGTGTCCAAAACAATAAAGCTGCTACTACTTTCTTGTTTCTGTCCTAACTAAGTTTGCTGCCAAAATATAATTTATCTGGTCCTTATTGCTTTTTATAATTATGTTTGGTCATCCATTGTGCTATGATGGTCTGAGGCAGTTATCTTGCAAACTGCCAAGAGTGTTTTTTTTAATTATTATTACGGTTGCTTTGAATCCTGAAAGTCAGTTACAGGATTTGTTTTTTAAAAAGACAAAAACATTTATATTAAAAATGGACACCTGAAAAAACTGTGTAAAACAGCACTGAGCTAGTAAATTATTTTTCACCAACTATATACGCTGGGTTGGCTTTTTAAGTGTTGGAACTGTTTTCTATGGGACACATTGTTGCATTAAGCCTTAAGATTGTCAATGGCAAATGTTTCTCTGGACGGCACTAACTGAGCTGAAGTTTTTCACCTTTGAGAGTATAGAGAGAAAAGCAAACAGGCAAATAAAGATAACTTTTAGTTTAGGGGAGCTGCTGATGTTTTCAACAGAATATGAATGTGTGGCTTTCAAGTAAAAATATGATTTATTTAGGTTGTTCTTCAGTTTTGATAGGAATCATACTTTCAAGTCAATTGATGGGTTCAGTTCTTATCTTTTATTTATTTCATTTTGCCTCGTAAAACTTCTAAACTGATGTAATTTAATTTAGCTAAAACAAGGCTGTGCTGTTTGTCATGGATTTCAAAAAGCTTAACAGGAAAAAAAATGTCATCAATTTCCATCTGATAACAACAAGCATGATTGTGAGGAGTCACAATTTTGTAAGAAACTGTAATGGTATGCAATCATTTATGGCATTAATAATTAATATCTGAGATCTGAGTGAGAGGGCTTGAGAGTCAATTTCTCTTATATAATTGATGTGCTTGCAAAATATATTTTTCTGTGATCAAAAATGTTCAATTGCGCACTCAATAACATTTTCTATGCTCAAAATGTTTCATTGCGTGCTCAGGATAGAGGCACAAAAATAACCCCATAGTTCTGGTGGCTGTCTCCGCCCATGAACAACTGTCAGCAATGACTCCTCCATCAGAAACAGACAGTACTAGATCTCATCCTAATGTGTAAAATCTAAAGTGTTTCTATCTTTTCTGAATGTTAGGAACACTTTGTCTCAAAGTATTTTGTATGTTCCTGCTTTGTTGTTGGCCTGTTGGTTTCAGATGCCTCAATTCTAGCTTCATCACGGAGGGTTCAGATCCAGTTAGATCTCGGGTGTCCAAACGTTTTACACTGATGGCCACATACAGAAAAACACATGATGGGCTGGGCCCCTCACTAGAGGTGAGGTATATCGCCTCATAAGTGAAGTTATAAGTTAGCAAAATCAATCAAATGTAGGTCAATTATTCTTGATACTTGAATATGCTATAAGAAAACAAACAGCCTATCACAGCTCTCCAGAGGGTTTAATTTCTTTTGTTACAAAAAGCTCAGAAGCCTCAGACTGCTTATAATAAGTGGAAATAGGAGGGTATATTTCAAGCTTGTTATGCAAATAGGTTATTGGGCTTTTTGGGGATTTGTTAGAACATGTTTTCAACTTTAACTGAATGTATTTGAAAAGTTTGCTTATAAACACATGAATACTACTGTGTAATTATGTCTTTACATTTATATTTAAGAAGTACAATTTACGCTTACGTTTCAGGTGTGGGCCATATTCCATTATACTTTAAGAATTAGCTGAGGGCCATTTCAAAATGGACAACGGGCCGCAGTTGCCCCCCGGGCCTTAGTTTGGACCCCCCTGAGTTAGATGGTCAGACAGAACTGCATTTGAAGCATACCGAAGCTTGTACAGCATTAATGTGAAATCAACCTAGCATTACTCACTGTCCTGTGTGGGACTTTAACTCATGACTCCTGCAGCTTCTCTGGAGCAAGGCAGGAGAACTGAAGTGGCAAAGATCAATCACAGCACTTAACACGTTCAACACGAGCTCTGCATGTCATTAAACATACCTTTTGTAAAGTACAGTTTCTAGTTATATCAAGACAGTGATGTTTCTATTTAACTCCTATTATCAGGGTTTATGGGCTGACACTGTAGATGTGTATTTCTCCCGAAATCTTCATAAACTTTATTTCCGCATGCAGTCTGGTTATGAAACATTACTTACACACTGTACTAAGCGGTTTGTATATAACATATTTACAACATCATATAGCACACTAATGCAATGTTTGTGAGTTTCATAACAGTTGGAGTTGTACAGATTTCAGTAAATAGTTTTTACACAGTAAATATAATGCAGTCCAAATATGTCACACTGTAGATAATATTAGCCCCATCCTATCGTCATGAGAACATCACCTATATTTGTCATGTACACTGCAATATACAATTCATTTGTTTAACATTGACACTCTCATTCTCCCTTACATTCTGCAGCATCATCTCTAACACCAGAGTCCATTCCATTCTTTCTTCTTCATTACCTTCTTTCTCTTCTTCACATCTTCCTATACAGTCTTCCATCCTCTTTGTGTACCTTCATGGTGTCCTCCTCTTCCGCGGACCGCATGTGAGACCAACCGGACCTGATTTGAGAGAGATGAGAGTTCAGAAAAGGTTTCCCACATAGCAGTTATAAAACCACTGAAGCTACATCGATCAAACCCATTTTGAGTGGAGGGGGTTCAGTTACCAGTCAATAAACACATCTTTGACATATTTGGGGAGGGATGAAACCCTCTTTAATGGTCACACATGCAGAGCACACAGCACACACAGTGAAATGTGGCCTCTGCATTTAACCCATCCTAGTACCAGGAGCAGTGGGCAGCTATTGTACAGCGCCCGGGGAGCAATGGGAGTGGGGGGATGTCCGGTGCCTTGCTCAAGGGCACCACGGCAGGGCAGGAGGTGAACTGGGACCTCTCCAAGTACCAGTCCACACTCCATATTTAGGTCTGATCGGGGGCTTGAGTCCAAGCCCCTACTGACTGAGCCACTGCCGGACATGTCCACCATGCAGGATAAAAAAGGTAGTCCCTCTCCAGAAACGTTGACTAGCTCTTTCTGGGGGATCCTCCGAGGCACCATCGCCAGAAAAGATATAGGCCCATTTCCAGAAAGCCACCTACACCCTAACGGTACAGACTTCTGCTCCATATGCACGTTCGAGTGGAGGGTCCGCCACATTAAGTGCCGTTCCAAGCCAATAAGTGAAGAGGGGGAGTGGGTTATCAAGCCCTCCAACAGAGAGTCTGCATCACCTGACTTCACCTGCTGTCAGGAAACACGCTGTGTACAAATAGTTCCAACATTCACTGATAAACTGCACAGCAAGATAAACATTAAATATCGACATACAGACGCGAACAACTTCATGTTACCTCGTATTTGATTTACTTAGGATCATGTACCCGTTTTAATCTAGAAAACGGTAACTATGTGCACTTGATTATAAAGTTATTTATATTTACAGGGACTGTTGCAAAAAATGTGCAGCTTATAAACATCAGATCTAAAAACAAAAATAGGTTATAAAAACGATTTTTAAAATTATTTTTAAAATGTTTGTGCAAAACATGCTGATTTGAAACCGTTGTTACGGAAAGTTTAGGCATTTCTTGTTTCTGTCGGAGAGAGGGGAGTTCATCCCAAAGCTTGCCGCTGTATTTACAACCTCCACCTGGAAGAAGGGAGCCTCGTCCAGCTGAGAGTGTGACTACAGACAGAGTTCACTCTGTCACGGAGGGGGAGAGGGTAGGGGGCGGTTTGGAATTGGGCCATTATATCTCCAGTGTGTTCTGGGCCTACCCTGTATCCTCTCAGTTGGACCTTCCTGGAAAAGCTCCAAAGGGAGGTGCTGAAAGGGCATTCTGATCAGAAGCCACCTGAACTAGCTTCTTCCATCTCAAATGAGCAGCAGCTTCACCAGTTTCTTACTTATCTAAACTCCTCTAGAGGTTGGTCAGATTCAGGACTTCCTCAATTGTTCTTCCCAACACTTGTCAATATCCACGGTCCTTTCTGCTTTCCCATCCTGAGACATGTCACAGTTTGCTAGATCTTCCTTGAGGCCAACCTGAAATCATTTTCTCAGTACTCATCAATAATCTAGCCGTATACACTGTGATGTGCAGGTACTGGTGAAATGAAACTACAGGAAAGTCAGATATTGTAATAACACAAAAGTCTCTGTTTTTCTTGTCTTAAACAAACTTGTGTGCAGACTCAAACCAAAGCCTGATAGCACTTCTTCCTCTGTGCTTTAGAGAATCATTACAGAAGAAGTCCACACTACCTGGATGTTTATTGTAGCCAAGGGAAATCCAATTGGCTGTGGTGGCCCAGGGCAATCATGGAGTTTCTGTTTCTGCCAGCAGGTTCCACTGGGTCCAGGTCCGGCCTGTAATGATGAATAGACAGATGTTAGTGTGAGCTTCTGGTTCATGTAGCCCTAGTGGAAACATCTCAGCCTGGGAGTATCAAAAACATCCATTGTCCATTATTCCCACAGTCAGAGCGTAGCAGTGTGCAGGCGTGCATGTCTAAGCAGGACCAGGGTTTCTAATGAATGCTGGACTCTGGCCATATCTCACCGGGCCTCAACTTAAATCCAGGGTGTAATTCTCCCACTCCTCCAGGCATACCTCAGGCCTGACTTTCCGCCCCCCCCCTCTGTCCATCTGGATGCGTGCCAAGCCCCGGTCAGGACAGTGGGAGAGGCTGAAGACCAACAGCCCCCAACCTGCCTTCAGATTCCAGCACTGTAAAACCTCTTAAATAAAGACAAGCCACAGTTCATCCACAGTAAGACCCCTCTCCTCCACCAGGCAAAATGAGAGTAATAGCACCTTTCATCCCTTACAGGTCACACGCAAAAAGAAAATGGCTTTCTTTAAACTTGTGTTTACAATTGTTTACACTGCAGTCAAATCACTTGCATTCCTTCTGTTTTTCCAGATGTGGTTCAACAAACAGGAGAAACAAACACAGCTCTCACAGTGGTTTTCGGGGGCCAAAAAAAGCACAAAACATAGAACACTAAAGTTGGGGCTTTGTCAGGAAGTTTGAAAACAAATTGAGATGGTTTGAACTGAAAACAGGATAAAATGATGAATTTCATGATGTCTTTTACCACAAAACATGTTCCAGACCTTTTATATGATCAATAGCCTTCGTATTATTTATTCATGGAGTAGCAATAAAAACATTTGATTTATTGCTGGATCCATTACTGAAACTCCTCTTTCTTTCAGTATACAGTCATTTTAAATTAAGCTCTTGCTGTATATGTTCTGTGGCTAGCAGTGTAACATATATATTGTGAAAGTAATTTGATCCAGAATTAGTATAAACATCTCCATCAGTGAGGGGTCTGCTTGCTCAAGGATACTATTTCATAAAGTTATTATTGTACCAATCAACAAGTAATGAGAGTGTAATTGTAGGGCAAAGCTACTTCACACAGCAGCAAAGGGTGATGAAACCTCTGCAGACCTGAAACATTAATCTGAGGATCAGCAATGAAGGGGGTCTGGGGGAGATTTAATGTAAGTTGAGAGGAAGATAACATTGTTTTAGGGTGTTTGCCAATCCCACAGACTGTCGATGTTTCTGCACAGTACACTACACAGCGTTCTGTCATTTCCCATCCGCAAATTATTGAACTTCATTTGAAATGATTTATGAAAGTGAGCCATTTTACCCTGTTACAGATTTTTTCAATTGCTAAAACACGTTTTTTGACAACAGGGCTCATTTTGTCAAAACACAATTCTCCAAACCACACACCCAAAATGCAAAACACCTCATATATCTTGCAAAATGAAGCACTGCACCCAAAACTATATAAACACTTACCAAAACGTTGGGTTACGTATGGTAACCCTTGTTATATAAGCACAGCGGAGCCCTCTACTGGACTCTATGGGTACTCCCCTGTATCCTATTCATGCACGCATTCCTTCACTGAGACTTCCATAGACGTAGCCGGCCCCTGGGCGGGCCTACCTGAATGCGCGCGCATCCATCGCATAAGAGGCGGCCTCGCCCCCTCACTGCTATCCCTTTACTTTCTCATCAGCTGAATAGCATAGGGCAGTAGTGCTCCCATGAGTAGAGGGCTCCGCTGTGCTTATATAACAAGGGTTACCATACGTAACCCAACGTTATATCTCTCACAGGCTCCGCCCTCTACTGGACTCTATGGGTACAGGGGGCGGAGCCCGATGTATACCCGCTCTGCTGTCCCGCGAGAACACCGCTCCATCCCCCTGTTTTGGACCGGCTTTCTGTTTAGCAGCCGCTGCGCCTCCCTCACCTCTCCCTCGGCCGTAGCCAAGGAGAGAAAAGAGGCTGCGGCTGGCTGGGCACACCCTGACGCGCTTACCCCGCGGAGGTGTGCCATAACGTAGAGGATTTCCTCCTCCTGTCTTAATGCAGGGGAAAAAATAAACCTCCAGCCCCTATGGGCCCATGTGCGCGTTACGTCCCCCGGGTCCGGGGGCCCGGGAAACGTAAGCACATTACATCCGGGGAGGGGGTCAGATGCCCACTGACCCACAGCCCCCCCCTCTCCCTCCTCACCAGTCCTGTGTTGCCCCAGCAAGCACAGACGATGAAAAGGAGCCATACATGTCCAAGAGATAAAACTTAATGAAGGGACCTGGTGTTGACCAAGATGCCGCCGTGCATATGTCCTCCACACTCACGCCATTAAATAAGGCTGTTGACACAGCCATGGCTCGTGTAGAGTGTGCACGGACCCCGTGGGGAAGGCTCTCCCCGCCTGTCCGTAGGCATGTGCAATGCACTCGCAAAGCCAGCCTGCCAGGCGTTTCTTGGACAAAGCTTTTCCCAGTTACCCCACCGCCGAAACACACAAACAGCTGTTCTGTGTGTCTAAGGACAGCCGTGCGCTCCACATAATATGCCAGCGCACGCACCGGGCAGAGGAGGTGTAATTTAGCCTCCCTCGCCCCACTATGGGGGCGAAGATTAAAACCCCCAACTGGATAGCCCTCGACCTGAACGTACTCCTTAGGCTCTTGGGCACAAAGGAGGGGTTCGGTCTGAGTGTCGCCCCGCTTTGTTCCCCCTGGATGTTCAAACAACTCGGGTGCACCGATAAAGCGGTTAACTCAGACACTCTTTTGGCTGACGTTAAGGCAAGTAGCAATGCTGTCTTCCATGACAGTGCTTTCAAGGAAGAGAGCTCCAGAGGCTCAAATGGTCCAGTGACCAGAGCCTCGAGCACCAGCGGCAGGTCCCACTGCGGGGCGGAGGCGCGCACCACTGGGCGCAGCCTGCTGACCCCCCGCAAAAACCGCGACATCAGCGGCTGGGCCAAAACTGACCTGCTGCCAAATCCCTCATGGCAGGACGAGATGGCTGCTGCATACACTTTCACTGTGGAATGAGCAAGCCCTCTGTCCACCAAGAACTGTAAGTACGACAAAATAGATCCCAATTTACAAGATAGGGGCTCTATTTTTCGCTCCTCACACCACCGCCGGAATCCCAGCCACTTTGGTCTAGCTGCCTGGATAGACTGAATCAGTGATTTCAAAACAAAAGCACTCGTTTTCTTGGAACGTTGATAATATTATAAACAGGGGTGCACATAACTGGTACGCAGGAACGCATGCGCGGCAAAAATCTGAAATGCGTAACGTCACTTGTGTCACTACGCGCCTTTGCGTACCTGATAGGTCATCCAAACAAAACACATATTTCGTCTACACGTGTTTTTTGTCAACACTCAGTGGAGTAAACTATTAGACATGTCCAAAAAACCAAAGACATTAAACAGCCACTTTGGCGTTTCGCTCCCTGCAAAAAATCTTCGGACTTTCTTGGACTGATTGAACTGGGTGCTGGCCGAGCTGCGCAGGCCAGAACCGACGGACCTGTGAAGCTTTACAGGAGGCAGAGGCTTAGATCACTGGACGACAGAGTTGGTCGCCGTGTGCACAGACAGGGCTGCTGTTAACGTCGGTGTGTACAACAGAATTGTACCAAAACTACGTTACTGGCTGCGGTGCGAGACTCCCCTGTGCACATTCTGTGCATGCGCACACACTGGAGAACTGCGCAAAATCAGCTGATCACAACGTTCACGTTCTGTGCTGTGCTGCTGCAGTTTTATCTACAACAAGGTGGAGCAGAACACACAGCTGCAAACTTACTCAGGCTGTTAATGGAAGAGTTTGAAATCAGACAGAGGTGGAAGAAGTACTCAGATCTTGTGTAGGAATACTCTGTTACAGTAAAAGTCCTGCATTCAAAATGTTACTCCAGTAAAATTTGAAAAGTATTATCATCAAAATATAGTTAAAGTACCAAAAGTAAAAGTAGTCATTTTGCAGATTGGTCCATTTCAGAATAATATATATGATATGTTTTATAATTATTGATCATTAAAGTGTTATAAAATTAGTTTTAATTACTTTGTATACTGCAGGGTAGCTTGTGAATTTACTCCAGGTGGAACTAAAGTCTGATTTAACACTTGATTAGATTTCACATCATTAATCAGAATCTGTAAAGTAACTAAAGGTATTAAATAAATGTAGTGGAGTAAAAGTACACCATGTACCTCTGAACTGTAGTGGAGTAGAAGTACAAAGTAGCATAAAATTGAAATACTTAAGTAACGTACAAGTATCTCAAAATTGTACTTTAGGACAGTACTTGAATAAGTGTACTTTGTTCCTTCCCACCTCTGAAATCAGATATGACTTCAAGTCACGTGATCATTTCTTAGTATTTGATCCTTCAACTTGGCCTCAGGAAATGCAAGGACTTCACAGTTTTGGCAACAAGTTTGGAGAAAGCAAATTGGAGGTTTAAACAGGGACAGGGAGGTGCATCTTCATCATCTTCATCATCTACCATGCAAGAAGTGTAAATAGAGGACAGTGAGGAAGACACTGAGGAGGACAGTGAGGAAGACTGCACTTATTAACACCACGCTACGTGTGGGGTGAGTACCAAACACTGTCTCCTGGTACTCATCTGAGTAACTCACTAAAAAAGTTATGTGCACCCCTGATTATAAACAAGGGGAAACTAGGTGAATTTAGCGATCACAACGAAAACGGCCAAGACACATATTGAGCCCAGAAAATGAATGTTATTACGGGCTGTAAATGTAATAAGCCTGTGTCTAAAATTGACAACTTTTACGGTGTACTTTGTGAATAATCCTCTGTCAGAGTCCCCTCCACAGTACATAATGCATGTTTTCTGCTATCTTTGATGAATGATACAAATAAAATGTTACCATTAGTTCTTAATGATATTCATACTGTTTGACTGTGTATTAGTTAGCCTGCTACTAACAATACATTGAAGTACTTTTACTGTGTATTCTTTTAGTAATCCTCTGTCAGAGTCCCCTCAATAGTACATAATGCATGTTTTGTGCTATCTTTGACGAGTGATAAAAAGACAATTTTACCATTAGTTCTTAATGATATTGATACTGCTTGACTCAGTAGTCTTACACCTACTACCACAATACAATGAAGTACTTCTAGTGTGTTGTTTAAAAAATCCTCTGTCAATGTCCCCTCCTGAGAACAAAATCAAGCCACTTCTGCTAAGTTTGATGAGGGAAAAAAAGATTGTTGCCATTAGTTCTTCGTGAGATTGACACTGTTGGACTCAGCACTAGTGAAACTACTCCCACAAGTACTATGAAGTACTTTTACAGTGTACTTTTTGAGTAATCCTCTGGCAATGTCCCCTCCTGAGTACAAGAATGCATGTTTCTCTGCTATTTTGAATCAGCGTTAAAACACCTTTCTTCATGAGACTTATATTGTTGGACAGAGTATTTTAAGAGGATATGACATGATATCAGCAATACTTCCAGTCAGTACTCCGGCAGCAGCATTTTTACACCTTGGAAAGTCTTTAGAGACTGGCCTTCAGCAAAGTGACACACCCTTGTGACTCTTGTTGGCCTCTTATGACAATGCTGTCTTTTAAATAGGATTATTTCTCTACTCCTAGTTCATTCCTCGCAGATTCTTCCATCAGTCCCAGTCATTGCATGTCAGTCAATAGAGATTCAAAAAATGTGTCCAATTCAACAAAATGTTTTTTTGTGAGTGAAGGCCAGAGCTAAATTATAGAGTGTTTGATTGTGTAATTACAAGGTGAGAGAAAACAATTCCACATCCTCCTATGAAACTTATTTTATTTCCTTCTCCATGTTATACTTGTATTACAACATTTGCATGTTGAACTGCTGGATATCTTCCCCAGCCTCAAGGAAATACAATCAAATAAATGGATTCATAATTTTAAAAAAAATGATAAAAATGTATAAATTAATAATGTTGTGTGCCAACATTTCAAATTTAAATATAAAATGAAAAAAAAGTTTACTTTGAAATGATTTTTCACAAAAACCTTTCTAAATTATAGTAAATTGTAAAAATAAGTTTTAGTAAATATATACGTTTTTCTGCCTAAAATAGTTGAAATTCAACGTAAACTATATCAAACACCACATGAATGGCAATTAACCCATTTTTGCCCACTATTTAAATTGACTTTGGTTAGTTAACAATATTGATATCATATAGATATATAGATAGCATCATTGATGCAGTCTTTCTGAACACTTTTAAAATAAAATACTGCAAATATATTTTGCAATATTTGTAATGTTCTGCACAGATAGTGCCTTAACTTGAATTTGAAAACACGTGGCAACTTTATTAATACAGCAGATAAAAAGATTTGTGGAAGGATACATTCTTCATGGGCTTCAATGGCTCTCTAGATAAAGGGCGTGTTATGGTTGCTTGTATTATCCTCAGATAGTGGTTTGTTTAAAAAACTAGTGACATTTGAGTAAATATTGAAAAAAAGGGCTCCAAAAAAGGCATATATATATAACCTGGCCGGCTTAGCCAGTCTGTATTTCTTCAAGCACCAAGATTCATAGTTTATAAAGTACAATTCTGGGCCATTGATTGTGTAATTTCTCCAAACACATACAGTAAAAATGCCTGTTTTGAAGCCTTCAAATGGTGCAGGAAAAGGACTTTATAGTTAAGAGAAGAGAAAAAAGGAAAGAAAATTGTTATAATGGGTGATGTAACATTAATGACAGACATAATATGAGGTCCTTGGCAGTTGGCACTCAGACTTTAGAGGGGTCATTTTGTGATCATGGGGCATCACCCTTACAGCATCAGGACAATATCATATGGAGTCAGACACTGGAAGTGTGCTGGAGGCGTTGACTGGGACTGATGGAAGGATGAGGCTGATGAGACTGAAGAATCTGCGAGGAACGAACTAGCGGCTGAGAAATAATCATATATTAAAAGACAGCAGCATCATAAGAGGGCAACCAGAGTGACACAGTGTGTCACTTTGCTGAAGGATATTTGTGACCAGCTATCCAGGCCAGTCTCTAAAGACTTTCCAAGGTGTAAAAATGCTGCTGCCGGAGTACTGACTGGAAGTATTGCTGATATCATGTCCACCATATCCTTTTAAAATACTCTGTCCAATAATATCAGTCTCAGGAAGAAAGGTTTTTTAATGCTTATTAAAAATAGCAGAAAAACATGCATTCTTGTACTCAGGAGGGGACATTGACAGAGGATTACTGGAAAAGTACATAGTAAAAGTACTTCATAGTACTTGTGGGAGTAGTTTCACTAGTACTGAGTCCAACAGTGTCAAACTCACGAAGAACTAATGGCAAAAATCATTTTTTCCCTCATCAAACTTAACAGAAGTGGCTTGATTTTGTTCTCAGGAGGGGACATTGACAGAGAATTTTTTTTTTAAACAACACACTAGAAGTACTTCATTATATTGTGGTAGTAGGTGTAAGACTACTGAGTCAAGCAGTATCAATATCACTAAGAACTAATAGTAAAATTGTCTTTGTATCATTCATCAAAGATAGCAGAAAACATGCATTATGTACTATGGAGGGGACTCTGACAGAGGATTATTCACTAAGTACACCGTAAAAGTACTTCATTTTATTTCTGGTAGAAGTCAAACTAGTACCGAGTCCAACAGTGTCAGTTTTATTAAGAACTTATGATAACAAATATTTGTATCGATCATCAAATATAGCAGGACAAAAAATGAAGAGCAGCTGAATTGAAAAAACAAACTCGAGACGGCTTAGTTGGCCGCAGTGCAGAATCGCTGCATAGTTTAAATCTCCTAACAATGTTGTCCATTTTAGACATAGGCTTATTATATTTACAGCCCTTAATAACATTCATTTTCACTTCCGGCGCTGCTACGAGCGGCAGCCAGCAACAGTCGCTCTCTCTCTTTCCTACTTTTTAGCTATTTATTCTTAGTATTGGTTGTTTATTAGCATTTATTTTTCAGTAAGTAGTTGTGCCACCCTTAGCCAACTATGTTTTGGAACTTTTTCGCCGTGTTTCTCATTCTGGGGACACTTTTACTGAATCGCGTCTCCGTCGTGGCTCAACATTACGGCGGAGCCTTTGTTTACACCCGGAGTCAGCTGTTGTCGCTACAATCAACCTCGTTGCTACGGGAGAGGCGTGACATCCCCAGGGAACTGAGGAGGAGGTACAGGGGATGCTCCCTTCCATCACCATGGGGAACGTGAGGTCGCTAGCTAACAAGATGGATGAGCTAGCGGGCTTGGTGAGGACTCAGCGGGTGTATCGTGAGAGCAGTGTGCTTTGTTTCACGGAGACATGGCTCCACGAGGACACCCCGGACTCCCTCGCAACTGTGGATGGCTTCCTCACTGTTCGGGCGGACAGGACTCACCATGGGAGTGGCAAGAGGAAAGGTGGGGGACTTGCTATTCTCGTTAACAACAAGTGGTGTTTTCCTGGGCATGTGACTGTAAAGGAACGTGTGTGTAGCCCGGACATTGAATTGCTTGCCGTGAGTCTGCGGCCCTACTATCTGCCGCGTGAGTTCTCACATGTGATTCTCCTGGTTGTTTACATTCCACCGTCGGCAAACGCAGCGCTCGCGACTGACGTCACCCACTCCGTCGTCGCGAGACTTCAGACACAGCACCCAGACGCATTCATCGCGATATCTGGGGACTTCAACCATGTCACTCTGGCTGCAACACTGCCCACCTTCAAGCAGTTTGTGGACTGTCCCACCAGGGAAAACAAGACACTGGACCTGCTGTATGCCAATGTTAAGGAGGCATACAGCTCCACTGCCCTTCCTCCACTTGGAAGGTCAGACCATAACATCATACACCTGAAGCCCCTGTATAAGCCTCTTGTCCAGCGGCTGCCTGTTACCATCAGGACTGTGAGGAGATGGTCAAAGGAGGCCGAGGAAACTTTACAGGGCTGCTTTGAGTCAACAGACTGGGATTTGCTCTGCGATTCTCATGTTGAGGAGGACCTTGATGATCTCACGGACTGCATAACAGGGTACATCAACTTCTGTGTGGACAGTGTTGTTCCCACTCAGACTGTGCGCTGTTTCCCAAACAACAAGCCGTGGGTCACCAGAGACATCAAGGTCCTGCTTAATGAGAAGAAGAGGGCCTTCAGAGACGGGGACAGAGAGCAGATGAGGCGGGTTCAGAGGGAGCTGAAGGAGAAGATCCAGCAGGGCAAAGACAGCTACAGGAGGAAGCTGGAGCACAAACTCCAGCAGAACAACCTGAGGGACGTGTGGAGTGGCATAGGAGCATCACTGGCTACAAACAACCTGGTAGCCAGACAACAGAGGGTGGGCCTGACCGGGCCAACGAGCTGAATCTGTTCTTCAATAGATTCGATGAGAGGGCTCCGGTCTACCCCTCCCCCAGCTCCTCTACAACCATCCCCCTTAGAACCTCCAGCCCTGCTGTCCCCCCTCCCCCAGCGTCCCTCCACAGCTACACCATACCTGTTCTCTCTCCCCCACACCACTACCTCACCCCTCCCCCATCAACACAACACAGACACTTTCTGCCCCACACACGGCACACAGACCTTCACAGCAGAGCAGGTGAGGAAAGTGCTGTGCAGGCTCCGCCCAGGCAAGGCTGCAGGTCCCGACGGCGTCAGCCCGAGGGCCCTCAAAACATGTGCTGCCCAGCTGAGTGGAGTCCTGCAGTACATCTTCAACCTGAGCCTGAGTCTGGAGAGGGTCCCTGTGCTGTGGAAAACATCCTGCCTGGTTCCGGTACCGAAGAAGGCGCGTCCCAGCACCTCCAACGACTACAGACCGGTGGCGCTGACGTCCCATCTGATGAAGTCCCTGGAGAGGCTGGTCCTTACACTTCTTCGGCCCCTGGTTAGTTCATCGCTGGACCCCCTGCAGTTTGCCTACCAGCCGAAACTGGGAGTGGAGGACGCCATCATCTTCCTGCTTCGCCGTGCCTACACCCACCTGGACAGACCCGGAAGCACTGTGAGAATCATGTTCTTTGACTTCTCCAGTGCTTTCAATACCATCCGGCCTGCCCTGCTGGGGAGTAAGCTGACGGCTATGCAGGTGGACTCCTCCCTGGTTTCCTGGATAACAGACTATTTGACGGGTCGACCACAGTTTGTCAGACTGCAGGACTGTGTGTCTGACACTGTGGTCAGCAACACAGGGGCTCCACAGGGAACCGTTCTTTCTCCCTTCCTGTTCACCCTGTACACCTCAGACTTTCAGTTCCACTCGGAGTCCTGCCATCTGCAGAAGTTTTCAGACGATTCTGCAGTTGTTGGTTGTGTCAGCGAGGGAAATGATAAGGAGTACAGGGGCGTCGTGGACTCCTTCGTTGAGTGGTGTGAGCTCAACCACCTGCAGCTCAACACCGACAAGACGAAGTGGTGGATTTCCGCAGGAGGAAATCTACCCCCACAGCCATTTCCATCAAGGGGGTGACTGCCGACATTGTGAAGGACTATAAATACCTGGGTGTTTATCTGGATAGTAAACTGGACTGGGCCAAGAACACTGAGGCTGTGTACAAGAAGGGCCAGAGCCGTCTCTACTTCCTGCGGAGGCTCCGGTCCTTCAACGTCTGTAACACCATGCTGAAGATGTTCTACCAGTCGGTGGTAGCCAGTGCCATCTTCTTTGCTGTCGCGTGCTGGGGAAGCAGGTTGAGGTCAGCAGACGCCAATAAGATCAGCAGGATCGTCAGGAAGGCTGGCTCCGTCCTGGGGGTCCAGCTGGACTCCTTGTTGGTGGTGTCTGAGAGGGGGATGCTGCGCAAACTGCGTAGTATCATGGACAACAACGCTCACCCTCTCCACCAGGTGCTGACCTCATACCGAAGTACCTTCAGCAATAGACTCATTCCACCCCGGTGTTTCACAGAACGCAACAGGAAGTCCTTTCTTCCTGCTGCCATCAGACTCTATAACGCATCCACCTCAGGTCGCTAGAGGGACATTGGAGACTCAGTGACCTGAGTTCACTTCATTTCATCTGAATGCACTGTCATTTCATTTCACTTTCCACTTTATTTATTTATTTAGTATTTAGTATTATTGGTTATTGTTGCTGTACTGCCATTTGCACTATACATATTGTTTTATATACCTATGTAATTAGTGTAAATTATTTCATATTTTTAATACTGCTCTTACTGTTGATACATTTAGTTTATATTTAGGTGATACTTAGTTATTTTAGTTTATATTTAGTTATACTTGGTGCATATTTCTTCTTCCTTCTTTGTATTGTACTGTTGCACCTCAATTTCCCTCGGGATAAATAAAGCTTCTTGAATCTGAATCTTGAATCTTGAATCTTTCTGGGCTCAATATATGTCTTGTGATCGCTAAATTCAACTTGTTTCCCCTTGTTTATAATATTATCACCGTTCCAAGCACACAAGTGCTTTTGTTTTGAAATCACTTCCGTGAGTTTTGCCCCGCCCCTCGCTCCAAGGACCATTTGACCATTTAGTAAGGTAAAAAGCAAAAACGCCTCGCAGACGCTCTTCCGTTTACTTGTTTAATAAAGTTAAAGATAGTGCCTTAACTTGAATTTGAAAACACGTGGCAACTTTATTAATACAGCAGATGAAAAGATTTGTGGAAGGATACATTCTTCTATGGGCTTCAATGGCTCTCTAGTAAAGGGTGTTTTATGGTTGCTTGTATTATCCTCAGATAGTGGTTTGTTTAAATAACTAGTGACATTTTGATAAATATTGCAAAAAAGGGCTCCAAAAAAGGCATATATAACCTGGCCGGCTTAGCCAGTGTGTTTTTCTTCAAGCACCACAAGATTCAGAGTTTATAAAGTACAATTCTGTTATGATCTCTGTAAGATCGCGGAAAATGTAGGACCCAAATGCAGACTACAAAAACGGAAAAAGGTTTAGAAACAAAAAGTGAGCTTTATTTAAAAGCTGACAACAAAACATGGCATGAATCAAAACGGTAGCTCAGGGAAACAATAACACAAAAACTGACCGTGAAAAACATGGAGGAAGACCGGAGAGAAAAACATGAAACGTGACGTGAAGGGAGGACAAACAAACAATTAACCGACGGGGAACACAGGAAGAGACAAGACTAAATACAGGGAGGGCTAATCACGAGACGAGAAACAGCCGGGCAGGGGAGGAGAAACACAAGGGCAACAGGTGAACACAATCAGACAATCAGACACACCAGGGAAACTAGCGACAGGGAGGAAAACACAGGGAGAAGGACCAGACAAGAGACAGGGAGGAAAACACAGGGAGAAGGACCAGACAAGAGACAGGGAGGAAAACACAGGGAGAAGGACCAGACAAGAGACAGGGAGGAAAACACAGGGAGAAGGAACAGACAAGAGACAGGGAGGAAAACACAGGGAGAAGGACCAGACAAGAGACAGGGAGGAAAACACAGGGAGAAGGACCAGACAAGAGACAGGGAGGAAAACACAGGGAGAAGGACCAGACAAGAGACAGGGAGAACAGAACAGCAAAATAAAACCCATTACCAGACACACAAAACTAAAACCGTGACATAACACGGATCGATCGTGACAAATTCTGGGCCATGTGCTAATTCAGAGGCTCGGTATTACCCTTGTGTTTTGTTTAGCTAAAAATGGTTAATAGTTTCAGTTAGCTGAGTTTCTTCCCGTTAAGTGGGTATGACACATTAATAGGTTGTTAAATGTTAAGAAGCCCTGAGATACAGTTTGGTGAATATTGTTGTGATTAGCCCCCGGGGGCGGGGGCATGGGGCTTAACAGGTTAAAAAGATTGTGTTAAAATTCTTGATCACGGCAGCCACCTGACGTTGTAATCACACGTTACTACAGCTTAAGCACTCACAACTCTCCTTCTCTTAGCGACTGTAATTCCACAGTTGCTTACAATCCTTTCGGGTTTGCTAACGGTAGCTACTTTAACTTGATAGCTAACCATGGCTCTTTCCCCACCCTTGGGTGCTCTTTCCTGCTCTACCTGTATCATGTTCGGTTACTTCCCTACCTCCTTTACTGGTACCGGTACATGTGTTAAATGTAGTATAGTTGCTAGGTTGGAGGCAGGAATCATATCCATAGAAGCCCGGCTCCGCATTTTAGAAAGTAACTCCGCTACAGTAAAGCCCATGTTAGCAGATGCGGACCGGCAAGTGGTAGCTCCTACTAGCCGTCCCCCGGCAACTCCCGAGCAGCCGGGAGACTTAGAACGAGACTTAACGCGAGACCCGCAGGTCCCCACCAACCCGTTCACTTATCTAACAGATTTTCCCCACTCAGCGAGGCACCCGCTGAGAAGCCAAATCTGGTTATTGGTAGCTCTATATCCAATCTGATCAATGACGACATGTATAGCCGCATGTCATAATTTCAGCGCTGGTTGTCTGGGTGGTGCCCAGCAAACGATGTGGGCTTCGTAAATAATTGGACAGCCTTCTGGGGAAAACCTGATCTGATTAAGATAGACGGCATTCATCCTACTCTGGAAGGTGCAGATCTCATTACGGTAAACATTTCAGGGCTTTGTGGACTTAATCCATGACAAACTGGAGTTGAGACCAGGAGGAGGAGTCGCAGTTTTACACGCTTCTCTGCGCTCTCTCCTGGGCAGTCATTCATAGGAATCCCGAACCCAATAAAACACCCAATATTAACGGTGTGTTTTTGCCCAAGGACAATTTAAGGTAAACCTAACAGAGGTGTCATGCATAATAATCTAATAAAAGTAATGTAACCACTACTACAGTGCAACAAAACAGGAAGATTAAATGTGGACTCTTAAAAATAAGATCTCTAGCATCTAAAGCAATATTGGTAAATGATTTAATATCAGTTTATAATATTGATATATGCTGTCTCACTGAAACTTGGTTGAGACATATGAATAGAATATGTCAGCATAAATGAGGCCACTCCACCCAGCCATAATAATACTATGCTCGAGGCACAGGCCGAGGAGGTGGAGTTGCAGCCATCTTTGACTCAAGTTTACTTATCAATACTAAACCAAAATTAAATTATACCTCCTTTGAAAGCCTTGTTTTTAGTCTTACGCATCCGACCTGGAAAACTGTGCAGCCAATCTTATTACAGTTACGTGCACCGTGCACCAGGTCCTTATTCAGAATTCTTAACAGAATTCTCTGAGTTTTTATCAACTTTGGTTCTTAAAACAGATAAAGTAATTATCGTAGGTGACTTTAATATCATGTTGACGATGATAAAAATAGCCTTACTGTTGCATTTAACTCTATATTAGACTCTATTGGTTTCCGTCAGAGTGTAAATAAACCAACCCACTGCTATAATCACACTCTCGACCTTGTTCTGACTTATGGTATTGAAATTGAGCAACTATTAGTCGAACCGCATAATCCTGCTTTATCCGACCATTTCTTAGTAACTTTTGAAGTACTGTTACTAGACTACAAACCATTAGTCAAAAGTTCCTGCAGCAGAAACCTATCTGTTAGTGCTATAGCCAAATTTAAAGAAGAGATTCCACCAATACTTAACTTGATAGCATGTCTGCATGTAAGGGAGGAAACTTATACAAAATGTACACCACCCCAAATTGATCATGTTGTTGATAGTGCTACAGATGCGCTGCGAATAAAATTAGACTCTGTTGCTCCTTTGAAAAAGAAGAAAATAAAACAACATAGACTAGCTCCATGGCATAATGCCGAAACTCGCAAAATAAAGCAAAAGTCGAGACAACTTGAAAGGATATGGCGTTCCACTAAACTCGAAGAATCTCGTTTAATTTGGCATATTACTCTCAATGAATATAAGAAAGCACTGCGTAAAGCGAGAGCAGCTTACTACTCTTCATTAATAGATGAGAATAAGAATAATGCAAGATTTCTTTTCAGCACTGTAGCCAGGCTGACAGAGAGCCACAGCTCTACTGAGCCTTCTATTCCCATAGCACTCAGTAGTAATGATTTTATGTGCTTTTTTAACGATAAAATTGTTACTCTTAGAAACAAAATTAATGACCTCTTGCCTTCGACCAGTATAGTGTTATCAACAGCTCCCGGAAACGTAAGTTCTAATATTACACTAGATTAAATTAGAATGCTTTTCAGCCATAAACCTTGAACAATTGAATTCAATGATTCTTTCTTCTAAACCATCAACGTGTATCTTAGACCCGATTCCAACTAAGCTGTTAAAGGAAGTTTTTCCATTAATTAGCACCTGTTTATTAAATATTATGAATATGTCTTTATTATCGGGCTATGTCCCAAAATCATTTAAAGTAGCAGTGATAAAACCTCTTCTTAAAAAGCACAACCTCGATCCAGAGGTTTTAGACAACTATAGACCTATTTCTAATCTTCCGTTCCTCTCAAAAATTCTTGAGAAAGCGGTCGCAAAACAGTTGTGTGATTACTTAAAAAAACAATGATTTATTTGAAGATGTTCAGTCTGGCTTTAGAACACATCATAGCACAGAGACAGCTCTGGTTAAAGTCACAAATGACCTTCTAATAGCCTCAAACAAAGGACTTGTCTCTATTCTTGTCTTGCTCGATATCAGTGCTGCATTTGATACTATCGACCATGACATCCTATTGCAAAGACTAGAGCACTTAGTTGGCATAAAGGGAACTGCTTTAGGCTGGTTTAGGTCCTATCTATCTGAACGCTCTCAGTTTGTGTGTCATTGATGAATCTTCCATGCAAACCAAAGTTAGCCATGGAGTGCCACAGGGCTCAGTGCTTGGACCTATTTTGTTCACATTATATATGCTTCCGTTATTATAAGGAATCACATTTTCATTGTTATGCGAATGATACTCAACTACAGTGGCGAGCCGTGACTTTTATACCTAGGCCCTCTGACCCCCCCCTTCCCTCGAAAAAAAGAAGAGTTATTACATCACAGCGTATACTTCAGCGGAATATCAAAACAGCGGCCCGGGGTGCAAAACGCATCAATGACAGCGACCCTCTACCACACAAAACAACACCATTTATATAAACACCTATCATGACAGGGCACCCACAGCCAAGGAACAATTAGAAATGAATGAAGTCGGCCCGGCGGCCCACATTGAAGATGACTCAGGCCTACCTTTGATGATCAAATCACTTAAACACAAAGTCCATCCTCCTGTCCTTTTGGATGAAGCACTTGATGGCGGGGTCATGCAGCTGATCCTTTGCCACTCCAGTTTATCATTGTAACTCAATCTTGAAAATGACTCGGTTAATAATTTCGCAACGATGTCCTCACTATCACTGACATGAGCCATCATGAACGAACTTATGCTAATCATAAATCTATCGATCATAAATCTATCGATTAGATTTATGATTCTAAAATTATAAAAGTAGGGTAGAAATGTGGATATTATCCGGCTGAACAAAACGTGCATTTATTTAACAGGTTCGTTTTCCACAGACCTTATTTGGAGCTATTTTCTAAAATCCTATGGAGAAATCCCATTGTTTTTGTGTCGAGGGAACCCGAGCGCAGCTTACTTCCGGGTTTTAGGACGCGTCACTGCACCACTTTATACACATGCATAAACTTCACAGCGGGCGGAACTTGTCATAAAGTCCGCGAAAATAAAGCCCACCCATTTAGAGGGAAGATATTGATTGGTCAATTGTACTGTCATTTGACATTACTCTCTCATTGAGTTACTATAGCGGGCCCTCTGTGAATGTACAGAGGGACCAACAAGCTCTCCCGTCTTCACATAACTCGCAGAGACGGCATTTAACCCTTCACATTCCAACAGAAAATGAACAGGCAGATTCAAAGGATTTATTTCTTTGGAAATTTTATTTTAAATACAATTAAATCAAGTTATTTTGGTAAAACTAATGAAAAATATAACTAAACAAATATATACATTTTTTAATTTTTTAGAATATCTTAGGACCTCAGAGAGGGCCTAGAGGGCCCTGACTGCTCGCCACTGCTCAACTATATTTATCCATCAAGCCTGATGAAACCAATCATCTAAATAAAATTCAAGACTGCCTCAAGGACTTAAAAACGTGGATGACCTTACATTTTTTGATGTTAAACACGGCCGAAAACTGAAATTATTGTACTCGGCCCAAAGAATCTACGAAACAAATTATCTAAACATATACTCACTCTGGATGGCATTCATTTGGCCTCCAGTGAGACTGTAAGGAATCTTGGTGTTATATTTGATCAGGATTTATCCTTTAACTCCCACATAAAATTAATCTCACGGACCGCCTTCTTTCATCTACATAACATTGCAAAAATCAGGCATACCTTGCCTCAAAACGATGCAGAGAAACTAGTCCATGCATTTGTTACTTCAAGGCTGGATTATTGTAACTCTTTATTATCAGGGTGTACCAAGAAGTCAGTTAAGTCGCTTCAGCTGATTCAAAATGCTGCAGCACGTTTACTAACCAGAGCTCAGAAAAGGGACCACATTACTCCTGTTTTGGCTGCCTTACACTGGCTCCCTATAGAACACAGGATATAATTCTTCTTCTCGCCTACAAAGCCTTTAATGGGCAGACGCCATCTTACCTTCAGGGTTCTTACACCTTTTCCAAAGTCAAATTCAAGCACTTTTCAAGCATTTTCAAGGTGCATTTTCAAGCTTTTCAAGCATCTTACAGCTGTTGTAAATTACATATTTATGTACACATACTTATACTCAAATGATTATTTCCCTACCTCACATTAAATCAGATGTTCTTTATGCTATAAACAACCAAATGTGTGTTTCGTAATAGCATTCTACATGAGGATCAAAAATGTAAGAAAAGAAACCCAGTTTAATATTTCAAAATGAGTGACCCATCTGTACGTAGACTGGGCCTCCCATATAACCTGGCTGAGCCAATATAAAACAATCAGCCAAATAACTTTTCAATACATTATTGATGACTATTTTTGAGGTACTTTTAGGTTGGCAGTAAACATAAGTCAGAGGTAAATGGTGTACTTTTACTCCACTACATGTATTTAATACCTTTAGTTACTTTACAGATGTGGATGAATTATGTGAAATCTAATCAAGTGTTAAATCAGACTTTAGTTCCACCTGGAGTAAATCCTCAAGCTACCCTGCAGTATACAAAGTCATTCAAACTAGCTGCACCTTTACCAGCTTTGAGAACACTTTCATGATCAATCATTATAAAACATATCTGAAATGGACCAATCTGCACAATGACTACTTTTACTGTCGCTACTTTAACTATATTTTGACGATAATACTTTTCTACTTTTACTTGAGGAACAATTTGAATGCAGGACTTTTACTGTAACAGAGTATTCCTACACTCTGAGTACTTCTACTTTTACTCAAGTACAACATCTGAGTACTTCTACTTTTACTCAAGTACAACATCTGAGTACTTCTACTTTCACTACAAGATCTGAGTACTTCTACTTTTACTCAAGTACAATATCTGAGTACTTATTCCACCTCTGGTAGCGTATTAGCCTGAATTGTAGCCACAAAATCACGCAGAGCTGCATAAAAATAGACTCACAATGGTAACAAGTGGAAAATAATATTTACAAATGTGTACAATGATTTGTAGGTAATTTTGACTACTCAAGACACCTGACTTGTAAATCTTCAAAGGAAGACTGTGTTCATCACATTACATGTTATTTGTTAGACGCTTTTATCCAAAGCGACTTACATACTCAATACTGTGGACAATCCCCACAGGAGCAATTTTGGGGTGAAGTGTCTTGCCCAGGGACACAACGACATGCTGACCTGCAGTGGGGTTTGAACCTGTGACCCCCTGATCCGAACACCTACACACAACCCACTGCGCCACACGCCTCCCTGTGTTCATTCCACAATTACATGGGATTAAAGCAAAATGTAGTTTTACTTGTATAATACTTCAAGATTTTATATAAAAGCCTGTTTCTAAAAGTATCAACCATAGCGACGCGGTCAAATCCTCAGTTTATAATTTATAACAACACACTAACAAGCTAAGGTCTAATTACGCAACCAAGTCTCACGGCATTTCGTGTAATAGTCACGAAATACATTTAATCTATTGATTCGTGTTCACCATCACGATTTCCCCCTTTTTTTCGTCACACACAGAACGATTTTAAAAGCAATGTATTTCTATTGGTAGTGTGTTCCGTGCCTGCAACACGTATTTTTGTCCGGTCGGGTCTTGGAAGACCGGAAGCTGTGGGGTTCATAAAAAAATGTTCTTACTCAATATGGAGCCACGATTATTGTTTTTATTTTAAATCGTATAATGTCGGGCTTTTTTTGCCGTCTGTGAGGAAAAGAAATGGGGCTCAGAGCCTCAGAATACTGAAATCTGTATATATTTCCTTCTAATTTGTTATTATTTGTGACCCGCTCTATTTGAAATCAGTCAAAAGTCGCAACGGCTCATTTAAAAAATAAACGTGGATTTGTGTAAAAAAACTAGTTTTTCAGGGTTCGGGTGTTTTGTTGGATTTTAAATAAACAAAGTCTTGGCTTTCAGAATATAAAACTGTTTGCCGATTAATTGCCAAAATCACACGATAAACACATTTTTAAAGCTTGTAAAGGGAAGAAGAGGAACCTCTCAATTCGCACCCTGCTCTTCCGCAGCGCCGCTGCCCCTCCCTCCGCTGAACTTATGAAGTAAAGGCGTAGAGTAATAACACGGCAGGGTCCGTTACAGTTTGTTTTCATCTGTTTTCAAATAAACAAAGTATTGGCTTTCATAATATTAAACTTGTTTCGGCAAATTCAGATGATAAATACAACTTTGAAGCTTGTAACGGCGTTAATTACAAGCGGAGTAACTTGACGTCACAGCAGGCATAACAACAGCCGGTGTTTCTTGTGAGTGTTTCCCCGGTACACAAACACAATACACACAAACGCAAAAATACACAAACACACACACACTCGCAAGCTTCCCCCCAGACCAGTAATACAAACGAAAATGTGTCTTCGGGTCAATGTGACTGATTTCGATAGAGCAAGTCACATTTGGTTTAGGCACAAGCATACTACCAGTAGAAATACATTGCTTTTAAAATCGCTCTGTGTCGAATCAATAGATTATATTTCGTGACTATAACACGAAATGCCGTGAGACTGGGTTGAATTACAACAGTGAGTGCTTCATCCTCTGAACACCACAGGATGGCGACTGTAACGCACATAACATAGGTACGCTCCTCTGAAATGATTGTCCCCTGCAATTATTATTATCCCTCATCGAGATCGCCTTGCTAACGTTAGCTTAAACAAACGTAACATGCAACGTTAGCCTAATCTAAAATGCTCTACTACGGCGTACCTTTCATGTGGCTCGTCAGCGCATACTCTCCCATCGTTATTTTTTGCAAACTTTGCAGGAGGCTACTCGTGGGCTTGACCCTCGTCTTAGCCATGGCTTGTATTTGTCTTCTGCTAGCCAACGCTTGTTGAAACTGCAAACTCCTGGCATACTGTCATCTATCACACTCATCAGAATGCCCAGGTCACACGTAACAAAAACACTTGCAGGTCACGCGCATAGCGCGGGAAGGCCGGAGCGGAGCTGTTTTATGTAAAAGCGAAGCAATTAAGCGCGCTCCGACTTCTTTATTTTCTTTTAATCTAAAAAGCGAAGTAAAGCATTTACAATTTCAAGCACTTTATCCCAAATTCAAGCACCATTCCCAAAATCCAAGCACTTTTCAAACCTTGAAAACACCTCGTACAATTTCAAGCATTTTCAAGGATTTCCAGCACCCGTACGAACCCTGTACCTTAAAGAACTCATTATACCCTACTGTCCTACTAGGGCATTGAGTTCCAATAATGCAGGGTTGTTGGTTGTTCCTAGAGTCTCTAAAACAGGGGTCGGCAACCTTTTTGCCATTACAAAAAAAAACAGTTATCAGCGTTCCGACGATCGTGAATTATCAAGGGGAGGGAGGGGGGGGGGGGGGGGGGGTGAGGTGCTCGACGCTCGTGAACTGCCAACAGGAGGGCGGGGGGAGCCTCGCTGGGGGGAAGCAGTGTGTGGACCTGTCAGCGCAACTTAAATGATGCCGAATTTAACAATAACATTTAAATAATTGGTTTAAACGGCATAATAATAAGGACGATCGTCCGTTCTGTGATTCTCCAGAACGCACGTTATGATATTAGGGTCATGCAGAGTGAGATGAGATCGCTGTCCCTTTAAGAGAGAGACAGAGGGGTGTGGTGTGTGCATGTGTGTGCATCAGCTTCCAGTTTGTGTTCTATCCGTTTTTAACAGTGCGCTTAAGACCTTCCTTTTTGATAAAGCTTATAGTTAGGGCTGATTAGATTCAGCCCCTAGTTTTGCTGCTATAGGCTTAGACTGTCGGGGGACACCTTACTTCTTCCTTCTGTCTGTCTGTACCTGTGTACTCTCATGTTCCGAATAACCCAGCTTCCCCGAAATTTCTTTTTGGTGTCTATCTACGCCGGGATCCTGAGTCGAGGCTGATCCTGTTGCTGTGGTCCTGAGTCCTGGATCGCGAGCCCTGGATCCTGAGTCGAGGCTGATCCTGTTGCTGTGGTCCTGTGTCCTGGACCCTCTATCCTGAGTTCTGGATTTGAGTCCTGGACTTCAAGTCGTGGCTGAACCTGTCACTGTGGTCCTGCCTGACTCTCATCATACTACTTCCCTGATGGCTCCCACAGGATTGTTGACATCCTCGTGGATTCATCTTCTTATTATAGACACATGCATTTCCAAACATTTGGTCTACCTATGTTGTAAATGTATTATATTTTCAATTTACACACGGCATCTATTGCACGTCTGTCCGTCCTGGGAGAGGGATCCCTCCTCTGTTGCTCA
The DNA here is from genome assembly GCA_031216635.1 of Dissostichus eleginoides. Lineage (NCBI taxonomy): Eukaryota > Metazoa > Chordata > Actinopteri > Perciformes > Nototheniidae > Dissostichus > Dissostichus eleginoides. The sequence continues at coordinate 1,537,139 of CM062278.1, read as the reverse complement.
CGGCGCTAACAGTTCACGAGCGTGCGTGCGTGCGTCCCCCCCCCCCCCCGTTGACAGTTCACGAGCATGCTCTCTCTCTCTCCCTTGCTCTCCCCTACGTTACATGGACGCTGGTCAATAGAAATGAATAGGGGGAAAAACGTAGTATATTGACGTTCTCCTGGCGAGACCTCAAATGTGACCCGCTCTATCGAAATCAGTCGGAAGTCGCAACGGCTCATTTCAAAATAAACGTGGATTTGCGTAAAAAAATAGTTTTTCGGGGTTCGGGTGTTTTGTTTGATTTTAAATAAACAAAGTCTTGGCTTTCAGAATATGAAACTTTTAATTCCAAAAATCTCACGATAAATACATTTTTGAAGCTTGTAAAGGGAAGATGACAGGCACCTCTCACTCGAAATCTGCTCTTCCGTAGCGCCGCCCCCCCTCCCTCCGGCTGAAATTATGAATGTAAGGCGTATAGTAATCATAGATAACACGGCAGGGTCCGTTACAGTTTGTTGTCATCTGATTTCAATTAAACAAAGTCTTGGCTTTCAGAATATTAAACTTGTTTCGGCAAATTCAGATGATAAATACAACTTTGAAGCTTGAAACGGCATAATTACAAGCGGAGAACGGAGTAACTTAACGGCAGCAGGCATAACAACAGCCGGTGTTTCTCGTGAGTGTTTTCCCCGGGAAACAACAACACAATACACACAAACGCAAAAATACACAAACACACACACACACATACATACACACACACTCGCGAGCTTCCCCCAGACCAGTAATCCAAACGAAAATATTTTCCCTCCGGACTATTTTCATAATTTGCTCCGCTAATAATCAATCAGATCGATGGATTCCAAAGAAGAGGAAACTTTGAAGGCCTTTTTCTCAAAATGATGACTCGGTGATAGTCATTATATAATGTGACATATTTTGCTTAATATTTGGAGTACAACAACAATCCTGATATCATTAGAAAGCTAGGAATCTCCTCTTTCCAACAGTGTATACAACTCAAAATGTGTCTTCGAGTCAATGCGACTGATTTCGATAGAGCAGGTCACAATAATCTTCGTAATATCTATCAAACTATAGATCCTACACATCCACTGGACGTAGATTGTGAAAGTAGAATATACACTTCTCGCTAGAAATGTAATCAAAAATAATTATAATGGCCAAACTCCTACAATTTAGGATTTTCCACGAAAAATGGGCCAGGTGTCCGCCATGTTTTAGTTTTTTCACCACGGGGAAAGTTGACGATCACATGACATGGACACTTTCCATTAGAATTCAAAAGGAAAGGTAAACGTAGCCCTGTCACGTTTTGAGAGGCGTTTACGTGAAACTGATACGTCCTGCCTTGTGGACCAACGTAGCTATTAAACGTTCTTCTGTGAGACTGGGTTGGTAGTGTAGTGCAGTGTGTCCTCATATGTAGAGCTGTGGGCAGTGTGTAGTGTAGTGTAGTGTAATGTAGTGTGTAGTACAGGCCGGATTAACCATATGGGCACACTGGGCACACTGGGCACGTGCCCAGGGGCCCTTGAGCCAGAGAGGGCCCTCAGTGACAAGAGAAAAAAAAGAATTTTTTTTTTTCTTTTATGAAACTCACTCTCCGCCGCAATAAATAACTCAAATTAATATATTTTCTAAACCGTCTCTGTACTGTAGGTCTCACTATGTATGCGCTCAACTTTATTACTACGCGTCTGCGGTCTATAGCCGAATCACAACCCCACCTTCACTCATGTCACATTGACATTGTGTTACGTGAGCTGAAAAAATGTATGGTGAAAAAGAAGAGAGAGTGGCGGCTGCATTCAAACATTTCCCAACAATAAATAGCTTTTTCAAAAAAGCTAAAAGTGACGAATTAGGCCAGCAACCACAGGGAACAGTGACGGTCACGGAGCCTGAGGATGTTGTTGAGCTAGCGAGCAATGTTAGGATTTTGATGAATTTATCACAGACTTTGCAAAGAAAAGGGCAAGGAAGAAACACTTCTAAAAGGCAAGATCCATTGATTTGAGGGATTGTCTTACAAACACACATTCTCTCTCTATTGCTTACATACACATACACATACTCACTCTCTCACTCTCTCTCTCTCTCTCTCTCTCTCTCTCTCTCTCTCTCTCTCTCTCTCTCTCTCTCTCTCTCTCTCTCTCTCTCTCTCACTCACTCACTCACTCACTCACTCACTCACTCACTCACTCACTCACTCACTCACTCACTCACTCACTCACTCACTCACTCACTCACTCACTCACTCACTCCCTCACACGCTCACTCTCTCCCTCACACACGCTCACTCTCTCTCACACACACTCACTCACTCTCTCTCTCACACACACACTCACTCTCTCTCTCCCTCTCACATACACACACAATAATATCTTCTATCACATATACTGATCACTTAGTTGAGCAATACTTTATACTTTCCACATACTTTCAATAGATGTTTTACTTTTGTAACTCTCGAAGTTGGTGACAAATAGAACTCCTCGTGTACTTGTACAGCCAGCCAGTCATATTTTGGCAATTGAAGTGGGGTGCTGCTCTGAGGTTTTGAGTGATATTACCTAGGTCTTCTTGAGCCATACACTGTCTTGAGATCTTATCCATTGTATCCTTGTCTTGTCTGAAAGGGCAAAAGGCTAGACCTACTTTGGTTGAACTATGTAGCTGCGTCCCTGCTTTTGACAAATAGGTGTGCGATTGACATGCCAGATTGAATGACATTTTAAAATATTGGTCATGTTGGGTAGGCGTGTTGGTACGTGGGTTGAGGGGCCCTGAGCTCTAAATCCGGCCTTGTGTGTAGTGCAGTGTGTCCTCACATGTAGAGCTGTGGGCAGGACATCTTCAGCCTGCTGGGGATCAGGGCCAGCCTGCTCTGGTTCCTCAGCTTCGTTTTCCTGACCAGGTCTTTGACTCGGCCCCATGTGTAGTTTTCACTCAGCTGAAAACATAAAGACACACAAGAACAAAAACTTAATACACATTTTCACTTTTAGCTGGGACCAATCAGGACTAATGAGGGTTCACATAGTGGTATCAGTGCTAGCAACTCCGTCTTAATGAATGTAATCATGAATTAAGATATGGAAAAAGCCAATAAATAGACTTTGAGTGAAAATGTATACAGATGTGTGGAAAAATTACGGGAATATTCTAGGTGAAAACATTCCATGGAATGTATTGGTTTGTAAACTAAATGTAATTAAAATAAAGTGTTTAATTTGCTTGTCATGTGCAGATGGAAACTAGGCTACTTGGGCTACAGTGGTTCAGTCTGTAGGGGCATGGACTGTGTGCCTTACTCAAGGGCACACTAGTGGTGGTGTTCCAGGTGGGATTTGAACTCACAACCTTCCGATCTTCAGCCCTCCTCACTAGCCATTAGACCACCACTACCTTATTTTACAACATTACTTTAAGTAATCCTAAAAAAGTCAGTAAATGTTTGTTTTTTTAAATACCACATTTACATAGTCAAAAGGTCCTTTTGTTCAGCCTCACAATGTTATTGGGTATTAAATGTGTTTATAGGTCCCGCCCTCTGGCCATACACTCACACAACTTCCGAATCTTCAAACGAGCGACATCTCTTTGTTTTATTGGACTGGCTTTGTCAGATTCAAGTAAGTAAAATGTCCCCCCCGCAAGCGGTCATCGTCACAGAGGAGCACACAGCTGTTGAGATCTCCATATTAGGTTGAATACTTAAAACGAAAGTTAATTATAATCAAATATAATCAATTACATTCTTGTATAAACCAAAATGAAAATGCTTCATATTTTATGATTTTCTATATTTACAGTATAAACAAAACACAAATGGTTTGTTAAGTTGAGATTGAGGCCTATTATGATTTATGGGTGTCACTGATAAGGGAGGGGAGACAGTTTCTTCCCTCTTCCCTCACAGCAGTACACAGGGAGGGGGGCTCCTGACTTAAGGAGAAATAGACTGAGGCCCCAAAAAGTTGTTTATGCCATAGCCGAGAATAATATTTTGCAAGTTCTGCACACTAGAGGTCATGACCTTTTTACACAAACATGGGAAGGTGTGTCTTATGCCATAGCCATAGAATATGTCTGGTCATGTCCAGTCCTGTTCATCAGAGGCCATGCCCAGTTTCCACAAATATGGGTATGGAGGAGGTGTCTTTAGGTTTTTCTGTCCTGTTTTTGAGCATAAAGACACTGGCAGAGAGGGAGCAAACTCGAGAGAGGGGGGGGGTTCCCCTGGTAGCTCTCTCCCGGTAAACTCTCTCCCTGGAGAGCTGGGTTTTCGCCTCGGTAAGGTTCTCTAAAACTTGGTAAATATTGCTTACATTTCTGTTTATTGAATGCTGAGTGAATTGTTGGATGAAAGTTTGAAACTGTTAGATTCTTACTGATCATTTATGAGGAGCTGCCTCTGAATGTTGTCAGGCTATAGGGGTGAATGTTAGCAACTTCGATCCGTGAGGAGATTCCTCTGGATTCTGTCGAAATTCTCACTGATCATTTTTGAGGAACTGCCTCTGAATGTTGTCAGGCTATAGGTGTGAATGTTAGCCCCGGCGATCCGTGAGGAGATTCCTTTGGATTATGTCGGAAGACTTTAATGTCTAAACTATGAATTAAGGTTTCAGATTATAAAAATGACCACAGCATGATATGTTTAGTTTAATTGTAATGTTGTAACGAGAGAAGGTAAAAACCCTGTATAAGTGTGGACCAATTTTTCTTCAAATAAACTGACCCCACCTTTTGGATTGGGACAACTTAAAAGACATCTGCGCTCTCCTCTCCTGCTTAAAAGGTAAGATTGCACACTGCCACACTCACACTTAGGCAGGGCCACACCTCATTACTGATATCAAAATCCTTCGGGATCGCTTAAACAGATTTAGCGGGTCGTCTGAATTGAAACAGCAGTTAATTGAACCTGGTTCTCCAGGAGTTAATAGAGGTGAGATCTTGTTGACGTTGGTGGATCTGAGCCAAACAGTAAACTTACATAGACTCAATAACTTCTGGTAGGTCAATTAGTAGGTCTGAGTAATTTGCCGGAATAAATTATCAGCCCTCCCGACTCCCAAGACAGCGTCTGTGTGTGTGTGGCATGAGCGCATTTTGTGTGAGTGTGCGAGCGAGAGAGAGAGAGAGAGCACCAGTTACGGGGGTTGTTGTTAGCATCTGGTGCTAGCTTGGAGCTAACGGATATTATAAGCAGTTTCAACAATAAGGAGAGGGAGAGTCCACCAGATTGATGCATTTAACTTCAATTTAAAGAAATCTTCCCGGGGGTGCATACCCCCTGACACCCGTAGAGGATGTGAGGTCCACACACAAATAAAACAGGTTCACATGGATAGGATACTACATACATTTGCACACTCATTATATACACTACACATTTTTCTTGGATTTTTTAACACCATAGTCCCTAATATATTTGTAGAAAGGCAGGAAATGGAATTAAATCGGAAAAAAATTCATTGCGGAGGACCCCCTGTTTTGTGTGTCCCCCACTTCTCAAACCAAAGTTACAGCCTTGTGTTCACATATGGAAATAAAACACTAATAGAAATATAATGTATTTGATAATTCACTATAACTAAATGTTCCTCTGTTAAGATTTTGAATTAAGACCAGAATTGAATAAATTAATACATTATTTCTGATAGCAGTATGTGAAATTATATCTGTAGCAATATTTTAAACTCTACTTGTATTTTATCAGTTAATTAGTACAAAAATACATTTAACTCTTCTCTGGTGCTGGCAGAAACAGTTCTTTCTGAAATGTTTTGGGACACTTGGATGTATCCATTTTAGTATGATAATTAGCCTATTATCATTAGCCAGACAGTATTGGGTGACTTGTTGAACTGGTTTACCTGCATGTGTGGGTGTAGGTATTCCTTTTGTTATGATAATAGGCAGCATTGTGTGACTTGTTGCATTGGTTTACCTGCATGTATGGGTGTAGGTACCCCTTTTATTATGATAATAGGCTAAGCCAGGTAGTATTGTGTGACTCAAGTGTACGATGTAAATAGGATTCAGATGCATGTTGCTTTGGGACACCTGGAAGGGGGTGGTGCATGCATTCCTTTTAGTATGATAATAGGCTAAGCCAGACAGAATGAACACTTGTTCCACCACCCTATCTATTCCTTCAGGTAATCTATTACAATATAATAAGCATATGTATTATTGATACATATTTATTAATTACTTTTTCCATTTCAGAATGCCACCAACAAAGAGAGGTCCTCGATTCAGTGTGCAGGATGTGATTGCTGCCATCCAAAAAGGAGAAAGTGATTTTGAGATGGAATCAGAGGCTATGAGTGAAGAAGAGGCAGATGAAGATGCCTGTGGACAAGTGGACAAAGAAAACCAACAACCCAATGACCGCCCAGTCAGTGATTATGTGGACATCGAGCCCCAACCAAATAAACACACCAAGCCCTGTGACAGGTATCGCTGGCTGAAAAAAGATTTCATCAGTCCCAATACAAATGTTTCTGGTCCAGATATCAGAGATCTTGAAGAAAAAAGGGAGAGGAAGCTTTGACATCAGAGTGGAGGCCAACCACAATATCTGTGCTGTCAAATGGTATGACAGCAGAGCGGTCACACTTGTGTCATTCTTTGCTGGACCAGACCCTGTGCAGAAAATTCAACGCTGGGACAAAGCCAACAAAACCTACGTAGAAGTTGAGAGGCCTTCCATTGTGGTTACCGTATTTTCTGGACTATAAATCGCGTTTTTTTTACCTGTCTAGCTGGTCCTGCGACTTATACTCCGAAGCGACGTATATATTGAATTTTGTCTGACTGCGTTCAAACTCCGGCCAATAGATGGCACAATATACAATCAACTGAAAACTGCTCTACCACCAAAGAAGAAAAAAGTCACAGCAACTGGGAGGATGCGTCACGTAACTTTCCAGGATGTTGTGGGATGGATGGACACAGCATGGGCTTCAGTGACGACCGACACCATCCTGTCGGGATTCAGAAAGGTCTAATCGGAGCTGATTCTGATGGTGAGTTCGAGGACAGCCCGGAGCAGGACATGCTGCTTCATCCACACCGGAGTTGGCGGAAGTGTTTAACAGCGACTTATAAATACAGTGAGAATTCCGAGTGGATAAGCTAATTAGCGGCTAGGCTAATTAGCGTATCAGTATTATTTGCCGTAGCTCATTGTATGGATTATTTTGTTTATTCAGCTCGTCAGTCGGGCAGTTCATAACAGTGTGCCATGTCTGTATTGTGTTTACAGTTTCACCAATTCATTAAACTTCAGTGAAGCTGACATCTGTGCCGGAGTTTCTTTGAAAGTGTTTAACTGGATGGATAGCTAGCTCTGTGATAGTGAGACCTTCACAGCGACACAGAGGATGAAGACTTCAGTGGATAAATGCGACTTACACACCGAAATGACTTATATATGTTTTTTTTCTCTTAACGACAATTTTTTTGACAAGAGCGACTTATACTTATACTTGTAGTCCGGAAAATACGGTACTTACAACAAATACATGGGAGGTGTGGATTTGTTGGACTCGTTTCCGGCCAAATACAAGTTTCCCATGAAATCCCGACGCTGGTACGTGTACATCTTCTGGCACACCATCATCCTTGCTGTGATCAACGGCTGGCTCCTCTACAAGCAGGACTGCAAAGCTCTAAAGATGCCAAAGCAGGAGATCCTGACCAGGAGACAGTTTCAGGTATCCTGGTAAGAATGCATTTCTGCTATTTGCCGTTTGTAATATTTTTAAATATTTCACTGTAATATTTTTGACTTGCATCCTAATGTATTTTTGACATGTATCTAAATTGATTCTGTTCTAATCAGGTGAACGCAACTCCTCTGAAAACACCCAAGAGAGGACGACCATCTTCAGGCAATGGGAGCCCAGCACCGACAGTGACATCAAGGAGCCCATTGAATGCTCAGAAGAGACCATCCTCAGGTGATGGCAGTCCACCAAACGGGGCCCCATCCAAGAGATATACACCCTCCACTGGATGTACGCAAGGACCTAATGGCACATTTTCCAGTGAAGACAAAGAGAGGACGCTGCAGACACTACAGTAAAGGGTACACAAACACACAATGGACCAAGTGTGACGTCCGTCTGTGCTTTTCCGACGACAGGAACTGTTTTTGGGACTACCATTGTATTAATATTTAATAAATGACCATTCATAAAAAATATGACTGATGTGTGATTATTATTCATGCTATATACTGATATAGGGCTAAGTAAGCAATTAATCCTGCAAGTTAACCCTTAGTTGTTAAATATATTTATTCAGACAATGTGAGTAGAAATACACGAATTCTGCTCCCACCTAAGCCCAACGTTGCAATATTACAACATTTCTCTAAAAACGTACCAAAACGTAAACAATTTGAACACTCTTTCATTTCTGCACCAGAGGCACCCTACAACAACATCTGAAAGGTAAAAAAAAAAATTGCTAATGTTTTTCTATATTTGGGCTTTACACATAGACTGTATATATAAAGGGCTTTACATGGGTTAACATGTCTTAAATGGTCCAACGCCTGATATTCACAACTGATCCACTGTTTGGAGCCAGAGAGGGTTTGAAACTTTAGTTGTCTAACCAAGGCAGCAGCGAGAGACCAAAGCACTGCCGGACACTTACAAGCAATGGTGCTTTTGAAAAGGGGAAGCCCGAGTTGATCTAGATTTTAACGAAGAAGTGTGTAGGAAAACGCTCCACAATGGTTTTTACCAGAAATATAATAATTTGTTATATTTTCTTGTCATTTTATTAAGTAAATATCTCTGCTAGAGATGATGTATGTGGCTGCAGTGAAAGGAGACTTTTTGAATTGTGTTATTTGGGTTTCTTGCTTTAGTTATGGCATTAATTCTCGCTAAATGAGATACCTGTCTGTGATGCGGGGGGGGGGCAAGGGTCACCCTGCAGACTTTGCCCATTTTATGTGCTACATAATTATGGTTGCAATACAATCAGAGCTAAATATATATTATTTTCTATAGAAAGGTTAATAGAAAAAAATAAAATGTGTTAAAGATGGAGTGTCTACTGGCAGTCCTTTGCCTCATGTGTAAATATTTCTTGCAGTGGATTTATAAGGTGCACTGACTCACCTTGCGCTGGGGGGGGGAGAGTCCCTCCATGCTGTCCCCGAGGTGCCCCTCCCCCTCAGTGTAACTCCTCCGCTCCAAGCCTCTCCTCCACAGAGGGACCGGGGTCTCACTGCTCATGTCTGAAACATAAATCACAAAAAAGAGGTTTGGAATACAAGTGTGTAAAACGTTTTCAAATTGTACTTGAGTATAGTACTTGAGTAAATCTACTTAGTTACTTTACATCACTAATTATGAAGTAGTGTGTTGCATCTGACTCCTCAGCAGTGTGAGTGTTCACATGTTGGGGCCTCGTGCAGAGGCGGGGTGAGGCTGTTTGATGGAACGCTGCAGGTCTGTTTACCCTCTGTTTGACTCACTTCCCTGTTACCCCCCACCATCACATGGACTCACACGTTTTACTAATCATGACCCTCTGCTAGGCAAAAAAAAAACTAAACTAAATGCCTCAGTCAGTCAATACACACTGTGACATTGGTGTAAAGTAGCTAAGTACATTTAGAGACTTGTACTTTACTTGAGTATTTTAATCTTTTGCTACTTTGTACTTCTACTCCACTACAATTCAGAGGTAAATGGTGTACATTTACTCCACTACATTTTTTAAATACCTTTAATCACTTTACAGATTTGGATTAATGATGTGAAATCTAATCAAGTGTTAAATCAGACTTTAGTTCCACCTGGAGTAAATTCACAAGCTACCCTGCAGTATACAAAGTCATTCAAACTAGCTGCAGCTTTACCAGCTTTGAGAACACTTTAATGATCAATCATTATAAAACATATCATATATATTGTAACGTTCGGCAATAGGAGTCGGAAACAGGCTTCAAGTTATGGGGTTTAATAACTCCTTTGTTCGCATGTAACCATTAAAGGTTACAGGTTAATCTCTATTCGTACTCCACTCCCTAACTCCCACACACAAAACAGGGTCAACGTCACAACTTCCCAGCCCTCCCCCCTCTGCTCCCCCAACCACAGGCCCGCACACCGACCAGCATTACTGTGCAGCTCTGTGATTGGCAGAGAGACGGGGGATGCTTGAGTGACACACCCAGCACCCTATACAGCAGGGGTGTCAAATTCAAACTTACTGAGGGCCATTCTGACGGTTGTGAATAAAATCAGGTGCCATGACATTCATTACAGTGATTCTTGTTATGGTTACAACCCATATACATGACTCAGAGATAACGTCAATGCAGCCAAACTGGCGTGTTTATTCACAATCAAACCAAACACATGACTGGCGAGAACCTGCCAGGAGAGGGCACATGGATGACAGGACCATAACAAATATGTTTAGAACTAGGCTAGCAGGTGGATTAAATAAAATAAAAATAGTGTGTCCCCCCTTCATATTTGTGGATAATTCTTTATATCAGCAAAATAAGATGAAAGTGCTGTCAATAGCATCAAGTGCAAAACCAATGCTGTTTTTAAAGATAATAATAATAAAAAGAAAAGAAAAAAAAGAGAAGTGCACAATTAAACAAACTACATTAGCAGTCTAGCCTATAGTAGGTTCAGTTTATAACAAAATAGTTCACAATTAAACAAAACCATTAGGCCTACTACTGTATCTTTCAACACAACAAATGTTTTCTGTGATAACACAAAATAGTCAGTGCAACAAGGCCTATCTGAAATGCATTGTAGTTTAACTTTTACCAGACACTCTGCACCTTTTCTTACAGATGATCTCATCTATTCTAGGCTTAATGTCCTTTGCTGTGGCCACTTTCAATACCGACGTCAAATGCTGGTCAGTGATCCGGGATCTGTGGGATGTCTTATTCAAGTTCATTATAGAGAACATCTGTTCGCACGAGTAAGTGCTCCCGAACATGGACATGATGCGTGCAGCATGAAGACGCAGCTCTGGCACAGATTCAGGGAGGAGAGGTGCAAACTCAGCAGCCCCGACTGACTGGTACTGGGTCTTCAGAGCGCTGTTACATTGCAGTTCAATGAGTTCCAATTGCAGGTGCTCAGGGGCAGTGTCGACATCAATTGCAAAAGGATTTGCGAACAGGTCAATGTTGAATTTCTGTGATTCAAAATCGGCAAACCTCCTGCTGAATTCCTCGTTGAGTGTGTTCAGTTTGTCAGCATACACTTGGGTCGGGAGCTGAATGGTGACGGTGGCGCTTATTGTTTGACAGGTAGGGAAGTGGGTCAAATTACCTCTACGCATCTGCCCCTCCCACAGACGCAGTTTCAGTTCAAATGCCTTCACGGAGTCCCGCATCTCTGTGATCAGCTGCTTTCTTCCCTGGAGTTTCACATTCAGTGAATTGAGGTGCTCAGTAATGTCACACATAAACGCCAAGTCGCCCAGCCACTTTTCATCCTCAAGCTCGGGGACGGGCCTCTGTTTGCTTTCCATGAAACGAGCGATCTCAGTGCGGGTGTTGTAAAACCTCCTCAGCACTTTCCCCCGACTCAACCAGCGCACCTCTGTGTGATAGGGCAGATCCTCTTGCACGGAGTTCTCCTCCTCTAAAAGAGCCCTAAACTGCCGATGATTCAAGCCCCGTGCACGAATAAAGTTCACAGTTTTAGTCACAACAGTCATGACATGTTCCATGCCCAACACCTTACCGCAGAGGGCTTCTTGGTGGATGATGCAGTGGTAAACTACCAAGTTTTCTCCTGTGTGCCCCATCGCCTTTCGGGTCAAACCGACCAAACCCCGAACTTCCCCGCACATCGCCGGTGCACCATCCGTTGTCAGTCCAACAAGTTTACTCCAGGGTAGCTCCATCTTGTTCACGCTCTGCTCCACTTGGGTGAAAATATCCTTTCCTGTTGTTGTCCCGTGAATCGGTTTCACGTCTAAAAGTTCCTCAGTGACGGACAGCTGACTGTCAACCCCGCGGATGAATATGGACAGCTGGGCTGTGTCCGTCCTGTCTGTACTCTCATCTACAGCTAGTGAATATGAAATAAAGTCCTTGGCTTTTGTTTTTAGCTGGCTCTCTACATCGGAGGCCAGTTCATCAACACGACTAGCCACAGTATTACGGGACAGGCTGATGTTTGAAAATGCCTGCTTCTTGTCAGGGCATACGACGCTGCACACTTTTTCAAGGCAGTCTTTAATAAACTCTCCCTCGCTAAACGGCTTGCTAGCCTTTGCGATTTCCTCTGCAATAATAAAACTTGCCTTGGTAGCAGCCTCACTTTCACTACTGATGCGGGTGAACATGCTTTGCTGATGTTGAAGGTTGCGTTTCAAGTCTTTGGCTTTCTGCAGCCGCTGCTCCATGGCCATGTTAGCATATTGCTCGCCATGTTTCGTTTCGAAGTGTCTGCGGATGTTATACTCTTTGAACACTGCCAGCGACTCTTGACATACGAGACACACTGGCTTTTGTTTTAATTCACAAAACAGGTATTCAGCTTCCCACCTCTCCTGAAAATGTCGATAATCTTTGTCTACTTTTTGTTTTTTCGCCATCGTTTGTTTATGCTAGCTTTCAATCTCCTTTGCAAAGCACACCTTCAGAGAACGTTACTCGGCCGTTAATGACGTAGTGAGAAGTGCAACAGCGCCCTCTTGTGTTTCAGCGTTGCATTGTCACAGACACAAGCTCGCGGGCCACATTAAATTGATAACCAGGATTGACAGGAGGGCCAGATTCAATATTGCGGAGGGCCGTGTTTGGCCCGCGGGCCTTGTTATTGACACATGTGCTATACAGGGTCACTACACTACCCCCCTACTACAAAGTTCCTCGCCCACGAGGAACAAATAAAACCTAGAACAAAAACCTGCAACTAAACACAAACCCACAGCAGCGAGAACGTGTTACACATTTTTTTTTTTTTTGAACTAGGAAGGTCTGGGTGGACTACCATCCCTTCCAGTGAGACCAGGGCACATTCTTGCCCTCTACAGGAACCGAGGGGTTTCACTACTAACTTAATCTACCACACAAAGTCTCTGAACTGACTCGGGGGTCGTGTCTGCCTTCTCGGCAGGGGGGCTGGGGTCAGGGGTACAGGGGGTGCCGGTTCTGTTCCAGGCGGGGAAAAGAGGAAGAAAGTGGGGGGGGACTCCGTCACTGACGGGGGGCTGCTGCTCTGCTCGCCGGGGGACCTGGGTGGGGGTGTCGAGGGGGAGGCTGTGGACCCCGTGTCCCTTGGGCATGTGGAGAAGCGACTCCTCTGTAAGGGGCCAACCTGTCTCTGTGGAGCACAACTTTTCTCCCCTTGGGAGGCAGCTGCACCCTGTAGACAACTTCCCCCACCCTCTCCAGTACTCTGCAGGGACCAACCCACTGGCTGTCAAGTTTTGGGCACCGGCCTTTTTTCCGTTGCGGGCTGTAGACCCAGACCAGCTCCCCGGCCCGGAAGTGCTGCCCTCTTGTCCTGGTATCATAGTTCCGCTTCTGTCTCACCCCAGCACTTTTCTGCTGATCGCGGGCAAAAGCGTGAGCGGAATCCAGGCGGTCCTGAAGTCTCCTGGCGTACTCAGGCCCTGGAGGAGTGTCCAGGGAATCTGGCGGTTGACCAAACGCCAAAACAGCATGGGTGCAAAGCTCTCTCCCTAACATGAGGAGAGCAGGAGAACAGGCTGAGGACTCCTGGACTGCAGAGCGACATGCCATGAGCACAAGGGGCAGATGTTCGTCCCAGTCACGCTGGTGCTGAGACGTGAGGATGGCCAGCTGCACGCCCATGGTGCGATGGAATCTCTCGACTAGTCCGTCGCTCTGAGGCCGCAAGGGGGAGGTGCGTGTTTTGTGCATGCCCAGTTGTGTGCACATGGAGGCGAACACCCGGGACTCGAAGTTCCTCCCCTGGTCACTGTGCAAGGACTTCGGCACTCCAAACCGGCTGAACATGCCGGCCACCAAAGCATCTGCGACTGTCACTGCTTCCTGATCAGGGAGGGCATACGCCTCTGGCCATTTTGTGAAATAGTCTATGGCAGTGAGGACGTAGCGGTTACCCCTGTTTGACAGAGGTAGAGGCCCCACCACATCAACCGCTACTCTCTCCATTGGGGCCCCCACGGGAAACTGTTGCAGTGGAGCATGGGAACGACCAGGGAGACCCTTACGAGCCATACAAGGGTCACAGCGGCGACAGAAGTCTTCGACATCCCTCCGGCACTGCCCCCAGTAGCAGCCCTGGCGAAGGCGGCGGAGAGTCTTAGTGATGCCAAAGTGCCCGGAGCCTGCCGTTCCATGCATGGCCTTGAGTACAGCCTCTTGCAGACCCTTCGGGACCACCACCTGCCATCTCTTCTCCCCCGTTGCTGGCTCCTTCCACGCACGCTGTAGTACGCCCTGACACAGACGCAGAGCCTCAAACTGAGACCACAGCCCCTTGGTTGATTTGGAGAACACTGCCACTTCCTCCCACGGTGGCCGCTGCTGCGCCTCGACCCACTGCAGTACAGGCTGTAGGTCTGTGTCCAGCTCTTGCTGTTGCTTCCACTCTGCCACGTCCACTGTCTGGAGCTCCCGGCAAATTACCTCTTCAACTTGACGAGCTGCAGCACAGACGGTGTCCTCCTCCAGCAGCTCCTTTTCACGGGTCTCTCTCTTCTCACAGTAGTGGCATCCGCCGGCGGCAAACGGGCGGCGGGAGAGAGCGTCTGCGTTTGTGTGACGCACCCCAGCCCGGTGCTCCACCCTGAAGTCGAAAGCTTGGAGCTCTTCTAACCACCTGGCGACCTGCCCTTCTGGCTCCTTGAATGTCATGAGCCACTGTAATGCAGAGTGATCAGTCCTCACCGTGAACGCCTGGCCACACAGGTAGTATTTAAAGTGCCTGATGGACAGCACCACTGCCAAGAGTTCCCTGCGAGTGACGCAGTACCGTCGCTCTGCTTTGTTGAATGCCCGGCTGAAGTATGCCACCACCCGCTCCCCCTCTGGTGTAGTCTGTGAGCGCACTCCGCCTACGCCCACTCCGCTAGCGTCTGTGTCCAGGGTGAAAGGCAGACTGGGGTTGGCCGGGGCGAGAACCGGGGCCTCACTCAAGGCACGCCGAAGGCTGTCAAACGCTGCTCAGACCAAAGGAAATCACTGTCTTTCTGTAGCAGCTGGAACAGGGGTGCAGCAGTGCAAGCAAAACCCCGTACAAACTTCCTGTAGTACGACGCCAGGCCCAGGAAACTCTTCAGCTCCTTCTGGTTGGATTTGGCCAGTCCGCGACCGCCTGCAGTTTCTCTTGTAGTGTGCCGATGCCTTCGCCCCCCACTTTGTGGCCCAGGAAAGTGACCTCTCTCTGCATGAAATGGCACTTCTCTGGGTGTAGCTTCAGGCCAGCGGCTCTGATCCTTTCCAGCACCACTCTTAGAGATCCCAGGGCCGCCTCAAACGAGCTGCCATACACCAGGATGTCGTCCAGGTAAACCAAGCACTGCTGACGGGGAATACCAGACAGCACCCTGTCCATCAACCGCACAAAGGTGGCAGGGGCATTACGAAGCCCAAAACTGAGGACCTTGAACTGCCATAGTCCCCGGCCGGTGCAGAAAGCAGTTTTTGGCCTGGCCTCTGGGACCAGAGGGACTTGGTAATACCCACTGCAGAGGTCCAAGGAAGAGAACCACGACGACCCGGAGACCAGGTCCAGGGACTCATCGATGCGGGGAAGTGGGTATGAATCCTTCTTGGTGACCCCGTTCACCGGCCTGTAGTCTGAGCACAGCCGCCAGCCACCTATCTTCTTTGGGACCATGACTACAGGTGCTGCCGGGCTGTCGGAGGGCTCGATGATGTCTGCCTGCAGCATGCTCTGCACTGCCTCGTCACAAGCCTGCTGACGAGCCAGGGGAAGTCGGCGAGGACGACACTTGATGGGGCGCGAGTCCCCTGTGTCAATCTCGTGTTCTACCAGATGAGTTCGGCCCACCTCCTCCTCACTCATGGCGAAACTGCCCTGGAACTCTAGCAGCAGCTGCCACAATTGCTCTTGCTGCTCGGGATTAAGGCCGCCACAGTTCTTCCTCCACACCTCCAATACTGCAGGCTGAGCCTCTTCCACCCCAGTCTGGGGTAACTGTGGAGGGGCTGTGGTCCGGTGGCACAGGCCGGGGGTGACAGGTGCGGAGTTGCCCTGAGTGGGCGTCACCGGGGATAAAGGCAAAAAGGGAGGATTATTTTCAGTTTCCAGGGTACTCACGGGGATTGTAGGGGGTCTCCCAGCAGGTTCAGCAGGGGTGTGGATACGGGTCATAGTGATCACAGGCCCCCCGTGGAAACTCACTGTGCCTGCTTGAAGGTCCAGGTGGCAACCAGACGCCCTCAAAAAGTCCAAGCCCAGAATACACGGGTCCTGTACATCTGCTATCCACACCGGATGCTGCACTTCAACTCCCCCCACCGACACAGTCAGCATGCCTTTTCCTTTCATAGGTGCCAGCTCTCCCGTGACTGTGCACCGCTGTCGGTTCTAATTGAGTCCCACTGGGCAAAACATCTGCTCTCACCAGGGTCACTGTCGAGCCTGTGTCCACCAGCGCAGTGCAGGGCACCCCTTCCACAGTGACAGGGACATAACAGGAATCCCCACCACCAGCACGGCCCACCGCGACGACAGGCTCCAGGCTTGTGCTGTCATCTTCTTCAGGAAGGAGTAGAGTCTGGCTCCCCCGGCTGTGCTGTCGGGCTCCTTCCTCGGATGTCTGTGTTGGTGGCAATACGGCTGTGGTTTGGTTGGTGGGTTTTTGGGCCTGGATCCGCATCTTCCCCTGTATGCGGGCCCCCCGTCGTTTCCCTTGGACCGGTGTGCCTTGGGGCAGTCTCTGGCCAAATGTCCTGGCTGACCACACTCCCAGCAGACCCTGCTACTTGGCCTGCGTGTTGGCTGCAGCGACACAGCCCTTATCAGTTCAGTCATTTCAGTAACCCATGCAGGCTTCTCCTCCTCTCTGCAGCTCCTCACAGCCGGTAGTACCGGCCCTCCGCTGCTCCTAGCAGCTACACTCCACACACTCTCTCTCTCCACAGCCATCTCCAAGGCCGCCTGCAAGGACTGTGGATGCTGCAGCTGTACCTCGACCCTCAAGTCCGCAGGGAGGAGGGCCCTGATTAATTGATCCCGTGCCAGCTCACTCTGCACTCCGGGTGGCATGTGTGCATACGCCCGCCGCGCCAGGCTTTCCACGTCGTTAGCCAACGCCAGCAGCGTCTCCCCAGACTTCCTACAGCGGTTATTTACTTCATTCCGGAGCAGCTCTGACGGGAAACACTGTCCAAACCGCCTCTTCAAAGTCCCCGCCAAAGCTTCATAGCTGTGTCGGTCCTCAGGGCTAAGTAGTAGCAGGCATGAGAGAGCCTCGTCTGTGAGGCACAAAGCTAACTGTAGCGCTTTAGTCTCTATTGACCACCCCCCGGCATGTGCTAGCAGTTCAAATTGGGCATGGAAAGCCTCCCAGTCTGCCCTACCCGAGTATTTGCGTGTGTTTTCACGGACGCGGCGGCTGCTACTGGTTGCTGGGCGCCGCCATTGTTGTTTACATCCAGATGGGCGCTGCCATTGTTGTTTACATCCTGAATGTCAATGGCGCGAAACGCCGCTGAGGAAGGCGTCATCCCCGCGTCTCTAGCCATCCTCACCGCCGACTCTCTCAGGCGCTCTCTCGCCTCCCGTGCACTCTTGAACTTCCTACTCATGTCCTTCGACCACCCGCATGCTCCATCCTCCTCTCCGTCACTGTTTTCTTGCTTCACTCCCATCCTGCCGAACATCCATCTCCGCTAGCTCACCGGCTAACTCCGTGACGCAGTTATGAGCTCCCGTCAGGATAGACGTCCTTCGTTCGAAAAAGTCACTTCTGACACCAATGTAACATTCGGCAATAGGAGTCGGAAACAGGCTTCAAGTTATGGGGTTTAATAACTCCTTTGTTCGCATACGGTTACAGCAGGTTAAAGGTTACAGGTTCATCTCTATTCGTACTCCACTCCCTAACTCCCACACACAAAACAGGGTCAACGTCACAACTTCCCAGCCCTCCCCCCTCTGCTCCCCCAACCACAGGCCCGCACACCGACCAGCATTACTGTGCAGCTCTGTGATTGGCAGAGAGACGGGGGATGCTTGAGTACACCCAGCACCCTATACAGGGTGCTGGGTGTACTACTACAATATTATTCTGAAATGGAACAATCTGCACAATGACTACTTTTGCTACTTTAACTATATTTTGAATCTTCTGCATTACCTGTTCCTCTGTGTGACTCAGAGTTCCCGTTAGCCGGTAATTACCGGACTATGACCAGTAAAATATGCTGAAGACCGGCAAATCTAAATCTCTCCGGTCAAAATGTCCGGTCAAAATAATTTCCCCTTAGTGCAATACCGCATCAGTTGCGCCACTTCAGTGACAGTCAATAGTATGTGACAGACAAGAAGAGTATGTGACAGACAAAAGAGTATGTGACAGACAAGAATAGTCAATTCTAATGTCGAACACTTAATGTGGAGAAAGAGATGTCCTGTATGGGTGGATTGTGCGTTGATCTGTTGGGAATGCCTCGGGGTTCCGGTGGGCATGTAAACAAATGCATAATGCTGTGCTATACTTTGTGGCCTCACCCGGTTGCATAGCGACGCTTATTGTTTAGGTGTCTTTTAATAAGCAGGTAGTCATATCATTAGCTAGAACAAGCTAGATCTGATCGATATGGACATAAACGCGAGTAAAGTCTAATCTGACGGGAGAGAGAGATCAGCTGCTGCTGACGAGTCGACAGGCAGCTCTGCGTGATCACCTGCAGCGGTGAGCGGAGCAACACACACACTTCAGGTTAGAATATCACACTTAGCTATTTTAATGACCTCTCAAACTACCTAAACTAGTTATAGATACGTTTAGTTTTACTGTCGGGTCACTCCTTACTGGATCCGCGAGCTGCATGATACTGGCGGGCTGTCAGGAGAGGGGGAGCGCTCCGTTTATTATTCCCGTGTTATTGTAAGTTACTGTACACGTTTGAATAGTTAATTAATCTACTATAATTAGTTTGTTTAATATCGAATCATTTCAATTTGTTTTAAAGCTCAATAAATAACAAAGAAGACCTTTGACCGGCACTTTTCGAATTTTGTCCGGAAGATTTCAACTTTAACGGACATTTTGACTGGCAAATAATTATTCTAACGGGAACTCTGTGACTGCAACACATTCAAACAGCAATGATTAGAATAAACAAACTGTTAATCCTTTCTACAACCCTGCAGTTCCACATATCAATCAAAACTCTTCATGTTGTTTTTCCCTTTCTTTAATGCTTTAATTCCGCCACCTGTAACAGTCGGTGTCAGGTTTATGAATCCATGGTACAGTCAGAGATATCCACTCTGCACCTTATCTGGCCCCCATCTCTCCTTCAGAGAAGAACCAAGGCATTCCACAATCTACGGGACATTGTGTGTTCCCGCCATGAGCAGGATGCCAGGAATTCCGCCGGTGTCCCACTCGAGTCATAACTTCATCTTCCCCAGCGGGACCTCCGAGCTGTCAGCCCACAGCGCCCCCCCGAGCAATGTGAGCTGCTCCCAAAACAATGTTGATAACATGAAACTTAAGAGCTGCCAAGACTTTTAATAACATACCTGATAGATCCATTTCAGGACCATGTCTCACAAACACTGAAAGTGTGTGTGTGTGTGTGTGTGTGTGTGTGTGTGTGTGTGTGTGTGTGTGTGTGTGTGTGTGTGTGTGTGTGTGTGTGTGTGTGTGTGTGTGTGTGTGTGTGTGTGTGTGTGTGTGTGTGTGTGTGTGTGTGTGTGTGTGTGTGTGTGTGTGTGTGTGTGTGTGTGTGTGTGTGTGTGGACACATCACACTAAGGCAGGTTATTAAGTGCTGATCCAACCAGTAATTAAATGCTAAAGGTTAATTGGGGAGGTTTGACCTCCAGGGCGCTGCATAACATAGACTCACTGATATCTACTACTGTACGTCACAGAGGGAAATCCTGTCCACTGATGCATTCATATCTTATATACTATAGAAGCCCACTGATTTGACTTTACAAAGTTACAAATATACCTGTACAGCTACACTGCCATATCATTCATTAATGGAGCTCCTCCTGCTGCGTGTGGGTTCCTTCATTATTACCAGGTATGATAACATTGTACTCACAGAAACTATCAGGGAAACAGCACTAATACGATGTCTGACATATACACTGAAAAACCCTCTTCATTTGTCACACACACACACACACACACACACACGTACATGCATACAGTACAGCACACTGCAAATAACCCATCCTAGTACTAGGGGCAGTGGGGGGGGGTCCTGTGCCTTGCTCAAAGTCACCACGGCAGTCCACACTCCTTTTTTAAGTCTGGTCTGGGACTTGAACCAGCGAACCTACAGCATCCCTACTGAGCCACTGGATCCTAGGGTCCTCTGGAGGTGAGGCCCACTGGAAATCTGCCTCACTTTAAATGTGAAGGATTGAAGTGGTCAGAAGGTCGAACAGTGTGGTTTTATCTGGGTAGTTCAGGAGTGCAGAGCCACATTTGTACTTTGTTGTATATTTCCAGATCCATTTACTCAAGTACTGTACTTAAGTAACATTATGAGATGATTGTGCTTTAGTTGAGTATTTCCATTTTATGCTACTTTATACTTCTACTCCATTACATTTAAAAGGGAAATAATGTTATTTTACTCCACTAACTTTAATCAACAGCTTTATCTACATTTAACAAAATGCATCTCTAAAATGTAACTAGTGGACTAACTCTTAAAGTCACAAAAGATTAAAATAATTTAAATATTTTACATAAAGTCAATAATATAAAATTATAAACACACATAAAGGCAATTGTTCTGCCCAATGACTACTTTGACTTCTTCATTTTAGTTCATTGTGCTGATAATACTTTTGTGCTTTTACTTTAGTAAGAGTTTGAATTCAGGTATTTTGACAATAATATATTGCTACTTTTTCTCATGTAAAGCATCTGAATGCTTCTTCCAACACTGTACATTTCCATAATCTACGACCCAACAATTCCTCCGACCAGGTGCTCTCTTTCCTTCCAATATAATACATAAACATAATACTGTACATCCGCTGCCGACCAAGTGTGAATACACATTTGTTCAAAAGCACACTGAAGGACAGAACTGTTCTAAAACAAACAATGTCAAACTGTAGACAGAATACCTGTCCTGGTGGATAGGAGGGGGTGCCGGCCGACCTCGTGGATGGTGGACAGGTCGGACAGGGTCCCGCTGGGGGACAGACACTCACTCCTGGAGGGTCTCTTGTGAGGGTCCTGGAACGCCAGCTCTGCTGCTCCACAGCTGCAGTGCTGCTGGAAGAAGTCCTGCAGGAAGAACACCAGATGCATATCACCATATTCTTCATTTAGCATTTTATATTGTTAATCTATTGATTTCAATTTGATATGCTTTTGGCATTATCGTTGTTATTTGTTTAACCGTGTGAACAGCAGCTAAGGCAGCAAAACTGACCTGTGCTTTGATAGCTATGCATTCATATTTTCCTCATTATTTAAAAAAATCAGAGCATTGATCTAATTGAGGTTTACATCGTTCAGCTTAGTTTGAAAACAGTGAAGAACAGTTTGTGCTTTACAACATTAAAGCATTGCATTGCATTTCATTGCATTGCATTGCTAACTTTACCAGTGGTCTAGTTACTACATGAATCCTACTGTCACACATACAGTGTCTGCGTGTCAAAAATTTGTTCAGATAGGACTTTGCTATTGAGAATATAACAGCAGGGAACTGGGGAAAGGCTTCCATGGTCATTATTCAGACAAAAGTAAAAGTATGAAGAACTCAGAAGAGGTGGTTTGAATTTAATTTGCAACAGTGATCTCTCTCTCTCTGTCTCTCTCTCTCTCTCTGTCTGTCTCTCTGTCTGTCTCTCTGTCTCTCTCTGTCTCTCTCTGTCTCCACTGGAAAGCTGTTCCGGCCTCTGAGCTCTACACTGACTGCACTAGTGCCAGTCCAGGATTTCTGAATCCCCTCTATACGCATTGTGCCAAGGCTTTTAACAAGAAATCCACATTCCTCTTATTGGGAGAGGCCTGCAGTGAGAACAGAGCAGTAGGAAGAGGGTCCGGAAGCTGAGTTTTTAACTCCTGTGTGAACACATACATTTATAGCTATATAAGAAACGTATAATGATTTTACAGTTATCTTACACCTAGTTTTATTTTTAAATAACTTTAATGGAAACATTTGTGAAAATAGTATCACAATCCACACAATACAGAAGGTGATACCTGATGAAGCAGGGGAATGACACTAATGCCCCTTTCACACCAACGCGGTTCCAGGGCCGGTTCGGAGCTAGAGCCTGATAAGCACCGGTTTTTCCTGTTCACACCGCAGCGGAGCCGGCTCTTTCCCCCGAAAACCGGTTCTTACCAAGCACCAAAAGATTGTCGGTCTAGAAGCAAGAATCGCATACGTCACGCTTACGTCGGAGGGGGGCGAGATTAACCTGAGCAATAACAGTTGTAACAGCAGTAGCGCTGAGCAAACCACAGACTTGTAAAAAAAAACACACTTTATAAAGTCAGGCAACACTAACCAGGCTTCGTGTGATTCTGTTTATTTGTACCTTACTTTGACCATCCGTTCGCTGTTATTGATCATTGTGGAGAGCAGGCAGACGTTTTGTTTTGTATTATAGCAGCTATCGGATGGAATCAATACATGGGCTGCACAGGTTGTCATGTCCGACTATCACAGGTAGAATCATAATGAAAAATACGCCGGTAAAATGTGCCTGTAGAAAACGGCTTATGCCACAATAGGATAGCAACAAGTAGTCAAGATAGTCAGTTTAGCTTCGGTTGCTATGCTAACATCACCCATTGTATACCAGAGAAACTTTCATAACAGCGTTGTGATGCCAAACAGCGAGCAGCACTGCAGCGGTCGGTAAATGCAGCTGAAACACATTAATAAACAATGATCCACGGCACTTTGGAGAAAAGTATAAGGTTGGAGAAGTCGTTATTTAATTTAATCTGGCTTCGTATGATTAAAAGCAACACGATCATCGACCCGACGCAGCCCCCCCATTGTTGTTGCTGTGAGCGCCGTTGGGGAGAAAATCAGCGACGTAAACGGTGACGTCATGATGCGGCAGCGGCAGCACCAGTTGGGCTCTGGGCGGTGTGAACAAAACGGGGCTGAAAAAAGAAACCGGTTCCACGGAGCTAGAACGGGAACCGCGTTGGTGTGAAAGGGGCATGACAGACAGCAATGCTACATACAATATTTATTTCAGGTTTATATGACATTTGGAAGGTCTATGCTATTCTATAGCTTAATAATGTTGGCACTGATTCCCACACTGTCTTCATCCGGGTTATTTCAACACATGCTGAGTCAGCAGTGCTGAATTGTAGAATTGTAGAATGCAGTGTAGAATTCAACAGACACAGATATTGCACCAATCAAATTACAGTATTGAACACACAACACTTTTAAAATACTGTATGTGATATTTGGTACTCTCATTCAGGATTATGATAAACCAGAGCGACTAAATTATGCTATATACGTTTTCACATATCAGAACGTTGAAGATAAAATGTAAAGGTTAAACTATGTTTTAAAAATTGAAAAGAATGATTCAAACATTTAAAACACAAGATTTGTCTAATTGCTTCTCTTTTAAAATGTAATGTTACAAATCTGTTCCAAAGTTTTAAAACTTTGACTAAAATCTGTTCCTTCGGGTGGGCATACTGGGATTTTCCACATGATTTGTGATCAGACAGACAATAATACATCTGAAATACAATCCTTGCCCATAACCCCCCGGCCCCCCCAGACAGCAGAATAAGAGTCCCACCTCTCTGGTCCTCGCCCCCCGGCCGCCCCTCTGCAGGCTGCTGATGTGCCTCTGCAGACGGAGGTTGGTCTCCTGCAGCTGGCCCATCTTCTCCATCAGCTGGCAGATGTGCTCCAGGTAACCCAGGCCGGAGCTCAGAGGGCTGGGACTGGCCTGCTGGCCCCAGACACACAGAGGGGGGGCAGGTTAGTTAGGATTACAGCAGGAAGCTGATAGGAGATTTGGAATTTTTCAGGAAAAAAGATCATCTCTCTTTTGGTGCTGATACACCTACTTAAAAAACCTGTCTGAAAATGAGCTGATCAGATTTTGCCACTTTGTGATGTCACAATGTTTTTTGGGTTTGGAAACCATTAGCCCATAACCAACCAAGGTAACCCCCACCCACCTTATCACCTGAATCATTGTACATCATTGTATTATCAGACATTGATCATGGCCAAGTTAACATTAAGTCATTTTGGATTACATATTGCTTTCTTTGAATCAAAAAGGAAGTGGTTTAATTTAATGATGGTTTAACTCAGACAATCAGCATTTTCTGTTTCTGTAATTAGCTTAATTAAATTTCCCTAATGAAGAGTTACAGTACTTATACTTGCAAAGGATGGAATAGGAAAAAAGTCTGATAACTTAAAAAGAAAAGAAAACGATAATATTGTGAGATGGTAAAAGATCACTGGAGCCAGAAGATTTTGTGTTTAACTTGACTTTGAAATGAGGATTAATTATATAAACATTTTACAAAATGATATGATAAACTGTAGAACGTTGTCAAGGTTTAACAATCATCTTAAAACTGCTTTCAAAGAACCAGATTTTCAGGATGAGAATATTCAGGGTCATTTCTGACATCATTTTGTCAGACTCACTTACATCTTGAATATTCTTTGACAGATTTTCAGGTGTCTTATTTTCTACATGGTTGAAAAGGTTTTATAACACAACCAACACACATTGAATTAATAAAAAGGGTTTGCTGCATAACTTAGATCCAATAATGTCATGAGCCAGGAGCTGCAGTTTTTCAGCAATGTGAAAAAGAAAACAAGTTTTTTTTAGCAAATATTTATCCAATGATCAACATTCCTAAAATTATCCTGACAAAAGCAGGACGTGAGCTCAGGTCGGGGTCTGTCCCCCTCTTTCCTGTGCCACGGACACTGGAGCTCCAGTCAGCTAGCTGGGATGGAAACACAGTGGAACAATGGGTCTGAGGCTGGAGGACTGACATCACTTCCTGTGAGGATCCTCTGGGGATCAGAGGCTCTTAACCATGAACACGTTCCCACTATACGCTGTACGGTGGACACTTTCATCTGCATTCTTCTTTCAATGCGTCATAAAAAATAAAAGGTTCATCATACTCTGATGTCCTGCCAACATCTCCTCTAAACAACATTTTAGATACAGCTAACGGGCTGATTATGCTTCAAATGTGTTTTGATGTTTTGAGTATGATTGAGTATTTTAATGCTGCACTCATCATTATTCATTGAAATAAACAATGGGTTATTATGATTAAATGTCTAAGGTCACATGATATTCCAGCTCTGCAGTCCTCTTCAGCTCTTCTGAGCGCTTGAGCATCTTTTTAAAGGTTGATTTGGTTTTACGACCTCAACATTCTCTGCTTCATCATCCCAATACGTTTTGACACAAAATGCTTCAATCAGGTTCAAAGGGATAAAGTGATATTCATCAGATGGATTACTCATCTCTTTTCAAGTCAACACACCCCTGGTGGTTTTTGGGGCTAATTAAGATAAGAAAGGGTATTCCTTCCAGGAGATGACCCTCACTTCCTCAGTGAGGTGGGGGGGGGAGGGGGTTGTCTGTAACCCTAACCAATCTGGCTGCTCAGACACGCTATCAGGGCTGGGCTGATCTTATCCTCGGCCCACAGAGACCTCTTGATCCACAGCCGGGAAAAGAGGGTGAGATTCAGGAATGCCCTCTTCTGCGTGCGTAAAAATCGGAAAGCACATGCAAACAAACACACATCCTGCTGCACTTCCTCTGAGCTTCCTCTGTCAAAAGCCAATAACGTCTCACACAGCGAGCAGACTGAGGCACCCAGGATGAAAGCTTCATGTCCAACACAACAAATACAGCCAGATCGTCCAATAATGAGCAGGAATTTTCTCTGATGTAACCATCAATGGACGATGCCACATCAGGAATCCCTACTGTCCCTTAGACACTCATCTTCTGTGCTCATAAATCACACATCAATTCAAAAAAATGTAGCCCAAAAAAATCCCAAATGTCTTATTTTTGCTGTTTTTTAAATGTATTTCCAAAGCTGTTTAGATGTATGCCTATCCGATAAGGTATCCGGGATCCATAGATTGTTCACTGAGGCATGGTTTAAATGAATACCCTACTTTTTTTTTTCTTTTTTTATCAAAAGGTTTAGGTGAACATTTAAGTCATATCTGCTTTTATGCTTAAAATGTTTCCTCTTTCACATGTTAACTAAAGAAAGATCAACAATAAAATCCCAGATCTGTGGGGAACCTGAGGCTTCCTCTGACCCTCATGGGAGTGTTTCAGTATCTCTGCTGAATCCAAATGACGTTCCTATCATGACCGTGTTGGAAAAGAATGAAGCACCAGATGTGTGTGGAGCCTGCAGATAGGGAGGAAGGTACGAGCAGAGCACGTACGCTGCTCCTCTTCAACACACACACACACACACACACACACACACGCAGTGTCTCTGCTGCACTGTATCTTCTCAACACACTTTGTGTTGGAGTTTCCTTCTGTCCACTGTTAGTTTTGGCATTTGACTCTGATGTGGATTGATTCTTGGTCTTTAATTGAAATGTAGGTTTAGTGACATTATGTCAGCAACATTATTAGAGTGCTGAAGCCTCATCAGCTGGAGCTGTACACCCTAACTCACACAGTTACCCCATTCCCACCAAAGTAGTTCCAGGGCCAGTTCAGAGCTAGAGCCTGATTAAGCTCTGGTTCTTCCTGTTTCCACCGCAGCGAGGCTGGCTCCCGAAAACCTTAGCTGACTGCCAGTCAAGAACCAAGAAACAAATGTGTCATGTTTACGTCGGAGGCAGGGTCAGATTAACCTGAGCAATAACAGTTCATGGTGAATTCATCATTCAGCGGTCGGTAAATGCCGCTGAACCATATTAATAAACAATGAACCACGGCACTCTGGAGAAAAGTATAACGTTGGAGAAATCGTTCTTTAATCTAATCTGGCTTTGTACGATTAAAAGCAACACAAGCATCGACCCGAGAAAATCAGCGACATAAATGATGATGTCATGACGTAGCACTACTCAGGCTCTGGGCGGTCGGTTCTGCCCATTCACTTTGAATGGGGTGACGTCACGCTTCGCCGAAACTGCATTGTGGGAGCGAAGCGTAGCTTTGCTGGCGTTGCTCGCTGCAAAAGTTGAGCAATGTTCAACTTTTGAAGCTTCGGCGGAAGCGTCAGCCAATCAAACCGCGTGCTTGTGTGTCCGGGGCGGGAGATTCATGTGATTGGTTGTTGGTCGAGTTTCAGACACGCCCACCGGCAAGCTTCAACGCACGCCGCCGTGTGGACGCTGCGTAAAGAGTCTGCAGCGGTGCCACCAAACCACCCGACCCGTCCTGTAACACAGAGCCCGTTTCTTAAACCATGCTAAATGTATGTAGCCTATGTGCATAAAGCTGAGTTATGATCGGTCAAAATAACAACAAATCTGGTGATGATTAAATAGTTCACCGTGAGATTTACAGCATACTTTTGGCCATAATATCGCAGCCCTACAAATGAACTGAGATATCGACACATATTTTAAGCTACTCCAGTACGCCGACCAATACAATGCACGGTTTTAAGGATAGGATCAAGTCACTACTCATGTAGTTGCTTTTTACTGTTCTTTAGTAAGTGTGCAGCGCAATTTTGATTTAAAATGGCGATTTGAAGGTTGGATATTTGTGAAAATGTCTTGTGTATATATTAATAATTTAAGATATAAATTAAATCCAGTTTAATGTTACTATTAAAAAGAAGGTTTTGTTTGTAATAATTTCTATTTTTATTGTCTCATTTGGTGGCACCATTGTGTGCATTTGATAGAGATACAGGAGCAGTTGCTTTAGGGCCGCATAGCCCTTTAGGTCAAAAAAATCTTTCCTGAAAGGCATACAGGGTGTTGGACTCGTTTGTTCATGTCAAGATTGTAAGAAATGAAATAGCTTACAGATAATAACTTGCAATGTACAGTTCAGTTTGCCTGCTTGTTTTTAAGATAATTTGTCCCAGCTGTTTTGCTGCCACAATGTCTAACTTATGTTTGATCATTTATGAATTTAGTCCCATAACTGGTCCTTTTTTCTTCCTATAACTGGTAATGTTGTCTAACATTACTGACAAAAACATAACTCTACTGAAATGTGATCACATTAAAGAGTTTATGGAGGGATAAAGCAACCCTTTAAATGAGCTGGCAGGAACAGTTTTTCCCTGCTGTGCAGCTGAGGAGTTCAAGTGAAGCCAGCAGCTGGCAATCATTAATTACATTTCACACTCACACTGATGAGATAAGTATGCTTTGAAAATGGATACCAAGTGTGGTATTAAACATGCAGATAAACAGGTCCATATGATCCCTGTTACTGCCTGATGTTGGAAATATGATAGCTATGCACTCAATGAATCTGAACCTCCAGACGTCCGACTTGTGGTGTTTAAAGACAGAGGAAAAGAGAAGAGGAGAAAAGGCACGTGGGTAAACACAGGGACAATCCTCATGTTCACATATTTCAGGCAAGAAAAAATCCAATATCCCCCTGCTGCGGACTATAGAGTCCCATTTAGCAGGGAAAGGATTTACATTATTAGTTGTGGTGATAAGTGATGAAGATGCCCGGGGGGGGGCACACCACCTGACTGCCTGCCAGCATTGTAGCCCCAGAGTCTGTCATGATGGGCCCCTAAAAGCCACTGCCACACGCCATGACCTCACAGGGATCCTTGAAAGAGCTTCTTTCTGGGTAAATATGTAAGTCATTTGAGGTATTTGACACCTATCTGATGCAGCTAGGCCGCCGAGCTGAAGGCCCTGAGAGCAGCGAGCTCCAGATGAGAGGGGCAGGTGGTCCGGAACAGTATTGCTAGGAAAATCTCCAGTCGCTCTGCACAGATGAACAGGTGCTGCATGACATGCGACGGACTGCACTGTAATGCATGCCCCCACCCACCTTACTGCTTCCCTCAGTGTTAGCTGGCGCTCATATTTTAGTTAGACTGCTGTGGCCACAATAATAAAAGCCTTGTCTTCAGAAAGGCCTTTGAGCTTGATATTTTTGAAGAGGGGGAGACAGGGAGGATATGGAGGACAGCTACAGGATGGATTATAATGACATTTAGTTTTTAAAGGATGACCAACATCAGCTCATAATTCTGATAACTCAAATACTTTTTTGACAAAAATGTTTTGCAAACTATTGATATTCCCATCAGGCTCTGCTGTACTCTGTGTTTTGTTCCTATTACAGAATGTTATGCTAACATGCAATACTAAGATAGATACCTTAATTAACTGGTAAGCCTGTTAGCATCCTCATTGTGAGTATGTGAGCATAGTGGCGCTAGCATTTAGCTTAAAGTGAGAATGCCTAGGGTAACTGTATAATTAATTGATTTGGGAATTTAAACATTTTAAATATTGAAAGCGAAATCCACCTCTAAAATGCAGTGTCAAAGTATATTCCTTTAGAATCTAAAGGGGTAACGTTATTGTTTGAAATGTTACTGATACTTATCATGAGTTCACCCTTTCAAACTAAATTCTCGGGAATAAAAAACCTGTTTACTTAATAGCTGCTTGCAACCTATAGAATCATTTCCACAATGTGTTCCCCTCCAGTCAATGCAGAAGGCATTCATATGGAAAACTTAAGGCTGTATCAGTTTCTCCCTGGAGGAGCTGCCAGCAGTGAATCAAGGCCTGACTGTGATGTGTTCAGGAACATCAAAAAGATGATTATGACTTTGCAGCGTGCACAGCTGTCAGGTGCTCCCTCAGTAGTTCACTTTGTTCTCTCACTCTGGATGGGAACAAGAAAATAACTATTTTTTTCCTCGTAACATGAATGAAACATGCCCCTGCATGTCATGATGAAAGAGGACAGTTGCTTTTTTGTCATGTCCCTGGCACAGGAACAAGCATGGGTGCAGTTTCTGTACTTTTTACATTTTTTTTCAGTTACTATGTTCATACAAAATCGGAACATTGAAGGACACCCATGTGTTAATAATACTTAAAAATGCATTGTAGACAATGTGACTGAAAGGTAAAGAGTTTAACATTATAGATAATGACAGTGAACATCAATGAAAAAGTATAAGTATACGTAACATATATACGTAACATATTATATTAAGTTTACTTTACTTTATATGTTTGTGGGAGAAGGCCACCAGTGAGCTCCGAATAGTTTTCTTCTGTAAAATATCATTCTCACTGCATATTGAAATAAATATAGATTTTTTTAAAAGCCTGCGTGTCTTATTACACTCGGCACACACATGGTTGTTAGCTAGCTAGCTACCGCTAACATTCTGCATGTTCAGTCTGTACATAGTCTGATCCTCGTACATTTACTGCACAAAAAACACAAATGTTGAGAATATCATTTTTGGAGGTAACATGTCTAGAATAAAAGGAGACCCGGGGGACAGGGGCTATATGTAACCCGCTCTATCGAAATCAGTCGGAAGTCGCAACGGCTCATTTCAAAATAAACGTGGATTTGCGTAAAAAACTTTGGGTCAATGCGACTGATTTCGATAGAGCAAGTCACATATAGCCTATCCCATCTGGCCTGGGAACCAGGGGCGTCGTCTGGACCTGGAAACATTCGGGGCTTAGCCCACAGTGGCGGTGTAGGTACCAGAATCTGTTCGGGGTTCGTTACGCTTACCAATGACGTCACACATTGGCTGCAGCAACCCAAGAGGACATTTTACACGGCCAAATTCCGCAAAGAATAATACAAAAATAACAATAGACAGTACTGTAAACATATTATGTAAATAACCCAATTTGTGTTCTGTGAAACTGAAAAGGATATTACATTGTTTTTTGTTACTTTCGTTGCAGTTGTATGTCTTAAATGTAATTTAGGTTAACTTCCTGTGCTTTTATTTTGAAGGCGAGTTTAGGCTGTTGACAGGAAGTTGTTGTTGCTATGGAAACACCATGACGGAGAAAAAAGTAATATCTTCTACATATAAAGACGTAGAAAGTAAAGAATAACGTGGTGGCCTACCAGATCTGTTACAATGAAGGCTCGATAATCAGCTCACGGCATATAGGTGTGTCGTGTGTGTGTAACACAGAGTTAAAACGGTTGGTATAAAATCCTTGTTAAATCGGAGAATTACGCCAGAGGTGGCGATATATGCTCCAAGTGGAAGCGATTCGCCATTAAAGAAAAGAAGAAGAGGAAGAATTACGCCATCTGGTGTCACAAACAAACGTGTGCCTGCATTAGCTTTGTTACGGGTTATGGCAATGGATTGTGGGAAATTCTCATAACATGTGAGGATCTCTCGAGGTTAAGGTGCCTGTATTATGTCGGTGGACAAAATGTATGTTTTTATTTTTATAAGGACAATAACGTTATGTTGTGTTTGTTTAGTTTAATGTTAATCGTTTAATGCTCACCCAGCAACATGTTTTTTGTGTGTTTGGCTATTGGTTTTATATGATTTATCAACGTGATCATCAATAGCTAATCTGAGCTAATAAGCTAATGTGAGAGCGTGCTCCACATGACGCCTCGACTACAAAGTCTTCCATGTTTCTACGCTTCTTCTTCTGTGTCACAGTTTCGGGAATATCAATATCATAGACTACATGTGCTTTCTCGTCACTTCGGTAACTTTTCAGTGTGTTCTCAACTGCTGTTTTGTCATTTACTGCCTGCACCAAGTCAATTGTTTCTTTCTGCATCTTCAGAAACTCCGCTGACAGTTTAAAGTTTAAACACTGTCACAGAGGAGAGGTACGTTACTGTCAGCCAATAAAACACGTTTATTTCCATGCAACTCTCTGATTGGTCTGGTGGTGTCTTGCCTCTGTTGCATTCACTGAACACGGGAAATTACAAATTCTGCCGTCCTCTAGGTAAAGTACGGTTAATGTATTATATTATTGAGGGAGAATTTGTCCGGGGCTAAAGAAAAAACATCCGGGGCTACCCCAGGCGACGCCCATGCTGGGAACAAGAATGAAAGGTCTCAGAGGAAGTGCTGGATACATCAAGTGCAGAATGAGAATGGATGGGTTGGATTGGATCTGGTTCTTACCTCACTCAGTCTGCAGCATTGGTCCATGTAGTCCTTCAGGCTGTCAATAGTGTCACTCCTTCCTATGGGCTCAGGCTCACAGTCGTTGTCCATCATGTCATCACAGGCTCCTGGTGAGGAGTGCTTCCTCGGGCTCGTGTCCTCTGAGCAGGTCCGTTCTCTTACAGCTCTGGTGTCCTGGAGCTGTTCACACATCTCAGCCCTGCACTGTTCCCTCTCTGTGAGCAGGTCCACTCCCACAGCTGGACTCAGTTCCTCTGAGTGTGTGAACACATTATCCTGAGTATCCCCTGCTGTACTAAGACTGATATCCACTGAGTCCTCTGCCTGATGGATCTCAGATGTGTGTTCATCATGCAGAGAGGCAGGGTCAGAGTTCAGGATGCAGGAGTTGCAGGAGGACTCTCTGCTGTGGACCACGAAGCTGTGCTCCGAGCCTGTTGGGGTGGACGGAGAGTTAGCTCCACTCGGCAGCTCCACTCCAGAATCCTCAGACTCAAACTTATACAGCCTCGGCAGCTGGGAGTCTGAGAAAATAGCAGATAGGTAGTCTGGCCCCGACTTTTCATCAAGACGGTACTTCAGCTCAGAGGCTGTGATGGGCTCCGAGATATCCTGCTCTGAAACGGACGCAGTGGAGAGCGTGGACACCGAGTCTTCTGCCATCAGGAGCCTCTCCTGGAAGTTGCTAAAGAGCTTAATTTTGGTCAGGACCACCTCACTGTCCTGCACCGCATCTCTGTCTCCTTTCCCTGCAAACAGATGAAGAAGTATGGATTTATGCTTGTAGGCCTTGCAAAGTCCCACAGTAAAAGGTTCTTTGGAAGTGCTTTTTTTGTATCTAATGCCTTTAAAACTGTTTTAATTTACTTTCACAAAATATAAAGTGTTTCCTGATTTGACCCAGCAATTGTTAAGGTTTGGTTAGGTTTAGAAACAAAAAAGACTGGTTAGGGAAAAACATGGAGTTTTTCTTGGGAGAACAGTGTCCCCCATCTGCATACTGTACCTGGGCCCCCAGTTTGAAATGTTTTCACACAGTCTGAAATGTGAGAGCTGATGCCTCAAAGGAAACAAAAGACCTTCAAATACTTGAAGTGAAGCCAAAGTGTAGCTTAGGGCTGCCAGAGGGAGGATTTTCTTGACCTAAAATCCACATTAACTTAAATTCATCGAGAACAAAACAGAAGACTGAAGAAGCGCAGGCATTACAAGCATTCTGTCAACATCAGTGGGCTAACCTTCATGAACTATGGATGGACCATGTGCACCATCAAACAAATGCATCTGTACGACTGGAAGACTGGTGTTCATGTAATGCTACATTCCTCTGTGAAATACCACAGGAGCCACACAATGTGTTAGTGTCCCCGACCTGTCCAGCTTTGATCAGAAGCTCCAGTTAAGACCATTATAGGGAGCAGCCATATGTGTCCTCTCCTCTTTCTCAGAGTGGGCAATCTGATATGTCTCTCTGCCAATCAAATGGACATTTTCTCCCTACCTTGTAAACTTTGGAATTATAAGAAGAAAATTCCAAGAAAAATGCAGGGGCCCTTATTAAGTTAAGGGATGTTATGTTTGTTTAGTCAAATACAACTGCAGTTTACACCATTTTGGAATAATATAGTATAATATGAGGCTTACATGACACCCATCAATAAAGGAGGTTTGGCAACTTCCTGCAGGGTGAACTGGATTACAAAATTAGAATGAAGAATTACAGAATTACGAAATTACTTGTAAATGTAATAAAATACAAATAAAGATAAACATTAAAGGTCACCTATCATGCAATTTCTAGGCAATAGCATAGGTCTCAGATATATAAAAATGTATAAAAAATATGTCTATGAAGTGTTTTGCTCAAAATACAAAACAGATCACCCATTCTAGCCATGCCTCATATCTCTCTATTTCACTTCCTGTTACTAAATTGCTGATTCGGGGTATAAAGCTTTAAAAAAAAAAAAAAAAAAAGAGGGGGCGGAGGTTATGCCTGCTCATGCGGGACCCGGTAGATACTGTCTAAAATAAATGCTGCGGGGATGAAATGCCAAAACCACATCAAGGATTATTCCTGAAACAGTATGGAGCTCAAATGCTTTTCTCTCTCTCAGGTGACCACAAGGTGAGTTCCTTTTTATATCCGGCTTCTTTACACATACTCTCTCCAGTACAGGTTAGCTCTGAGTGTTAGCGATGCTTGCTAATGTAAACAAAGACCATATTACGTCCAAAACACGTCGGGCATTGTTTCTGATAGCAAGTTTCTGATAGTGCCGTGGGTCCACCATCCGATATGACGTAATTTACGTCATATCAGATGGCAAATCTGGATTAGCTCGTTGTAGCCCCGTTTCCAGAGATTTGCGCACGGAGGAAAAGAGAGAGGGTTTTGTTTTCTGAAACTTGGTGAGTTCCCTGACACGCCGGGAACACATATTTATGTATAAAAGACATACAAAAGTGCATTTTGCATGATAGGTCCCCTTTAACATTTTATGTTTTAAAAACAATATATACATATTCTCAGTAAAAAAAGTCTTGGGTTAATGGGTTTTTGGCCCAAAGCAACAGCAAGTATTGCAGTGCTGCTTCTGTGTGGTTCATATGACCCAGAGGGGATGTTGTGATTTTGAGGGGTGGGGGCCTCCACTAAATGGTGAATGATACTCCAGCTTTAGTTTAGAAACAGGATGTTTGCTGATTGGAACTGATTGGAGGGTTTTCAACTTGGATTGTAACTTGGCACAACTGAAAACATCTCAAATAGTGAATTATCTTACACTGATACAAACAAAGCAATATTTGCTACTTATGAATTTACAATCTCATCAAATCGATAAAAAGTTAAACATAGGTGTTAACCAGTTAAGCCCCGAGCCTGTTTTTTCAGGCCTCAGGCTCGAAAATGACATTCCCAGAACAAATGACTATATCTTCACTTCTAAAAGGGGTAAATTAATAATCTTTTTTCTCAAAGCAATGATAAACCTGTGAGTTGGATGTAGAAAAGTCAGAATCAATATTGAATTTTTTTATTTGAAAGTAAATTCAGAAGATTTCACGTAGAAAACTTCAGCTCGTCGGCCTGTACTACGAAGCCGGATTTTCGCTTAGCGAGGTAACTTCAGGGTAAACTCTGGGTTTCCGGTCCTACAACGCTGGTTCACTTCTTACCGGGGTAAATCTCCACGGTAACTTATGCTGAATGGCAAACCTGCTCCGGAACAGGTTTGGTTCCAGGATAAGAGATCAAGTCAGTGAAAGCACCGCCTGCTGACCAATCAGAGCTCCGTGTGCGGAGTTTAAAGCTATCAAGTCATATTACAGGATAAAGGAAATACAGAAAAACTGCCGTTGCAGGAAAGACGGCCGGCAAAAATCAACTGACTGTGAACGTGAAAATTAATAGAATATCACCTCCCATCTTC
This sequence comes from Dissostichus eleginoides, assembly GCA_031216635.1. NCBI lineage: Eukaryota > Metazoa > Chordata > Actinopteri > Perciformes > Nototheniidae > Dissostichus > Dissostichus eleginoides. The sequence goes on along the minus strand of CM062278.1, from coordinate 1,501,354 downwards.
AGAGCAATCTGACTAATACAACATTAGCGTTAAAGGTCCCATGTCATGCTTTTCCGGTTATTACCCGTCCCCTTGTGTTATGAAACTTTTTCTGCATGTAAACGGTCTGCAGAGTCACAAACCCTCAAAGTACACCCTGTAGCGAGTAAAACTCTAACACAGAAAAGACCTGTCTATGCTGGCCCAGAACGCCTCGTTGGAGATTTCTCTTTTTCCATTGTTTTCTTCCTGGGTACAGTGACGTGCCCATACCCAAATGGACCCATTGGTCCAAATGGACCAATCCGTGGAGCCGTTACGTTACGTCCGCGGAGCCGTTACGTTAAGTCCGTGGATTGGTCCAAATGGACCAATCTGCGGACTTCCTCACACACACACACTCAATCTTTTCTCAGCTGCAGCTCCGCCGATTTCTCCTCCCTGAGACGGCGGGACGCGGCGAGGCTGTGAGTCTGTGTGTGAGCACACACACAAACTCCCAGCCAGGCTGCGGGTGTGTGTGTGTGCTTAGGCTGGTTTCGGGCTGGGTTTCGCTGTGTCTCGCTGTCTCGCAGACGGCCACTGGGCTCACAGGGAGGGGGGGGGGCAGGAGCTCCAACAAGCCGTGTAGGACAGAGAGTGAATACACATACTATACAGAGATGCTGTATGAGAAACCAATGTGAGTTTGGAAAATTGCACAATATAAATCTATTCTAGTAGACCTCAACAATGGAATTATGATCAGTAGAAATGGCCCTGACATGGGACCTTTAAAAAAGCTTACTTAAATATCTGCCACAACACAAGTAACCGGATCAAAGTAACATTACGTACAGTCCGCGGCACTGTGAGCAGACGTTGATGTGTCCCATTATCATTCATATCACATCATAATGTATCATATATGTCCTTATCTGAGTCAGCTTCTTGAGCCGTATCTGGCCGTGCAACACTCACAGTGTCACATACTGTATGCAGAAGTATTATTTTAAGCAACACATTAAGTTGACGAAACACTCAAGTCAAATGTAATTAAAGTCAGATCAACTCGTGTCTTAGACGGGGCAGTGATATCATAAACCTGTTAATGTACGCATTCAAACACTTTTTCTGTTACCAGCTGTATTCACCTTGCAGGTGCAGCTATGTGGCTTTGATCCTGGATAAAGTGTTTAAGTCATGGATGGTTAAAGTTTAACGTCTTCATATTTGACTAATATTAAAGTTTACTTTTCATTCAGGAAGTATGACGCTGCGCTGTCAGTACGCTTGTCCATGTTTGTGATTGGTCAAATGTTGCTAACCCCGCCCCTTTCATGTGAACGCGCACTCAGCCGGACAGAGGAACCCGGGCTTGAGTTACCGAGTTGATAACCAGCTTCGTAGGACCGTTTAGCGAGATCGTGTTTGTTTTGGGTTAGTTAAGCCAGATAACTCAAACATATCCAGGGTCTTTTGAACTGGATTCGTAGTACAGGCCTCAGGTTATTGGTCTCTGAAGGTTCTGAACCAGGTTTCCAAACATAACTCTGCAAATAACAAACTCTCTTCCCAAACAATGTAATTTAACTCATTTGTTATACCTTCAAATGCTTTTTATATCATATTTACCAGACAAAGACTTCTACTGGCCTTGTGAACTATGATGTTTGTCAGGACAGAATGCTAAGGGTGGATTTTAAAATCACTATTGCATTTTCCCCATAGACAACCATTATAAAAGAGAGGTCTGCAAACTGGTAACAGGACTCATACAACTGCAAAGAGGTTTTTTTTTGCAGAATGCTGGGAGAAATATAAGAATGTGTGAAGCATTTCTTTTGTCACATCAGCAGGTCACTTAGGTTTATTGTTTTACCAAGTGACCTCACCGTATGAGTGAACCACTTTGGGTTTATGTATGAAGAGCAATAATGTGATGTAAATAATCTAAAGTCGCTTCAAAATGCTTCCAGCTGACAGGGGAATAACATGAATTCATCCATTGATAAAAACCTTTATCTTTGGTTCCTGCACTTCTCTGCAGAACTTTATTCCTCCAGATGTTTCTCAGAGGCAGAGCTGCTCAGCAGAACCACAGCTTTCCTGAGTGGCCAATCATAAAGGTCGGGCACAACCTTTAAACTGTTTAATAAGCTCTTCTGCTCGATTATAAACTGCTCCATTAAAGAGATGCAGAATGGTAAAGTCATTGAAATGTGCCAAGGGTGCACACACGTCTCTTGAGTGAATAATGTTAACCCACTGTTAGCACCAGTTGGTGCTAAGTAGCTTGCTAACAAACAATTGGGGGACATTAACGTCAGCATTTGACCACATTTCTGACAGTAAAGATGTAGAAGATAGGCTATAGTAGTATACCTTATAGCGATAATGTGTCAAGATCAGATGAACACACGTTTACATGTTAAAAAGCATTTTGTTTTGTTTAAAATTACATCATTAATTTGATGGGTAAAACTGCAACCGTTATCTTAGAAGAAATACAATTCCTTTGAAATTTAATTTAAATGCAGTTTGTATAGGAATGCATTGTAGCGCTCATTGTAAGAGTTAATTGTTCTCTAGACCTCCAGAAACTGTCCAAACTCCTGACCTACTTGTATTCACTGAGGTTCAAACAAGCCTTTAACGCACTTCTGTTTTTGTGAATGTCTCCACTTTACCCACCAGTGACGTATCCATTCTTTTCTGACTATGACTGATGAGCAAAAGTCTATGAAACGGCTCGTTAGACATGTTGCACCACAGCCTTATCTTATCACAGCTGTTGAACATGTAGGTAAACTATACAATTACCATCCCAGAATATTAATGGCCGCTTCTTCCAGGTGTCAGCCAGTATGTGGACTACTGCTGACCCTGACATGGGACTGTTTAACTGTCCTGCGCTGAGCCAATTCCTAGCCAATAGATAACGTTTGATCCTTGGTTTGGTTTGGCTTTCATACCCCCACACACTGTACTATCCTCTACATCTAAAAGTGACAAACTAGGAGGCGTAAATCAGAATCTAAATTCAGATTTTTGTAAATCTGAAAATGCATATTAATGTACCTTTTCAGGAGAATAAATAAAACTAAAGTGTTGGAGCAAAATACCAAAAAAGGAACTTTTGTCATTAGCTCTTTCATGTCCTCATATGAAAAAACTGATTTTTGTTTCCCTCCAACCTAATATTCCTGCATTGCCTTTATTAAGGACATTGTCTCTTAACTGTAAAATATAGTAACAGTTAGTTTAAAGCAACGAGATATTTTCTTTACAAAGCCAGTAGGAATAGTGATTCATCATTTGTATTCTGACAGACAGTACAAGTCAGGAGTGAGTAGGAGGAAATAAAGCTATCACCACAGCTGACTCATGCACATATGAACCTCTGTTCTTGGTGAGTCAAATCACATGCACAGAAGAGAGCAGGTATGTGACAACGTCATCGGCAGACATCAACATTGCAAACAACAAATCAGTTTATTCGGTTTATTGTCATTGCCCAAACATTCTATGCCAGAAAAGTGGCAGATAAAGTCAGGACCACAGGCTACATATACATCTATATGTAGCCTGTGGTCTCTTAGGTGACGCGCACTAACATGTCCATTCCCTACCATGACCTCCACACACTCACTTTCCGCTTCACAAACAGTAGACAGACTAATTCCTGAATTCAATCTGAACAGTGGCATTAGCATGAGGGCTACTGTCCTGTATGAGCTGAGGCTCTGTATAAGTCCTCTGTAGAGTCTTTGTGTCCAACTCATCTTTTCTCAACCAACACAAGAATCTTTTTTCAGTGACTAAATAGCACGATTATTTATTTCCAGAAACCAGGACAGTGGTAATTGTAAAATAAAAAATGAGATTATAATGTTTCAGTGAAGTACGCACAGACACAAAGAAGGGGAGCAGGGTGACTTTAATTACACACTGAAGTCATCCAGTGATTGAGATCCAATCCCTGTCCTTCCCTACAATCCGCACAGGTGTGTGTGTGTGTGTGTGTGTGTGTGTGTGTGTGTGTGTGTGTGTGTGTGTGTGTGTGTGTGTGTGTGTGTGTGTGTGTGTGTGTGTGTGTGTGTGTGTGTGTGTGTGTGTGTGTGTGTCAGGAACCAGCTGTCCTCATCCCTCAGCAAACAACACAAACATATTCTATCCTGTAATTGTCTACACAGGCTGACTCAGCCTATTTCCAGTCTCTGTGCCTGGCTAACATCCACAACATATGATTTACCCCCCCCCGCACTCATCCTAAAGTCTGTTTTCTGCCTAAAACTGCCTTCAGCGTTTTCCCATCATATTAATTTCACATTCCAGGAGGACGTGCTTGCATTGTTTTTCAAGTGAGTCCTTTTCAGAGTCAGAGTGTTGGGGACTGAAGGTGTTACATTAGAGTGGGGGGCTGCCCTGTTGCCCTCTCTGATGGACACTAAGAACAGAGCTGTGGGCCGCCTGGGAGGCTGGGACCGCATCAGGGTTAACGGGGGCCAGTAGGTGTGGGGGGGAAGAAGCACACACCTATGGTCCCTCCCCTTTGCTTCAGGCTATAACCTCCTAGCTGAATTAGCTGCCACTATAACACATTTAAATCCAAACTGTCGGAGGTCATAGTGCATTGTGGGTATCGAGGTGCCCAGTTCTGTCAAGGAAGAAAAAGGAATAGAAAAAATTAAATCTGGATCGGGTCGAAACATTTTAGTTAATTTTATTTGACACAAATCCAGCTACACTGAGGGTAAGAGTCAGAAGAAAACTGAGCTGAAGATGGCACAACAAGTGCAGCGCCACTGTGAGAAATCTTCAACAGACCATACAAAGCCTATCACCAATTATCAACCGACACTCAGCAGATCTGAGGGCTCACACTGCAGTTTCTCCAAACAGTCTCCTAATCTGACTAATGAACACGGGTTATCTCTGGTAAAATACACAAACAGAAATGTAAAAATAACAATTTATGGTATTGAGGAGGGGGGTTTACTTGCTGTAAGTATTTCTTTAAAGGTGTGTTTGTGATCTGGTTTTAGTATCACAAAAGCTTTGACTTAAACAATGTGTTGCACTTTGAAACATGTTAGAGGTTTAGTCTTTAGTGCTGTCTGGCTGCTGTTTAATGCAGAAGATGTGTTTTGGGGGCATGCAGGCACGTGTAAGCCCCCGGGCTAACAGCAGGCTCAGATTGCCCTGAGATCCTGAGCTCAGGAGGTCATGGACAGGCTGGGACAGGAAGAACATTTCAGAGGAGCCAGGTGGGTGACGGTGAGCACTCAGTGTGGTCTGCTGATGTTCCCGGCTCAACAGAGCTTTGAGAGGGGTTAATGTAGAGGCTTTATCACTTTAGACGTCTAATGATGAGGTATCAAACTGTTAAATCGATAAACACACAAATAAATAAATGAATAAATAATAAATAAAAATCCTCTTATTTGATGCCAACATGATTTTCTTTCTAATTGCATCCTTCCGTTGACTTTGTGTTCTATCACAGCGCCTCAAAATTGTCCTGTTCATTCTGTCTGAACACAAAGTAGATGTCAACTGACAATACAGCTTTAGACAATACACACACACACAAACTGTCTTGTGTGACTTTAAATCCAGGAGAACTCGTGCTCCTCTGGGCTGTGGCGTCATCAACCTTAAGGATGATTCCCAGACCCCCTCTCTTTATCAAAACTAGGGGGCCCCTAACTCACAAACCATTAAGATAAGGCAAGAATGTGCAGGAGCACTGTAACTCAAGTCAAATCTCCTGCGTCTCATTTCCTCTGATGGTTAAGAGTTTGACTTCCCGTCCCTCAAAAATACAGAACCAGGGGTTTGAGCAGATACTTCCTAGTAGTTTTACAAATGAGACAACATCTGTTTGTGCTCAGAACACTTACAAGGTGATTTCACATCAAGAACTTTTGGGGAAATGTAACAGACACTTAAAAAACTCCTACTGGTTCAGCAGATTTCATTCGGTTAAGAGGGAAACAAATATTCAAAAGAGTTCCTAGGAAAGCGGAGCAGTTCATCATCCCTTAATACGCCATCATCAGTGGAGTGATATTCCAAGTGCAGCCCTGCAACCTTCTATTCAAACTTAATATGTTGTAGAAGTAAAATGTGTTAAAGCAGGCCGGAGTCAGAGTTTAGAATGTGTGGGCTCCAGAATTATTTTCTTTTTATAGAGCTTATTTACTGCATTTATGTATACAATAGCAATACAAGGCATATTGTAGAAATGAACGTAGTAGATTCTGTATACTGATTTTGATAAAATAAAAAAGTGAATGTCTTTCAGATGCAGACAGGGTTTCTTTCTATATTTTTCATAAAGTCATGGAGGACATAGTGAATGCACCTGACACAATTACCTACGTCCTTCGTGCAAATCCCCCCCTCCCCCGTCATGGGCACTCCCTCAGCAGCTCCTGGTCTCTGAACACTGACAGCCTGTATCCTGTCTGTTTCAGAACTCCACTGAGATCCACAGAGCTGTTTTTTTGTCGTAAAATGATGATCAGAGAGGGCAGTTTGATGGAAGGCCATGTATTGAAACATGTTTGCTTTCCTTCCACACGCTCATCAGACTAAACGGTTCACATTTCTGTCAGTGATGTTTCCATCCTGAACCTCAACAGTGACGCGGCACACAATGAAGCTGTTATCTTTACAATGGCCCTCCTCTTCCTACTTTGAGAAACATGGCAAACAATGTGACTGCTGTCGAGCAAAGCGTAGGGGCTTCCTCACAGCCCCATAAATGAGCAGATTTACCCCCCCCCCCCCCACAACAACATCTGCTCCCCGGCAGGTGTGGAGGCTCGCACTGTAAATAAGCTGACAGTAATCTGTGAAGGAGGCGCTCTTGGAATGCAGAGCAACTCGACGCCAAGATTAGAAAGAGAAGAGGAATGAAAAGGAGACACACACACACACACTGCAGGAGTACAGTCCTATACATATGCATTATCGAATGTCAGAGATGTAAAGTAACTTGTACTCAAGTACTGTACTTAAGTACAATTTGGATTTTTTTTTTACTTTACTTAAGTAATTACATTATTTGGTACTTCATACTTACCCCACTACAGTTCAGAGGTTAATGGTGTACCTTTACTCCACTACATGTATTTAATCCCTTTAGTTACTTCACAGATCTGGATGAATGATGTGAAATCTAATCAAGTGTTAAATCAGACTTTAGTTCCACCTGGAGTAAATTCACAAGCTACCCTACAGTATACAAAGTCATTCAAACTAGCTGCACCTTTACCAGCTTTGAGAACACTTTAATGATCAATCATTATAAAACATATCATATATATTATTCTGAAATGGACCAATCTGCACAATGACTACTTTTACTTTTGGTACTTTAAGTATATTTTGATGCTAATACTTTTCTACTTTTACTGAGTAACATTGGAATTGCAAGTCTTTCACTTAACAGAGTATTCCTAAAGTATGGTATTTCTACTTTCACTCAAGTACAACAAAGAGTACTTCTTCCACCTCTGTGGAGTTTCATGGCTCTTTCTGTGAAGCAGACATCGTTAGTACTGCAGTTATGATAAGTACACTGCTGTGTAACGTGTCCTCTGAAAGCTACAGTGGAAACATGACACTTCTCTATTTGTGTTTTGGTGGGGCGACCACACAGTATTTACTGCTTATAGTTTCCAATAAAAGCGCTTCTTCAAATGATATAAAAAGTGTTTTGATGGGCACCCAGAGATGCTTGAAAGTTGCTCCTTAATGTTTATTGCCCCTTAAAAAATAAAGTTATTCTGGGAATCCAATTAAGCTCTAATTAAACAGACTGAGTCATGTGATGGAGCTGCTACACTAAACAAAAAGGAATTTCACATAACTGTATTAGGTTAATTGAAAGCAATAATATTAAGTTGAACCGAATATTCATATTTATTTCAACAGTTATGTGAAAAATGTTGACATTATACATTTAAATAAGCCAACGCGTTAGTTTTTTCAGTGCAGTCTCACTTCAAGTTTTTAAAACTTCTTCTCTCAAAGAAAGTGTCCCACTCTTCGTCCCTCTGCTTACTGACACAAATACCCTGGACAGAGACAGAAATTGAAAGAACACTGCCAATGAAACTGCACCTCATCCCACAGCATAGACAGAAATGAAAGGCTCTAGCATCCCTGCAATGAAGGGAAGGAGATAAAGGCGACTGTACCTTTCCTCCAAGGAGCCAGGATGGAGAAGGACTTGTGCCAGCTGATTACCAGCCCAGCCTTCTTCCTCTTCACACTCATGGTGCTATAACAATCCCTGAGGTTGGCACGTGGTGAGGTTAGGAGAAGTTCCTCAGAGATTCCTCATCATGTGGATGAAGTTCACTTGTAGTAAAGGCGTCTGTTGATGGGGGATTTAGGGAGGAGGCTGTCCTCCAGCAGGGTCATGGTAGCTGCTGCACCGCACGAGTGTGAGTGTGTGAGAGCTCCAGCTGAGAACAGTGAAGGGGGCGGGGCTCAAGTCCCAGCACTGAGGGGAGGAGGACGATGAGGAGGGGGAGGACGGGGAGGGGGTGGAGGAGGAGGGGGAGGACGGGGAGGAGGACGGGGAGGAGGTGGAGGAGGAGGGGGAGGACGGGGAGGAGGATTGACGGCTAACAGAGTGCTCCTGAGCTGGAGGAGGAGGGAGAACAGTTTAAAATCTTCTACTGAGATTTAAAATCCCCTTTCTCATCAATCACACTCAAAGTCACGGTGAAAAACCGTGAGTGACTCTCATGAAGCACCAACAATGCATAAAACAATAAAACAAATGTAAAAAAACTATAAAATAGTGCAAGATTATCTTGCAAGACCAATGTGCAAGTAATGCAGGAAAAGTGAACTACATACATGTCAAGAAAAGAATAATACAATAAGTGAAATGATGCAGAGAATGTTGTGAGAGGTACATGCAGGAGTGTGTGTGCATGTACAAGAGAACTCCCTTCTGAGGGGGACACTACACAACACAGGGACAACAGAAACATGCTTCATGTAATTGTCACTGTTAAATATTTCAAAACAACCACAGCAGCTTTTAGAACATCTTAGTTATTTTATAGACCATTAATGAGTTCATTTTAAGGAATCTAGTTTGCAAGCCTTTTTGTCATCAGCAGTTGTCATCACAGCATCACTGCTCACTGTCCTGCAGAGGTGGATAGTAACAAGTACTTTCACTCAAGTACGGTACTCAGGTACACTTTTGAGGTACTTTACCTCAGTATTCTCTGTTTATGCTATACACTTCTACTCCACTACATTTTAGAAGCCAATAGTACTTTTTACTCTACTACATATATTGGACAGCTTTTAGTTACCAGTTACTTTTAAGATTTAGATTCTTAGCTAATACAGAATATAAATACATTATTAAATGAACTTCCAGCAGCAGTATATGAAGTATTTAAATTAGCTCTACATTTACAAGCTGTGATAAAAACACATGAATAATCATAATAGTAACCCAGTAACTCAATATGAATCTGAAATGGGCCATCACGCATCAGGAGTACTTTTACTACTAATATTTAAGTATAACTTAATACCGATACTTTTGGACTTTTATTTAAGTAAGATTTTGAATGCAGGACTTTTACTTGTAACAAAGTACTTTTAAAATGTAGTATTGCTACTTTAACTTCAGTAAAAAGAGTACTTCTTCCATCACTGCTGTGCTGGAGCTTTGACCCCCTGAGGGTCTTCATCAGAGTCTGTTCAGATCAAATAAATGTATTCTAGTTTGAGTCAACGAAACTGAGATCAGGTGGGACTTCTGCTGAATAAAGTTTCACCCCAGCTTTTAGCAGAGGAGCTTTCTTTCTATCTCAGCACGAGTCTGATCAGGAGCCGCGTCCTGACAGGGAGGGAATTGAGCAATGCTGGCTTTCATTATGAACTCTCAGCAGCCAGGAAATACCGAAGTATGGATCAGAGGATGTGATAAAGATTTCTCCACAAGGGCATTTTTACTACACTGTAAAACCCGATTAGTTCGGAGTACTCAAAACTTTTGTGGAAACTGATTACCACCAAAGTTTTAAGTAAACTAACTTAAGACTATAGAGTAAATGATTGATCAAAAATGATAAGTTACTTAAACTTAAAACTTTAATTATTATTTTTGTATTATTTAAGTATACTGTACTTATAAACATTGTTTAACACATTTAAAAAAATTAATTTCTCCATAATTAATTAGTTTGATGCAAAAGTACTTAATTGCATGAATATTGAAATCAACAAATATATTTCTAGATAACTCATTGGCCAATATTTTCTTATTTATTTATTTAAGTACAAAATACTCAAAGAACTTCCACAACTTCTGTAGACTTTAGTTTCTTTTATTTATTCAGTCTTACATTGTTCATCCAATCAAAACATGAATTCTAAAACATGCAATTTCTTACTGCAACAATTGTTTTGTTTTTTTAAAGACCATCAAACTGCAAGTTACATTTCAAAATAAAAGAATTAGAAATGAAAATACATTTTTCAAAAGGTACTTATTGTTCACAAAAAAGTAAAATGAATACAAATTAGTTATATTTTCATTTTGTAAAAAGAAACATTTCAAGGAGTTTTGCAAGACTATTTATTCCATATCCTTGATATCAGACGGCAGCTGCCTACACTAGTTGGCTCTTTGATTGCACTTGTTAGATATATGGTCAAACTAGTTTGACATTCTGCTTTACTAGTTGAATACAAAATTATACTAGTCACTCTTTTTCAGCCACTAGTGGCACTTTTGTCTGACTAGTTACCACATAAGCCTTACTAGTGACGCCAGGAGCAGCACTTGTAGCACCAAAGTCCCAACTTGTCAGAGTTTTTGCAGCGCAGTTCACTTTTAGTGTCACTAATACGGTCAGAGGGTCACTAGTTCATCAAAAAAGCTTACAAGTTGGGACTTTGGTGCTACTACTGCTGCTCCTGGCGTCACTAGTAAGGCTTATGTGGTAACTAGTCGACAAAAGTGCCACTAGTGGCTGAAAAAGAGTGACTAGTATGTGTTATACAACTAGTAAAGCAGAATGTCAAACTAGTGTGACCACATATCTAACAAGTGCAATGAAAGAGCCAGTTAGTGTAGGTAATTGCTGTCTGATATCAAGGATATGAAATAAATACTCAAACGGCGTGCCATAGGTTAAAGTGCAAACATGAACAACTGTAGGCACAGGGTTTCAGTGGTTTACCACCATCAAGGACCATCAGCACTTTCAGTGCAAACATGAACAACTGAGTAGATTTAGACATATTCTACCAAATGTAAACATCATTCAACTGCTTTAAGCAACGAATTAACTGTGCAACACAAACATTGGCTTGTACAACGTTTCAACCTGTAACACGGCCTACTCTCTCAGTAACAGGTCATTTTTTAGATTGAGTTGGCAGGGTTTCAGTGGTTTACCATCATCAAGGCCCATCAGCACTTTCTGTATGAAAGTGAAAGTGTTGATGAGTTTCTTGGGGTAGTCCAAATGTAACACGTACATCAAGCCAAACAACAATGCAAAGGAATCCGCCATCCTGGGGATATTGCTGATGACGAAACCACCTTCCACCAGAATAGCAGTACTTGCCGGACTGAGATCAACTTGACTTGGAGTGCCCTCGGTGACCATGCTGACAATAGCAACCGGTGTGTTGGTGATGTCTGGCCGGTCCATCTCCTCTGCCTGGAAATGCATAGATTCCAACTGTAAGGTTGACTTGAAGTAACTAAACAATCTCATTCACATATTACTCAACAGGTAAGTATATAGGAAGGTATTTCAAAAATGTGTTTAGGTGAACCTTTCTTTTATATATCTGAAAATATTTATGATTGCTCCCGTCTGTTTGTTTTTTTTAACTGGAAGGGTAGAATAGCTAAACAGTTTCTTACAAGCACACATTCTGACCTCACTAGCAGTACTTTGAGTGCACTAAATACTTACGCTCCAAGACTTGAAGAACTGTGGGTCCTCCTCACGCAGGTATAATGGGAGGGCTCGAAGGGCTGCATTGCATTTCATGTGGACATCCTGGAAAGACAAGCAAAAACTAGCATAATTAAAAAGCAATGGCTTTTTAAATTAATATATAATATTTAGATTGTTGTCCAATTCAATTAATAATTTTGAATCTTTTTTTTCTTCCCTATTTGTTATTGTTATATTTGTGATACTCTTCTGACAAATACAATCCAGTATCTTTTAAATTATCTGTTCATTATTTGTGAATTTGAATGAATGTGGTTTTGTGTAAAAGTAAATAAGCATTGATACTATGGTGTGTTCCAATCAAGTAATTTAGCCTCGGCTGTCATTGGAAAAACTTGATTTGGACCAAACTTCTATCAAACTCACCTGGAGATCACAAATCCTTAGGATTTCACGCAGGGCCTCAGATACCTTGCCAGTGCGTGCCGCCTTCTGCCTGTACAAGGCAATCAGTCGCAGGGTGTGTCTGTCTAGTTCAGAAAAGAACTGGTTCCGTAGGTTGACGTTAGTGATTCGGTGAAACTCGGCACAAACCTACAGGAACACACAAATGTATAAAGATCATTAATGGATATGCAACTGTAAAATTATTAGTGATGCAACCTGTTTTGTTGTTTCCGTAAAAATATATTGCAACATGATCATATTCAAAGTATTCATTTAATTTGTATTATTATTTATATTATAAACACTGTTGCTTCAGAGAAGGACTGTTTAAAGTTACACAAGGGGCAGCTAAAAATTGCACATCCTCCTTGTGCTCCCTCACTTGCACCAGTACTACACACATTTTTGTGAAGCCGTGATAAATGAATTTTCAATGCATTAAATGATTGAAATGTACAAATGCAAGAGTCATAGACACATGGCAAAGGGCTAACTCTTGAGTACTGGCTATGCTTCAAACGATAGTGCCTAAATAACTGAGCCCGGGTGTCTGACGAGACAGCACACAATTTGCACTTCCACGCCATTGAACCATTTCAACCATGCAACTTCAACAAAGGATGATGATCGGATCTGTAGAAAGGCCAGCTCTGTTCAAGTTACCTTGAATCTTGAGTCTCACTGCTATGCACCAGCTTCACCCTACGACAAAAAGAAATGTGCAGAGTTTTAATACAAGTTTGCAGTTTTCATTAGCTTACTGTCACTAGCAAACATGCCTGTGTGTAAGCCTCAACGTAATTGTGGAAAACAGCTCTAGCTAGCTACTAGCTTAATTCAGGAATAACATCACATTTACCAGATAATAGCGGATAACATTAAGCACCAGTAACACACTTATAAACAGTAGGGCTGCCGTTGACTGATAGGAGTTACTAGCTAAAGTTAACATGCTGCTGCTCTGACGTTAACGTCCTTACACTCCATTGAACCATTTCAACCATGCAACTTCAACAAAGCATGATGATCGGATTACTGTAGAAAGGCCAGTTCTGTTCAATGTTCTGAATACCTAATTCAATAAATAAAGTTACTGGAAAAAAAGTTCTAAATTAATGAAATGAAAAAACAGAACACAGCATGGGTTATCAATAAGTTACCTTGAATATTGAGGAGTCTCACTGCTATGCACCAGCTTCACCCTACGGCAAAAATAAATGTGCAGAGTTTAATACAAGCTTGCCGTTTTCATTAGCTTACTGTCACTAGCATCAACGTAATTGTGGAAAACAGCTCTAGCTAGCTACTAGCTTAATTCAGGAGTATTCAGGAATGACATCACATTTACCAGATAATAGCGTAAATAAGCACCAGTAAGTAACACACTTTTAAACAGTGGGGCTGCCGTTGACTAATAGGAGTTTTCTAGCTAAAGTTAACGTCCTTACAGTACTTAACGACATTCAAAAAATAGCGCGAAGCAGCCGGTAACTGCGGCGCTGTGCACGTAACTCTAATAGCGTTAATAAGCACCAGTAAGTAACACACTTTTAAACAGTGGGGCTGCCGTTGACTTGGAGTTTTCTAGCTAAAGTTAACATGCTGCTGCTCTAACGTTAACGTCCTTACAGTACTTAACCGGCAGTCCGACATTCAAAAAATAGCGCGAAGCAGCCGGTAATTGCGGCGCTGTGCACGTAACTCTGAATTTAACAATGGGGTCTAACGATCAAATATGATCTTCGGGTGGTATATCCTTACAATATTATAACAAGAAAAACAGTTTTAACGACTTATTTGGTACTTACAAGTTAAACCATGTGTGGAATCCCTTCGCTTGCAAGAGCCGCCATGTTGGATGGATTTTTCTCGATTCGTCGCAACGTCATGACGTAATGACGTCAGACGCTGCGTGACTGTTCACTCAGAAGTTATAATTCAAATTTGAATATTTACTCATAAACTATGATCCACATTAAATTAAACAGCACTTTTCGTTAAAAGAACGTATAAGTTTATTGTTCGGTTGACTTGATATTTGGTTTTGATTTCAGTACCAATAATACTTATGAGTTAGTAGTACTGTTGGGGTTTACAGTGTACTGTGACAGCATTTTAGAAAACGTACATGGAATAACGATTTGTGTGTTTCACCGGTGGACTGTAATGTATTTTATGAGTGATGTTATTGAAATATCACTTTCCTTCCAAATAATGACCCTTTCCTGGATATAACCTCACCTGGCATTTTGAAACATAATTCCTTTGTTTTTCCTTTACTAAGTAGAAAAACAAAGCTAAGTCGTGGAATTCAGTCACACCCACACACCTTCAGCCGGGGCCACTGCTTCCTCTCCCTGCAACCTGCTCTAATGGTTCATCCTGAACACCATGACCCTGTCACACATTACAGCCAGAATCATTAGAGGAGATACGTGTAATGTTGCAGGTATAGATTTAAAGAATGCCTTTATTAAGACTCTAATGGCAGGCAAAGGTCAGGACACTTTGCACGCAAACAAAGAAAAACAGATTGACCAGGCTGGGTGCAGTCCTGAATGCAACAGGGTCATTTTTACAGCCAAATAATTAATTTGACTCTGATTGGAGGTGGTCTACCTAGCCGGACTGACTATAGCTTGTGAACGCACCCACTACCTGCAGCCGTGGCCTTAAGAGTCTCTCAATCTACATTTACGCAAAGGTGGAGGAAGTCCCCAAATCTAGTACTGGAGTAAAAGTAGAAGTACCAGAGTGTAGGAATACTCTGTAATAAGTAAAAGTTCAATCAAAATGTTACTCAGTAAAAGTAGAAAAGTATTAGCATCAAAATATACTTAAAGTAGCGACAATAAAAGTAGTCATTGTGCAGATTGGTCCATCTCAGAATAATATGATATGTTTTATAATGATTGATCATGAAAGTGTTCTCAAAGCTGGTAAAGGTGCAGCTAGTTTGAATGACTTTGTATACTGCAGGGTAGCTTGTGAATTTACTCCAGGTGGAACTAAAGTCTGATTTAACACTTGATTAGATTTCACATCATTCATCCAGATCTGTAAAGTAACTAAAGGGATTCAATACATGTAGTGGAGGAAAAGAAAAAAATTGCAAAAGATTCAAATACTCAAGTAAAGTACAAGTACCTCAAAATTGTACTTAAGAACAGTACTTGAGTAAATCTACTTAGTTACTTCTACTTAATTACTTTTACTTAAAATTACTACTGCATTTACGTTTACATCAGTTTTCTCTCAGATATGCATCCTGAGAATGAATCAAAGTCCAGTGCTGTCTTTAATCTATCTGCCTGTTCTCCTGTTTCCAATGTTTCTGAAAGCTATTCTCTGAGAGCCTCATGGAGGCATAAAGCCCCTCTGCTCTGTGCTGGGGGGCTGTCAGAGCATAGATAATGGACCAAGAGTGGCAAGAATAAAAGGAAAGTGGTCAGGGCAGCGATAAGGAGCCCTCCACACAGTCAGTTAAAACATCAGTGTGATAATCCCAAAGGATTGAGCTGGCACTGACATTTGTCCTGTTATTTAAGTTCTTGCAAAGTTTCACAAAGTTTGAAACAACACCAGAGAGTAGTGAAAAGCAGAGAGAGCCTGAAGACTGTGTGCTGGAGTTCAATCTCAAGACATGGTTCCTAGATCAATAAACCTCGCTCTGCGTTTGAAATATTAGACTGCTGCTGAGGAATGCTGAGATGTTTTGCCATAGCGGTCATGTGTACCTCTGCATGGGTCATCTTTGTCTTCTGAGGAATGTGATCGTGAATAATTCACAATAACAGGGAAGACACATGCTGTCATTGTTTTCCTCCTGATAGCAGTCCATTACCTCACAAGGGTGAGGCAATGTCACCTCTCAGCTTAAAGGTCCCCTATTATACTATTTTTCAACAATATATTACAGGTCTCAGATAAATAAAAAACATGTCTCTGAATTGTTTGGCTGAAATACCAAACAGTTCATGCATTGTAGCATCCCATAAACCCCTCTGTTTCAGCACCATGGTGCTCTAGGAGGAGATTCAGGTGATAAGGTGGGAGGGGGGGGGTTACCTTGGTTGGTTATTGGCTAATGGTTGCACAACCATAATAAACATTGTGGCAAAATCTGATCAGCTCATTTTCAGACAGGTTTTAATATAGATGGATCAGGACAAAAAGAGAGGGGGTCTTTGTTCCTGAAACATTCCTAAGTGTCTTAAAGGTAGGGTAGGTAAGAATGGAGAAACCAGCTCGAGTAGGTTAGAATTTGAAAGTACACAACCAAAAAACATCTGCCCCTTCCTTCAGACTTCCTTACAGAGCCCCTCGTCCAACACACACGAACGCACACATGACCAATGAGGGCACGAGATAAGTTTGTGCACGAGATGGAAGGCTGACAGGCAGGTACTTCATCCGGAAGCTCAAGCGAGCCGGAGCATCACCCCCCATCATGCTGTCTTTATACCGAGGCGCCACTGAGAGCATCCTCAGCAGCTGTATCACGCTGTGGTTTGGAAGCTGCACCGCCTCCAACCGCAATAGCCTGCAGCGCATTGTGAACTCTGCCCAGAGGATCATCGGTGCCTCACTCCCATCACTACAGGACATATATAACACCCGCCTCCCCCGCAAAGCACTCAGCATTGTGAGTGACTCCACCCACCCCTCCAACAGCCTCTTCAGCCTCCTGCCTTCAGGGAGAAGGTTCCTCAGCCTCGGCTCGAGAACCAACAGGCTGGGGAACAGCTTCCTCCACCAGGCGGTCAGGATGCTGAACTCTCTCCCCTCCCTCTCCCTCTCTGACATCTCTCCCCTGAACTCTCCACCCTGCCTCCCACCTTTCCCCACTGCCCTAAATGGCCCTGGACTTTAGGGCACACACACACACACACACACACACACACACACACCACACACACACACACACACACACACACACACACACACACACACACAACCTTCCCTCATCCAGCACCAGTCACTTTTCTGCCCAACTCCGCTGCTACTGCACTGACACTGTACTTTGAACATTTTAAATATATTATTAACATTTTAAATTGCATATCCCGTTTATCTAGGCCCTTTTTGTTTTGTTTTATGTATACCCCGTTTATCTAGGCCCTTTTTGTTTTGTTTTATGTATATATGTCACACTGTGGGACTGCGGGAAACGATATCTCGAGATTTCTGGATGTATAACGCATGTAGTAATTTTGACAATAAAGCTGACTTTGACTTTGACTTGACTTTTGAGGCCATCCAGTTATCTTCTGCGGGCCGAGGCAGATAACTGGACTTGCTTTTTACAGCGCCACGGCTTCCACAGATGAAATATTTGTATATATTTATTGTCAAAGCATTTAATTTATTCATTGCTATCGGGATGTTAAGAGCATTCCATGGAATATAACAAAAAGTGTTTCTGAAGTGAATTACCTACCCTACCTTTAACACACTGGTGACACGTATGTATGTATTCAAGCGACTTTGTTAACTTCTTTGAAAAAAAGGTTGATGATATTCGCTCCGTACCCACCGTTCACCCACACACTAACCTCCTTTTCCCCTCTCTCTCCAAGTGAGGTTCTTACCCTCATTACCTCTGCCCCTCCTACCACTTGTCCTCTGGACCCTATCCCCTCAAACTTCCTTCAGACTATCGCTCCTGATATTCTACCATTTCTCACCCATTTCATCAACACTTCTCTAACTTCTGGTCACTTTCCAAACAGTCTCAAGGAGGCAAGAGTAAACCCTCTCCTAAAGAAACCCACTCTCAACCCGTCTGATGTTATAAACTACAGGCCTGTCTCTCTCCTCCCGTTCCTGTCTAAAACACTTGAACGCGCTGTCTTTAAACAACTCTCCTGTTATCTCCATCAGAACAACCTTCTGGATCCGCACCAGTCTGGTTTCAAGGCAGGTCACTCAACAGAAACTGCCCTCCTCGCTGTCTCTGAGGAACTGCACACTGCTAAAGCAGCCTCCCTCTCCTCTGTCATCATCCTTTTGGACCTGTCTGCTGCATTCAACACGGTGAATCATCAGATCCTCCTTCACACTCTCCAAGAACTTGGAGTTTCAGGCTCTGCACTTTCCCTCCTCACCTCATACCTCAAAAACCATACCTACAGGGTAACTTGGAGAGGGTCCGAGTCCGACCCTTGTCAATTAACTACAGGGGTCCCTCAGGGCTCTGTTCTTGGTCCCCTCCTCTTCTCCTTGTACACAAACTCGCTCGGATCTGTCATTAGCCCGCATGGTTTTTCATACCACTGCTACGCTGACGACACCCAATTAATTCTGTCCTTTCCCCGCTCAGAGACCCAGGTCGTCGCACGCATCTCTGCTTGTCTAGCTGACATCTCTCAGTGGATGTCTGCTCACCAACTCAAGCTCAACCTTGACAAGACTGAACTGCTTTTCCTTCCGGGAAAAGATTGTCCCACTCTTGACCTAACAATCAACATTGGCTCCTCTGTTGTTTCCCCGACTCAGACTGCAAGGAATCTGGGTGTGACCCTAGATAACAACCTGTCCTTCACTGCAAACATCGCTGCTACAACCCGCTGCTGCAGATACACGCTGTACAACATCAGGAGGATACGTCCCCTCCTGACCCAGAAAGCAACGCAACTTCTGGCCCAGGCTCTCGTCATCTCACGCCTAGACTACTGCAACTCCCTCCTGGCTGGTCTACCTGCATGTGCCATCCGACCTCTGCAGCTCATCCAGAATGCAGCGGCTCGTCTGGTCTTCAACCTTCCAACATTTTCCCACACCACGCCGCTCCTCCACTCACTTCACTGGCTTCCAGTAACTGCTAGAATCCACTTCAAGACAATGGTACTAGCGTACCATGCTGTGAATGGATCTGGCCCTTCCTACATCCAGGACAGGGTTAAACCGTACACCCCAGCACGTGCACTCCGCTCTGCATCGGCCAAACGGCTCGCTGCATCCGCACTGCGAGGGGGACCCAAGTTCCCATCAGCAAAAACACGTCGGTTTGCTATCCTGGCTCCAAAATGGTAGAATGAGCTCCCCATTGAAATCAGGACAGCAGATAGCTTGCACATCTTCCGACGCGGACTGAAAACTCATCTCTTTCGACTCCACTTCGAGCGATAGAATTACTAACAAAGAATTGCTAACAAAGCACTTATATACTAATAAAGGACTGGCTTATCTAAAGCCAGTTGAGTAGCACTTGAAATGTTTTGGCTCTATGATACCTGATGTACTTATATGATTCTGTTTTCTTCAAGTTTGTATCTTCCTGGTCGAATGCACTTATTGTAAGTCGCTTTGGATAAAAGCGTCAGCTAAATGCAATGTAATGTAATAATGTAATGTAAGACATGAAAAGGTGGATTTTGCATATAAAGTGACCTTTATGGTCTGTGAGGTAGAGGCTGACATACAAGGTGCAACCAGCTCACACACTGTAGGCAGTGCCATTTGGAGCAATTTAAAGCATCTTCCCAAGGACACAATGAGATGTTGGCTGCGGGGGACGGAGAGGGAACCACCAACCCACTGAATGGAGGGCTGACTATCTGACTCCTGAGACATAGCCAGGCTAAAAACTGTATTACAGCACTGAATAAGAGACCCAGGACAGAGGCCTGTAGTTGCTGATGGATATCTCCAAATCCTAAAAACAAAAGTGCATCAGATCAGATGTTATAGCTTCATATATTTGAGATAACATGTGTCCATAGTATTTCAAAAATGTAATGCTTCCTGAGGACATCGCCACAGCCAAACAGCAATTACACTGCACACTCACCTCCAATAGTTTACTTCATTGCAGTAAACCACATTAACAATTAACAACACGCATTTCAGTATTAATTTTAAACCTTTCATTTGCTTGTAACCTTACATTATTTAGTTTATTTTCACACATTTTAGCAATAATAACTTTCTTTGTCTTTGAGTTACTGTGATTGGGGGAGGTTACTTCCTGGTTCAGCAAAAGGTGTGGCTGAGGCAGCGTTTCTCAAAGTGTGGGGCGCAGAGATGTGATAGGTGGGTCGCGAATGGACGCGATGAACGGGAGATTTATTTAATTTATTTTTTTAAATACATTTTTTGGACCTCAGGCCGGAATCGAACCTGGGTCCTCGCAGGCGGTAGTGGACTGTTAAGGCCTCTACACACCGGCCCGACTTTGGGAGTCAGAGGCCGTCCGAAGCCGTCAGAGGCAGTCGGGCATTCGCGTCGCACTACTCAGGTTGGTGTGTCGTCTCTTTACGGCACATTTTCAACCCTCCCGCCTCCTCCCGCCTCCTCCCGCCGCCGATTCAACATGTTGAATCGGCGGCGGGAGGCCGCGGGAGGCCAAAGAACGTCGGGACAAATCAATCACTCTGATTGGCTGTTCAGCTTAGCGAATCAGTGCATCAGAAGTGAAGCGGAAGTGAGGGACCAAAACAAACGATAAGAAGGCACACACAGACGGCTAATCTTCCTCATTTTCATCTCACCCGGACGCAAGAGTTTCTTTTTTATCATGACGGCATGGAATGAAGAAAGTGAAGACCAACTGATCAGGCTGTGTTTGTTTGTTTATATTACTAAGTCTGTTCTTCTTCTCTCGGTGTATAAAACGCAGTCTGTCTTCCGGTTGTTGCCTCTTTTGAATGACGAATACACACTACCGCCGCCTGCTGGTAAGGAGAGTTATTGCCACTCGTCGGCTGAAGTATTTGCGGTGTGTTCGTAGGCGGGCGGCTTTATCCGACGAAGCCAACGAAGCCTGACGTAGCTGACTAAAAGTCGGGACGCCTTCGGTACGCGTTCTTTGGTCTCAGGTTGGTGTGTAGAGACCTTTACAGCCAGAGACTCGCAACGGCGGTGGACTTTCACAGCGCCGCTGCGCCGGGCCCGCCTATGAAGGTAGATATGGTGCAAAATGCGAGAGCTTGTAAAACCTGATGTGAGCACTTGCAGAAAAAAAATCTTAGCTTGTGTGCATTCATTTACACTTGTATAAAAATATCCACGTATCTGTGAACCAAATTTGAAGTTGAAGAAGAAAAAAAAAAGTTTTGTAGCTTGTAGAAAAAAAATGAACTTAGTGATGAAATGTTCACTTGCAGAAAAATATATATTTTTAAAATATATTTTCCATTACAACTGCAACTTGGTTATTACAACCTCTCAAATCAGTCATTACAACTTCACGAGTCTGCTCTGTGGCATTATAAATCGACGAATCTGCGGCCTTGACTTTTGCTACACTTCTTGCGATGAATGTGTCGCAAAAGTAATTTTCACCTGTAGATGTGGGGGAGGGAGGGGGGTTGGAGCGAAGGGGCGGAGCTATCAGAACGACGAGGCGCAAGCTCGGTCAGTCCAAGCGGCAAACTCTGGGGCAGAGCCAGGACGCCAATAAGGAAGTGCCACAAACTGTAGTTTATCTATTGGCCGATAGGCGATGACTGCAGAAAGGATCAATTTCCATAGACCCCCATGTTAAAAGGCCCAACTTTACAGCCGAAATAAACATGTTTCTACCCCTGGATGCAATGAAAATTATTCAGGATATAGTTAGATTCCACCTTCATGATTAGGAATTGTTGAGTGAATTGTTTTATAACATGACCCTTTTATTTATATTAGGTCTTAAAGTTTTTGCATAAATTAGGGCGTGGTCACATTGAGTGACAGCTCTGTCAAGTGACTGCTGCTGTTAGCTTCTTGTCTCTCTGCTAGCTGCCCCGTGAAGCTACAGAGACTCTGCCTGCTCAGTTCATCCAGGGAACACAACTTGACCCCGGCCGTGTTTGTTTGTTCTTCATGCTTATATATCGGACTATTGTGACTCGCTCTGCGGTTAAAACAGACGGTGCATGAATGCGGTTTTTGCGGTAAGTGAAATTCGAGTACTTATTTTTGTGTTTATGATTTTAATCAGCTACGTAATGAATGTTAAGGCTTGGGTTAGCGTGTAAGCGAGTGGTAGCTACATCTGTGCTAACGATGCTAATCGTAGCCTCCAAGTTAAAACCATAGACTGTATATATAAAGGTTAAAACGAAATAGACAAGTGTTAAGCGTTAAGTGGGATAATACTGTAGCGTCTCGCTACAGGAACACAGGGAGGCTTGGTTTGTCCTTTATCCGGGAGTTTATTATACAGATCACAGGTTACTGTTGGCTGTAACCACGCCAAAACAATCCACTAACCCTGTCGTATTCTCACTCTCCGTCACATACCCCCCTAGTTCTTCCCTAGCATTTCGCGTATCTCCCTCCAAGAACCTCCCTCCTCCAGCCCCAACCAACCAGACAACACTCTCCCACCCAAACCCACAGCTACAGGTCACAAGAACCGTCCATCAAAACAGTGGCACGTTCACTGACACTCTGTAAAATGCAAACAAACTCTGAACATCAAACACATCAAACACATCAAACATCAACATTATAACCAGTCAGTTACAATACTGTAGAACAAACGGCTTCTGTTTGAGGTTGATAAAATAAGGTCATCCTTGTAACTTAGAGAGATATTTTATTATGTAGGTAGGAACTGTATGCATCGCTAAGGTTAATTTAAATCCGAGAATAAGTTATATTGTTTGTACACATGGTTCTTTACATATATATCTGTTTGTTTAAAGTGTCCAGGTGATGCAGACAGGCTGGACCAGAGAGTGAGAGACAGAACTGGACTCCTCACAGCAGTGAACTTCAGCACAAAGACTCTTTTTTCATACTGTACAAAGAATCAAGAAACATATTGGTTTAAATAAATGAAGTATTGACTTTAATACACTGATATACATTCCATTAAACAATACTAAATACTAGATCACCTACACATCAGTGAAGTTGAGGGTTTTTTCCATGCAAAAAGTTCCATTTAGATGTTAACAAGCAATATGACTTTGTCAGCTTTCTAATTTAATGTATTGAAGGCAAAGCTATTTAACACATAGTGAGAACTGCTATTATTTATCTCTCAATATTGTCTTTAAAAAATGTTATTATTTCAGTGAGCCAACAGAGCAAGCTTCTACAGTTGCACTAAGTTTTGATAACAGTTGAATATTATTTTGATAATAAATATATTTCAATGTTGATGAACTTCATACTGTTCATTCATAATCTGATTGTCTTTGTAGCTCACTGTTGAAATAAAAAAAAAACATTACAATTACAAAATAATTATATCTACAGCCCCTAAACACACAAACACACCTCTTTCATAAATAACACACTTGTTCTGCAATAATATGTTTTATGTTTCCTGTAATTTTGTTAGGAAAGGACATGCCTGAAAGACACGACTCAACATTTTCTCCTTCTCTGAGGGTCAAGAAGAACATCCAAGAGGAAAATGAAAAGCTGATGTTATGAGATGTTAAGACCAGTACAGGACATTCACTAAGAAACTACTTTTATTGTGAAAACACAGTCAGCTGATCGAATGCACCTATTTCCACATCTACACTCCATCAGCTGATTATTTCTATTTGCCTCACTTTATGAGCTTCACAACATGTACCTTGTACCGCAGAGTTTGCAACGTCACAAATAAATGGGGCCAATCTTCAGTCAGATGTGAATGTGTAATCTAACATTTTCAGTAAGAATAATGGACAAAAGGAGTGCAAATACAAATACAATTTATTGAAATGTGAACCAAAAGTTAATCAAAAATGTTTTAAATAAAAAGCACATAATAGACAGAAGGTGTAAACCTATTAAATGTATAAGTAAACACATTTAGTCAAATCAAGTGACAGACTAGGCCTGAGCAGTTGGTATCGGCTATGCCCAGCATGGGCTCCTCCATCAGGCCTGGTCCTCCTCCATCAGGCCTGGTCCTCCTCCATCAGGCCTGGTCCTCCTCCATCAGGCCTGGTCCTCCTCGCAGAGGAAAGACCCTCAGTTCTCTCAAAACCAACAGACAGGACGTCCATCACACGGAGGTTTCTCCCTGAAGTCTCTGCAGCTCTCTGGACACCACGCTGTCTCAATCCGTCCACACTGAATATGAGAGGGGAAAAATGAAAATAATAAATGCTAGACAATAAGAAATATAAAAGTGAACCGTTGAGTTGCTCAGTTTTTTTAGATTGTCAATACTATTACTGTATATCTAATATCTCAGGTTAAGAGGCACCTTCAAATAAAGATTGGTCTTTAAAGAGCAACTTGCAGGTTTTTTTTTTTTACTAGATTTATGCTTAACCTTCCCTTAAAATTACAATTAAAAAAGTTAATGCAGGATTTGATATGTTTTACAAGACATAAGGGCAATAATTCAGAGGGGAAAGGAGCCGTTTTGAGCTCTGCTACTAAAAACTGCTTTTTTTTAACGTCATACGTCAAACGCGTCATATTACGTCACATGGGGGAGCAACTTTCTCGGACTCCTTCTCTGCCCAATCCGCGGTAGTAGTTTGTAGTTGGTTTGAGCGGTTGTGATTTAGTGAGCTGGTATTTTTTCGGTAATTTTACATTGCATTTCACCATTTGTAATCATGGTGAGCTTGAGTTTGTGCAGGTTGCACAAACTCCAGCGTGTCAGGACATCGAGTCCACAGTTTCCCTAACAGGAAAAGGACCGGAGCTAGCTTTCGTTCCTGGGTGCGTTGTGCGAGGTGCATCCACCTCCCTGCAGCACATACTCTGCACAGCTGAGGCCTATCAAACAAAACGTTTATCAGGAAACCGTATTACATCTCTCTCCCCCCCTTCATTCCTCTCTCCCCCCATTCATTCCTCTCTCTCTCCCCCCCTTCGTTCCTCTCTCTCTCCCCCCCTTCGTTCCTCTCTCTCTCCCCCCCTTCGTTCCTCTCTCCCCCCATTCGTTCCTCTCTCTCTCCCCCCTTCGTTCCTCTCTCTCTCCCCCCCTTCGTTCCTCTCTCCCCCATTCGTTCCTCTCTCTCTCCCCCCCTTCGCTCCTCTCTCTCTCCCCTCCGGTACACAGCACCGTAAGACGTAGTGTGGAGTTGCATTAGGTAACGCTGTGGTGGCTGTACTCCTCCAGCCGTCTCCTTTGTGTTTGTTTGTTTGTTTCCCCCTGTCTGTGTTGTTTGTGTGGGCGTGGTGGCTGTCACTCCTGGCTCCCGGCTCAACCTCCACCCACCTGCTGCAATCAGCTGTGCACCCTCCCCGACTACACACCTGCTTTCCATCAAGCCATTTACAACGGCATATCAATGGAGGCTCCACAACCTTTCTCCGCCAGATCGTCCTGCCAGTAACGTTACTATATTATCAATACTACTTTAGTTATAGCCTGATATATGATAGCTAACTTTACAATGTTGTGATGTGACCGACGTTAGCTAACATTAACTGTAGCTAACGCCGGTCACTCACCAAGACAGCTGCCCTGTTCTCCACTGGTTCTCCTCACACCACAGCTCCCTTTCTCGCCGATTGCCGTTATTTCTTCTAATCCTTGGCTGCTCCTGGTCTCTTGTAAGCCTAGCAGGCTCATAATTATATGGTTGTGGTCCGTCATATGCATTCGAATATTTATTTTCAACCTCTTCCGTGTCAAAACTAGCATTGTGATCCATGTTTATTACTACGTTAGACCGGCCGCTCTCCCCCATGTGACGTCACACGTGGGAGGTCACGTGGGGAGGCTTTTTTTATGCGGAAGTAAAAATGTCTTACAAAAACGACGCCAGATGTCACTGTCGTGTATATTTATGTATATTTTTGGGAAAATCTAGTGTATACATCATTTTCCTACACATTTATTCACTGGTTTCTCTAACCTGCAAGTTGCTCTTTAAATAAATGTTGTCTTTTGAATTGTTTGTCTAAAGTCAAGGATCTAGAACTGGTACTTGTAGTTTTAATGATACAGTCTGTTTATAATGCTGTTTGGAGGAGGCATCACAGGTAAGAGCACTAACTAGCTACCATCACATGTACCTTAGCTTGACTTAAATGTATTAAACGTATAATTAAGTGATGGCAAAATATAAATAACTAATGTCATGCAAACATATTAATATTTGCTTGATTCCAGTGTTGAATTTAGCACAATTGCATACAAACGTCAAGGGATTTTAAGATTCTGAAGTCTTCGTTCTAAATAGAAAATAGCATGGATAATTTACAAAGGCTTTAAAAACACAGCAGGAGCCCAAGACAATTATAAAACTTGTCATTGTTTCAGTACAGTTAAATTGGTTTTATTTTCATAAACGGTTATCAACCGTTAGTGCCAAAGCAGTAGGCTATAATATATGAATTACTGCTGTATAGACTACAACCACTACTTGTTTAGCTAGCATAAACTCAACAAAGCTAGCGTTAGCTGGCTAACTGACGTTATTTTGCCGCTAAACTGCACGATATAAAACGGTGGTCTTCAAAGTGGATTTAATCCTTAATCACAATAATAATATTCAAAGTAATACTGGGGAAGTAATGGGCAAAACTTACCGTTGATTGACGCGCCATGTCAGCGGACTGGTAGCGACACGGACCTTAGCCCCGCAGTCATCCGGTTCGACCTGACTATGGCTGTGACAGTGTGACTGACCCGAGCCTCGTCGTTCTGATAGCTCCGCCCCTTCGCTCCAACCCCCCTCCCTCCCCCCACATCTACAGGTGAAAATTACTTTTGCGACACATTCATCGCAAGAAGTGTAGCAAAAGTCATGGCCGCAGATTCGTCGATTTATAATGCCACAGAGCAGATTCGTGAAGTTGTAATGACTGATTTGAGAGGTTGTAATAACCAAGTTGCAGTTGTAATGGAAAATATATTTTAAAAAGATATATTTTTCTGCAAGTGAACATTTAATCACTAAGTTCATTTTTTTTCTACAAGCTACAAAACTTTTTTTTTTCTTCTGTGACTTCAAATTTGGTTCACAGATACGTGGATATTTTATACAAGTGTAAACAAATGCACACAAGCTCAGATTTTTTTTCTGCAAGTGCTCACATCAGGTTTTACACGCTCTCGCATTTTGCGCCATATCTACCTTCATACCGCCGGAGCCTCGCAACGGCGGGTGTTTGCGGCGGCGGGTGCGGTACCGGTGTCAGTACCATATCGGCTCGGGTACCATATCGGCTCGGGGTCACATCCGTCGCTTACCAAAGACGTCACACATTGGCTGTAGTACGGCAACTCAAGAGGGCCACCATACACGGTCAAATTCCGAACATTTAAACATAGCCTACACTTCATTCTTTACTTTGTCCGTTATTATATGTAGAAGATATTACTTTTTTCTCCGTCATGTTGTTTCCATAGGAACAACTTCAAACAGGAAGTTTAAGACATTTAAGACACTGCAACGAAAGTTGGAATTCTAACACTGGAGCTTGTTATTATTTAACTTGATCATTCTGCTTCAGTTTGTGGGCTACAGCCAGTTTATGTTAGCAGCACGTTAACAGCTTCATCCTCTGAACGTGTGTACTGTCTGTTCAAAAAACTGCAGGAACCCAGAACAGACAAAAAACATAACCCCCTTCACATCTCAACTATAGTAACAGGTCCCCGATATGACCAGTGATGATACCTGTATTAAGCACCTTGCAGATCGCTTCTCTGATTGTTTTATTGCACAATAAAATCATGTATATTAACTTTCTCTTCTATGCATTTCAGTTATTCATTAACATTCTTTAATTAACACTTCGCTTTCCTGACACAGTTCCACTAACATACATTCACTGTCAGTTACCCCTTTCTGTGATAAACACATATTTCACTTGAATTTCACATTCAGTAGACATTTATTGTACCTTAAAAACATTTTTCCACAGTATTAAATACTACTCTTCTAAAAACTTGAAAGTAGCATAGTAGCCCTTTAAACTGTCATGTCGAGCATTAACTGCAAGTCACTGAAATGCGTAAACTGGAGAATAATTATGTTACAAGTATTACAGAAAACATATCCAAGTCTAACAAACATCCAGTATTAACCTTACTGTTTTTTACTAACAGTAACCAACTAATAATTTTCATAAAGTGCATATTTATTCCAATATATATATATATATATATATATATATATATATATATATATATATATATATATATATATATATATATATATATATATATATATATATATATATGTAATAAAACGTAATGCACAATGGTACACAGTATCCAAACTCTTTAGGCACTGGTCAGAGGCATTCATGTAAAGCAGATCACCAGAATCCAATACTGGTAAAAACGTTGCAGAGATCAAATGTTTCCTTGTCTGAAAGGAGAAACCTCATTTTAAAACAACATTTTCAGTGTGTGACTTGAAAGATAAGTTCTGATCAATAATAAAACCTAGATATGTGTATGTAGTGACCCTTTCAATGTCAATGTCAGTCCCTTGAACAGTACAAATGTTGGGGAGAAAAGAAGTTCAGTTTTTGCCATTTGAGAATACCATGAGTTTGGAGTTGTCTGCATTTAATACTAACTTGAGTTGAGATAAATGGGATGGAATAACATCAAAGGCAGACTGGAGGAAATCAAGACTTTGCTCTATAGAAGAGGATGAACAATAAATAACAGTATCATCTGCATAAAAATGGAAAGCAGCATTTGATAAATGATTAGTCCTAATATGGATCCTTGGCGCACACCCTTTCAAATCAAATCATTCAAATCAAGTTTTATTTATATAGCACATTTATAAACGATTTTTGGTCGAGCCAAAGTGCTGTACAAATAATAAAAATACCCTACAGTAAAGACATTTTACAGCTAATACAACAACACAGTTTGTTCAGAATATCAGTATGAGAAGAAAACGACACCCTCTGTCCTTAGACCCTCACATCGTACAAGGAAACACTTCCGGACAAAACCCACAGTTTAAAGGGAAAAATGGGAGAAACCTCGGGGAGAGCAACAGAGGAGGGATCCCTCTCCCAGGACGGACAGACGTGCAATAGATGCCGTGTGTAAATCGAAGAGATAATACATTTACAACATAGGTAGACCGAATGTTAGCAGCATGACGAGACCCAGGCAGGACCGCAGAGACAGGTTCAGCCACAACCCGAGGTCCACGACTTAATCCAGAACTCAGGATAGAGGATCCAGGATGTGGTACCACAGCAAGAGGATCAGCCTCGACTCTGGATCCCGGCGTCGATATAGACACAAAAGAAGAAAAATTTGGCTGGGTTAATCGGAACATGAGAATACACAGACACAGACAGACAGAAGGAAGAACAAGCTCAAACTGTCTCACTCTTTTTCAATGTACACATACAACACATTTCTGTAGATCAATAATCAGTCAGTCCAAAACTCCCACCCATTTCTTCACGTCTTCCCGAATAGTGAACCAGTGGTAAGTTGCCAAAACCTTCTCGGTGGTGCGCCTTATCCCTGCATGACCTCCGGAACCCAGGTTATCGTGGCACTCCTTCAGGACATTGATCACCTGGTCCTTGGTGCACACAACCAACCTCTCATTGTCCTTGCACAGGTAGTACAATTCTCCAGCTGGCACATCAGGAACAAAAAAACAATCATTTAGAAGTGTGTAGAGATGAAATTATGACTAAAAGCTGTTCAAGAAATCCAGTGGCCTTGACAATTTGCAAATAGGGTTTAGACCAGGGGTCTCCAACCTTTCTTCATCTGAGAGCTACTTTGAAAAAATGAAAGTGGCCAAGAGCTACTTGCATCACATCGCTTACATTTATTCAGATAGCCCTCATCAGTTGAATTAAGCTACTTTTGTACACGTGTGAAATTGCAATACCTAAACTTATCAAAAATCTTAACTTCACGTCAAGGTCCAAGAAAACGACAATTTCTCACATATTATTATGGCCCACGTAGTGAGTACATCACTGAAAATTCACATAAATGTCCAAGGAAAAAAGACAATTTTTTCACTTCTTATTATGGCCCACAAAGTAAATACATCGCCTTAATCACCACCTTACAAGCATCTTATGGCACATGTGTAAAATAAGTGCATTCACTCTTTTTCACAGTCAGTGAGAGGACTGGCACTGCATGGAGTCCACCATAGAGGGGTCTGCTGGACCCACTTAGGTTCACTCTAATAGAGTCATTTAAATGTTCATCAGTCAGTCTTGTTCTGTATTTAGATCTCATTCATGTCAGAAAAAGCTGCTTCACAATGTAGAGCCCAATAAAGCAGACCTTTCCAGTGCTGCTTGGTGATGTTCTTATAGTTTTCTGGGTCTACAAGGCTCCAGAAATGTTGTGAGTTTTGCTGAGACTCAAGCTGAACATGATTTTGGAGATTTATAACCTCCATCTCCATCTCCACAGGATTGACACTGAACAGTTCAGCCATCTTTTTCTTCTTCGTCTTGACATTAAATTATAAACCATAATAAATCCATTCTATAGGTCTAGCCTCTCTATATCTGTGTGTGAAATTGTTCCATCCTCAAAAACTAATACTTCTGCAGTCTAGCTGCAGCTTCTTGCAATGGTCTTCTGTTAAAAAAAAGACACTGAATGTCCTGAATGTGGCATCACTAACATGACTTGAGTCTGAACACAGCAGACAACAGGAGTATTTACAACAGCATTATAAAAACTAAAATACTGCATGTGGGTGCACACTTACATTCTCTGTCTTACTGTTACATAAATCCCATGAATGTATGAGATTAAGTTAGCTTCATCATATCTCAATCAGTGATTAAGTGAATAATAACGTTTCTATCAGGTTACTATCAGCCTGTCACTCATTATTTTTCAGGAGGGGGCGGGGTTTGGAGGAACGGAGGAGACGGTGATCGCGGAAGCTTTCCTCCTGCCTTCACAAACTTTACACACGTATTTATCAACTGAAAATAGCAAGAGGACATTCATACTCTGCAATCCAAGACTTGATTAAATCCACCAGAAACCTGACATGGTGCTAACGCGAGCATTTTTTATAACATAAATCCATGTGTGTCTGAGCCGCAGCGACACGGACTGATTCAGGTGCATTTATTGTCGTCGGATTTTTTCTACACAGTCTGTGAACCGCGAGCGGCGAGCTACTGAAAAGCTGACCGCGAGCTACCGGTAGCTCGCGATCGACGTGTTGGAGACCCCTGGTTTAGACGTAACAACTACAGTAATAGTGTGTATACTAATGAAAAGAAAAAGGAGAAACAAGCTGTGGAGTCCTTGCAATTTACTGAAAATGTTGGAATTGCAATATGATAAACCATTAGAGGTATGATCACTTTTGCACCAAAAAACACCATTAGATAAATAGATAGATATATACTTTATTGATCCCTAAAAGTAAAGGGAAACATATTATATGAGATATAAACAATATAAAAGATTAAGGATAATTTAAATGTTCTAAAAAACTACAAAATACTTCAGTTAGGCCTAGTAAGTAGCAGGAATATGTGCTTACACTATAGGAGCAAAATCATGATGATGTCACATGTACAGGGGGTTTATACCTCATAATAAAAACGTATGTTCGTGACTTAACAATGGTCTTATTCTAACTGTTACTTACATTTGATCAGGTATTTCTTTGAAGCCTTCCGAATTGCCGCCTTCCTTGCATCAGGATGTTTAGCGGCGATGGTGAGATCATGGTAACCACCACTGAGCACATAGAGCTTTATCTCTGTATAATAACTATCCATTTCTGTCAAAGTTAAGAACAAAAGAAAATATTGTACTTTACCTATGGCGCAAAAATGTCGTATATATACACATTTAATACATACTTATTTTTAATAATCTATTATATTGTGTTATTTCAAGATGGAAAAATTATCTTTTTGATAATATATAATATATAAAAGTATATCGTATTAATATATAATATATGATTTTTTGATAATTTACAACATAATCAAATATAAAAATCAAAACGAAATAAGTAAGTATTAGGGCTACTGTATACTGGCACTTGTAAGCATTAACTTTAATTAATTTAAACAGAACAAAAGAACATATTTTACTTTACATGTGGCGGGAAAATATCTTATATTCTTCTTACCGTCTCCTTTTCTCTCTCTCTACCTACTGTCGTTCGTCTTTGATCAGACCCGCGGTATACCCTAGTCAGCGCCCCTAGTTACACCAATCAGCGTGCGAACGCGTGAACGCGTGATCGCGTGACGTCATTGGTAAGCGACGGATATGACCCGACGGATATGACCCCGAGCCGATATGGTACCCCAGCCGATATGGTACTGACACCGGCACTCACGGGGACGGGCTGCCCGTCTTCACGGATCTGACTGGCGGGGGGAGAACATCTCTCCGCCAGGGACGAGAGGGCGAATCCCGCCTCCTCCCTGTATAATGCACAGATCACTACGTTTTCTAATAAGAATGAGGTTGATCTGTATCCAAATCTAAGTGTCTTTTGTTTCCACAAATGCTACACTTACACACAATGGCCGTGTCTCAATTCAGGGGCTGCACCCTTCGGAGTACGCAGCCTACGCGGTCCACGGAGGACCCAGCCCACGTAGACCGGGTAGGCTGGACTGAGCGGCCTACGAAATGAGACTGTCTAGCCTACGGAGCGCTTCGTATTTACGTCACGTGATACGCGCTGTTCGGTTGCGCTGCTCCAGCAGCTTGCTAGCAAATTAGCTTACAAGCTAACTCAGCTGAAAAGGATCCAGAACATTTACTTTTTTACTTTAACCATTTTTTGGAGATCACCGTCGGCGATGAAATAAAGAGGACCATGGGCAGGTAAATACGATTAAGCTGTTCCTTTAGCCCCCAATAATGTTACATTAGTAAGTTAACAAGTAAATTATATATAGCTGATGTAATTTAATCATATTATTTCATATTTAAAATAAGTCTTAATTTTTCTGTACTAATAAAACAATGTTTTTTAAAATGAACAAAAGCATGTTGTATAGATTGATTCTTAACAATATTAGTGTTCTAATCTTAATAGCTATTATAACAGTTTATATTCTCCTTCTTCCCCTAAACCAGCCCAGATGATGTCCCACTGACTCCAGATCAGCACCCCCCGCTCTGCTGAAATACACAATTAAACATTTTCTATGACCTATTTTTTGTATTAATAAAATTAAACTGAACTGAAGACAGTTGAATGACCAAGAGATATCCTATTATTCCACTGCTTATGTACACATGTTGGAAATAATGGTTAAAACCTCAGTTAATGAAATAAACAATGTGTTTAACAATTACTATTTTAATTTAATTTTGTATTTTCATCTTATCACAAAGTAGAGGTAAGAATATATCCATCCTCTCTCTGCAGCTTCATGTCTTCTATTATGAGAACTTTCATCATTGAGACAGAGGAAATCAATCATGTTATTTAACATCACCAGCAGTAACACAAATATCAGCAAAAGTGTGTTTATGGAGTTGTTTATTTGTATTATATGTGCAGCAAGTATATAGAAGCAGCTGTTTGGGGAATCAGACAGACTCAAGCTATAATCGTTAATATCTATTAAAGAAAGGACACATACAAAATGAAATTCTGAAACTAAGACACAAGTCTGTAGGACGGCAGTAAGCAGAGGTCTGGGTGGAGGATGTTCCTGATCGCCGTTTTGCTTTCTCCAGCACCACGGGGGGTCCAGGTGCAGCTCTGTCCTGATGATCCGCTGGGGTTAGGGGTCCTTCTCCAGCACCTCGGGGGGTCCAGGTGGATGGCAGCTCTGTCCTGATGATCCGCTGGGGTTAGGGGTCCTTCTCCAGCACCTCGGGGGGTCCAGGTGGATGGCAGCTCTGTCCTGATGATCCGCTGGGGTTAGGGGTCCTTCTCCAGCACCTCGGGGGGTCCAGGTGGATGGCAGCTCTGTCCTGATGATCCGCTGGGGTTAGGGGTCCTTCTCCAGTACCTCGGGGGGTCCAGGTGGATGGCAGCTCTGTCCTGATGATCCGCTGGGGTTAGGGGTCCTTCTCCAGCACCACGGGGGGTCCAGGTGGATGGCAGCTCTGTCCTGATGATCCGCTGTGCACTTTTCAGATTAGGGGTCCTTCTCCAGCAGATCCATTTCTCCAGAATTGTCCTAATTACAGAGAAAAACAAGAGATAAAGAAAAAAGTGAATTAATCATATTAAACACAGGGTTGCAAAAGTATTATTGCAAAATGTAACTAAGCATTTCAGACAAACAATCCTTAAAGGATTATTTAAAATGATGTACTGTTTTGGTTTTTAACTAAAGAGATGAAATGACAGTCACACGTGCATCCCTTTGACAGCACGGCACAAGCTAACATCAAGCTAAAGGCTGCTGTCTATTTGTGATTGTGTTATTATTATGGGATTAGGATAAATTAAATAAACTTTAACCTAAATAAAATGTTTATGTAATATAAATATAACTTATCTATAACAGAGCCAAGATCTCTGTATGACTTTAGTAAACTTCAGAATTGAATTAAAAACAAGTGTAAACAACAGTGCAGTACGTCCAGCTAGCTAGTTAGCGTCACTAACGTCACGTATTTAACCGTATTATTTAACGAAAATGTACGTTTTAATGCCCCTTGGGTTTGACGTGTGTGACGTTAGTTAATTTAAAGTAAGTTTAAAACCCAATACTCACATTTATTAGTGATTCCTCCGCTTGCAGCTGCTTTTAAATCCACTCTGCTGGGGAGACCGGACCGCCATTTCATTTGAAAAAAACTCACTCTTCCCTGCGCGCATTGCACCCTGGGATATGGTAGACCGCGCAGTGTACATCAGATGTATCCTTCAAATTGGGGAAAAGTAGGCCGCATTTGTGGGCCGCATTCGGAGGACTCGTCTTTTTTTTGAATTGGGACACCCTTCTTTCGGCGGAAGTGACGTATGCGGTCTACAAATGCAGCCTCCGAAGGGCGCAGCCCCTGAATTGAGACACGGCCAATGTTAACCGTACAAAATCCACATTCGCTGCGCCAGCTGTAGCTCCTGTAAAGGAGGTGGCTAGTGGGCATGCGCAGATGAGAGGGATGAACCGCAGGGAGTGCTGTCTAAAGGAAAGCACTATGCGGGTACGGGGGCATTATGGCCGGCGTATTACTGTCAGAGAACACACTACGCCTAGAGCAAAGACTCCAATTAATGCAGTTTACCGTAGTGGTGGTAAGAGCTGCATTATGGCGGAGCCCGCACTCACACAAGAGCGCGTGGCGGTGCGTTCAGGGACCTCAGTAGAACACACTACGCCTATAAAGACTCCGATTAATGCTGTTTACCGTAGTGGTGAAAACAGCATTATGGTGGAGCGTGTGCTCATACAAGAGCGCACGGCGGTGCGTTCAGGGACCTCAGAAATAATCGTCCCTTTCTGTGTCGACCCTCCATGGGCAAATCTTCCCTTCACGGGGAGTTTTGCGGCGGAACAGGTCACCAGCGAGTATCACAGCTTCATAGCTGCGGCCCCACAGCTGAGGGCTTGTCCATTAAGACAATGTTATGGGGAATGGAAAATCAGTTGTGTACTAACAAAGTGGATGGACAGGACGCTGAAACGGGGCTATTCACTCCAGTTTTGCAGCGTCCCACCTCCTTTTATGGGCATGCGAGAGGTAAATCTGTCTTCCCAGGAGGAGATTGGTTTCCTCTCAGCAGAGATTCAGGCTCTGGTGCAGAAACAGGCTGTGTCTGTTGTGCACCCTCAGCACAGAGAAAAGGGTCTTTATTCCATGTACTTCCTGGTTCTCAGCAAGACAGGGGAATTCAGATCTATTCTAGATCTCAGCAGCCTGAATCGCTACATTGGCTGCAGAAAATTTCGCATGTTAACTATAAAACAGTTAATGGGGCTTGTGCAGCCAGGCGATTGGTTGACCACCATCGACCTGAAAGACGCATACTTTCATGTGGAAATTGCTCCGGAGCACAGAAAATATCTGCGTTTTGCCTTCCAGGGGATAGCCTACGAGTACAACAGATTACCGTTCGGCTATTCCCTATCCCCACGCACGTTCAGTAAATGTGTGGCTACTGCGCTTCAACCGCTGCGTGCCCACGGCATGAGAGTTTTTATTTTACCTAGACGACCTCATAGTCATGGCCGGGTCCAGGGAACAGGCAATGCTTTGCACGGCACAATTGATCACACACCTAACCAAGTTAGGCTTTGCGATCAATTGAAAAAAGAGCACCCCCATACCTCACCAACAGGCGTTGTAGTTGGGAGTGGTGTTCGATGCAGGTGCGCGACGCGCCACCCTGTCAGAGAGCAGAAGTGCGTCCCTTCTCCGGGCGGTTCACAGGCTGCGACAGTGGGCGACAGTGACAGCTTTATCTGTCATGCAGACTTTGAGTCTCATGGCAGCTGCTCACATTGTGGTCCCGCAGGGGTTACTGCATATGCGCCGCCTGCAGAGGTGGTTCTCCACCCTGCGTTTGGATCCCAAGAGGCACAAACGGCGGCTGGTGACCATCCCCCCCTCAGTGGAGGGCAACCTCCGGTTTTGGGGGTCCCCGGATCACCTCCGGAGGGGGTCTCCACTGGGACGGGTGACCTCCTACATCAGTGTTCACGGACGCATCCAGAACAGGATGGGGAGGGACCTGCCTGAAGAGGGCTATAGGTGGGCGCTGGGCTCTAACAGAGTCTCGACACAGCAACCTCCTAGAGCTACGGGCAGTAGTGTTGGTCCTCCAGCATTTCATGCCCCTAATTCAAGGGAGACATGTAATGGTCAGGAGCGACAACAGCACCACAGTGGCTTATATCAACGGGCAGGGCGGAGTCCGCTCCGCCGCCTTGTTGGCCACAGCGGAGAGGCTGTGGTTATGGGCTTCAGAGATGGTGTTATCCCTGAGAGCCCTCCATATCCCGGGACTGGAGAACAGGGGGGCCGACCTCATGTCGAGGGGCGGCCCCCTGCCAGGCGAATGGACGCTTCGTCCGGGGGTGGTGAAGCAGATCTGGGCCCAGTTCGGGTGAGCGGAAGTGGATCTGTTCGCCAGCCGGCGCAACAACCACTGTGCCCTGTGGTTCTCCATGGCCCTGAGCGACGACCCGCCCTTGGGGGTGGACACGTTTGCACACGAGCCATGGCCAAGGAAGCTGCTATACGCCTTTCTACCGCTGCGTCTCATTCTCCCTCTCCTAGGGAGAGTGAGGCGAGAACGTCTGGCAGTCATCCTAGTAGCACCGGATCGCGTCGGGGCTCCGTGGTACTCAGAGGTGACACAGATGAAGGTGGGCCAGCCCTGGTAGCCCCAGTTCTGGGGGGTGATGTCTCAAGAGGCAGGTGCAATCGGGGCGTTACCCACTCTGGGCCGTCCTCTCCAGGCTTGGCTCCTGAGAGGGACAGGCTGAGAAAGGGTGGATTGTCTGACAGCATTATTCAGTCTATCCAGGCAGCTAGAGCAGGATCCACCACAGCCTGTTACAGGCCGAACTGGCTGGGATTCCAGCGATGGTTTGAGGAGCGGAGAATAGAGCCCCTATCTTGTGAGTTGGGCTCTTTTTTATCCTTCTTACAGTTATTGGTGGACAGGGGGCTTGCTCATTCTACGGTAAAAGTGTATGCAGCAGCCATCTCGTCCTGCCATGAGGGATTCGACGGCAGGTCAGCCTTTTCTCATCCACTGATGTTGCGGTTTTTACAGGGGGTCAGGAGGCTGCGCCCAGTAGTGTGCGCCTCCGCCCCGCAGTGGGACCTGCCGCTGGTGCTCGGGGCTCTGGTCACAGAACCATTTGAGCCTCTGGAGCTCTCCTCCCTGAAAGCACTGTCGTGGAAGACAGCGTTGCTACTTGCCTTAACGTCAGCCAAAAGAGTGTCTGAGTTAACCGCTCTGTCGGTGCACCCGAGCTGTTTACTAGAGATGGCAAATCCGGATCCTTTTACGGACTCGGAGTCTTCTGAGTCAGTCATTGAAGAGATCCGGATCATACGAGCCATTTGAGTCATATGAGTCAGCATCACCAAGAGCGTAGAAATCCTACCTGTGAAACCGAAAAGTTGTTGCATTTCACGAGCATATTAAACTAACGTTACATTAACCTCCGCTACACAGTGTATTTTGCTTTAATAAAAAATGTTCATCACAAAAAAAAAGGGTTATTTTGCGATTTGGCGAATCTGAGTCTGCTGTTGACTCGTGCATGACGACGAGTCTGCTGGATCTCTGGATCTGCTGCTATACGGTTACGGCTCTGAGTCCACACGAGTCTGCTATGTTTTGCACAGTGAGTCAGGATTTGCGAATCTGAGTCTGCTGTTGACTCGTGCACAATAGCCGCGGGAAGTAGGGGTTTCACCAACTACTCGACTAGTCGACTACTTCTACCACTAGTCGGCGCTGTAGGCCCTAGTCATCTAGTCGGGAACAAAATGGAGGCAAACGTGGGAGATGAGGATGCCGACATTGGCGCTGAGGTGCTGCAAAATGCTACAGCAAAACACGCCCGACATTCAGGGGTCCTCATTTTATGCGCAAATGCGCCGCACCTATGCACTCTACAGTTTCAGTTTTAGCTCCGGCGCTAAAAGTTCACGAGCGTGCTCCACTAGCACCCCCTCTTTGAACAGCTGTTTGGACCTCATTTCGAGAGCAACAAGAAAACACGGGTCAACAGTGGCGCGGATGAGCTACAGGATTACTGCCAGCAGACACCCCATATCCCCACAATGGATAACCCTCTGAAGTGGTGGGCACAAAACGCGAACCGCTTCCCCCGTTTAGCCAAGCTTTCCAGGAGCTACCTGGCTACACCAGCACCCCAAGTGAACGGATGTTTTCCCTGGCAGGCACCACTGTCACCCGACAGCGGTCAAGCCTCCTTCCCTCACATGTTGATGCTTTGGTCTTCCTTAACGCAAACCAAAAAACCTGGAAGGGTGGACATCCTTATCGAGGAGGACAGTGACAGCGAGTAAAGTGTTGCGCAATGCGCACTGGATTTATGTTGCATTTATGTTCTTAACAGAGTTTTGCAGTAGATTTGGTGAGTCCAGTTACTGTTTTTTTATTTAAAGTGCTTGTGACACCATCCCACCTATTGTTGTGCAATGCAATGTTGGGCTACTAGTCATCTCGAACCATCAGTTTAAAAATGAATTTGCGATACCGTATTGATAAATATCAATAATTTCGAATATCGCGGGAAAAGTCCATCACTCAGTTTCCTTTTTCGGGACGAAGGCGGAAGTGCGTCACAAAGGGCCATATTTATTCTGCTCCCATTGAGCCAGACAGGGACAGAAGGGATTTGTCACGCGTAGAGATGGTTCGACGATGCGTTGTGTCTGGCTGTTCCAATACAGCAAATGAGGAACTTAACAGCATACATAGCTTTCCAACGGATGTAAAGCGTCAGCGCACATGGGAGAAAAACGTGCAGAACACAAGGGCTGGCTGGTCTGTGATGAACCCCACATCGACCTACATATGCAGCGCCCACTTTCTGTCCGAGAATTTCGAGGAAAGGCCTTTGTTGATGGCTGAAACTGGGATTGATTTTTCGCGAAGACAGATTCTGAAGCCGTCAGCAGTGCCTACTCTCTTGACTATGCTCTCAGTAAACACGAATGCAGCACAGCTCATGCAATAGCTATGGAGAGAAATACAAACTACAGACAGTGCGTGAAAACTGACCATGGATCTATCCTTTAACGCCCACATAAAATCTATTTCAAGGACCGCCTACTTCCATCTACGTAACATTGCAAAAATCAGGCATATCTTGCCTCAAAACGATGCAGAGAAACTAGTCCATGCATTTGTTACTTCAAGGCTAGATTATTGTAACTCTCTATTATCAGGGTGTACCAAGAAGTCAGTTAAGTCGCTTCAGCTGATTCAAAATGCTGCAGCATGTGTACCAACCAGAGTTAGGAAAAGGGACCACATTACTCCTGTTCTGGCTGCCTTACACTGGCTCCCTATAGAACATAGGTTAGAATTTAAAATTCTTCTTCTCGCCTACAAAGCCCTTAATGGGCAGGCGCCATCTTACCTTAAAGAACTCATTATACCCTACTGTCCTACTAGGGCATTGCGTTCCAAGAATGCAGGGTTGTTGGTTGTTCCTAGAGTCTCTAAAAGTACAATGGGAGCCAGAGCCTTTTCTTATCAAGCTCCACATTTGTGGAATCAGCTTCCAGTTTGTGTTCGGGCGGCAGACACCCTATCCGTTTTTAAGAGTGCGCTTAAGACCTTCCTTTTTGATAAAGCTTATAGTTAGGGCTGATTAGATTCAGCCCCTAGTTTAGCTGCTATAGGCTTAGTTTGTCGGGGGACACTTTACTTTACTTCTTCCTTCTCTCTGTCTGTACCTGTGTACTCTCATGTTCCGAATAACCCAGCTTCCCCAAATTTCTTTTTGGTGTCTATCTACGCCGAGACCCTGAGTCGTGGCTGATCCTGTTGCTGTGGTCCTGAGTCCTGGATCGCGAGCCCTGGATCTTGAGTCGTGGCTGTGCCTGTTGCTGTGGTCCTGGATCATAAGTCCTGGATGGATATCCTCGGTGATTCATCTTCTTATTATAGACACATGCATTTCCAAACATTTGGACTACCTATGTTGTAAATGTATTATCTTCTCAATTTACACACGGCATCTATTGCACGTCTGTCCGTCCTGGGAGAGGGATCCCTCCTCTGTTGCTCTCCCTGAGGTTTCTCCCATTTTTTTTCCCCTTTAAACTGTGGGGTTTTTCCTTTTTCTGGAAGTTTTTCCTTGTACGATGTGAGGGTCTAAGGACAGAGGGTGTCGTATTGTCTACTGATATTCTGTACAAACTGTGAAGTCCACTGAGACAAATGTAACATTTGTGATATTGGGCTATATAAATAAACATTGATTGATTGATTGATTGATCCTCCATCAACTACTCAACCCAGAGGGCCGACAGGGAGAGATCATTGAGAAAAATCGGGAACACAGGTAAAGTTTTACTGACATCATTCTCACATACAAATCAGCAAAGCTTCTGTGTGTGAAACAGTATCTGCTTTAGTATGAAACGTACCTTCAGCTCATGAAATCAGAAGGAAGTAGACAATGAAAATAAATAAAATAGTTTACAAACCATTCCACATTGTTCAAGCGTTGTAGATCGAGAGGTATCTCGCGATCGTCGGGGGGGTTGTCGTCTCCACTGTCCGACTCGGAGTTAATTTCATCCGATTCAGAGGCATATGGTTCGAATCTGTAGGGCATATAGTCAATATCGTCTACGAGGCTATCACTATCAGATGCTTCATCCTCATATGAGCTCTCAGACACATTCAAAATTAAACTACAATCGCTGTCGGAGCTTGCTGCTGTGTGCGCCATCGTTTGTTTGCATACAGATACTGGACTCCGGAAGCGTTTGTGTTCCCTCTGTGACGCGGCACACCTTTTCGCGGGAGTTTAAGAATCCCAGAGCAGACCCAGAGAAGATCCAGAATATGGTCACATTGAAGGGCAGATTAACGGTTATCAAAGTACAAATTTTCAAAAATCACTTCAGTAACGGTTTCAAGGGGACATTATTTACTGAAATTAATGGTTTGGATGATGGGGGAAAACCGTGTCACAAGCACTTTAATCAGCCATGTAACCCATGTAACCCAAATTAAAATGCTGCTTTGTTACAGTGTTTAACGTAACTGTATGCATTGCAATACAAAATACAGTTTTACACCTCTCTTTGTGTCTTTATTATGACGTAACAACTTGTCGACTAGTCGACTACTATTTTGAAAAACTTGTCAACTAGTAAATATTGGTAGTTGTGAAACCCCTAGCGGGAAGTAGGGGTGCTGGAGGCGGGGCTACGAATGGTGTACATTTGAAAAACTTCATGTTACTGTTGTTGAAATCTCCCCACTTTTGTCCGCACCCCCTAAATAAAATGACTTCCCAGTTCCCGCGGCTATGCTCGTGCATGACGAGTCTGGATCTCTGGATCTGCTATGCGGTTACGGCTCTGAGTCGCCATGAGTCTGCAAGAAGTGAAGGAAATTCCCTTGATTCAGTGAGTCAGGATTTGCGAATCTGAGTCTGCTGTTGACTCGTGCATGATGAGTCTGCCTGGATCTCTGGATCTCTGGATCTCTGGATCTGCTACGGTTACGGCTCTGAGTCCGCACGAGTCTGCAGGAAGTTTCACTGATCTGCGTCCACTCCCCTGAGCCAAACGATAACTTCTGGCAGCTATCCTACTTGCTAAAGGCTAGGCAGATGGACTGGGGTACGTTGTAATGTGATTTTACATGTTATAAGGAGAGTAGCGAGTGACGCAATTTATAGTTTCAATTTGTACGTCACCAGGTGTAGGACTCAAAGGACTCGGGTTAATCGAGAGGGGAGACTCGTCACGACCAGCTCATTACTAGGATCCGGTTTAATGATCCGGATGAATCAGGACTCACCCATCTCTACTGTTTACTGATTCGGGGTGACCGGAGCGGGGCGACACTCAGACCGAACCCCTCCTTTGTGCCCAAGAGCCTAAGGAGTGCGTTCAGGTCGAGAGCTATTCAGTTGGGGGGTTTCAGTCTTCCACCCCATGGTGGGGCTAGGGAAGCTAAATTACACCTCCTCTGCCCGGTGCGCGCATTAGCATGTTATGTAGAGCGCACAGCTACCCTGAGACGCACTGAACAGCTGTTCGTGTGCTTCGGGGGCGGGGTGAATGGAAAAGCTCTGTCCAAGAAACGCCTGGCAGGCTGGCTTTGTGGAGGCATTGCACACGCCTACGAGCAGGCAGGGAGAGCCTGCCCCGCGGGGGTCCGTGCGCACTCCACACGAGCTGTGGCTGGATCAACAGCTTTATTCAACGGTGTGAGTGTGGAGGATATATGCACGGCGGCATCTTGGTCAACGCCAGGCCCCTTCATAAAGTTTTATCTCTTGGATATGTCTGGCTCTTTCTCAGCGTCTGTGCTTGCTGGGGCAACACAGGACTGGTGAGGAGAGGGGGGGGCTGTGGGTCAGTGGGCATCTGACCCCCTCCCCGGGCGTAAATGCGCTTACATTTCTCCGGACCCCTGGAGGGTGACGCAATACGCTATGGGCCCT
Organism: Dissostichus eleginoides; assembly: GCA_031216635.1. Classification (NCBI taxonomy): domain Eukaryota; kingdom Metazoa; phylum Chordata; class Actinopteri; order Perciformes; family Nototheniidae; genus Dissostichus; species Dissostichus eleginoides. The sequence goes on along the minus strand of CM062278.1, from coordinate 1,458,026 downwards.
TAAAGGGCTGGAGGGCTCCCCTCGCCTGCATGGGGGCAGGAGGGGGAGAGCCCTCCACACTATAGTCTGTACACACTCTGCACGGGGTCAGTGTCTGAGTGTGGGGACATAGGGGGCACTTGCGTTCTCCCTGTGCTCTTTAGGGACTCAGGAGAGAGAGTGCATAGTGCACCCATACAGGGCTGCAGACTTTCTCTGTCTGCCTATAGACGGACGCAGGGGAGCCCTCAGCACTGTTTTTGAGCACACTTGTTTGCTTGGCAAGTGCGTCAGGGTGTGCTCTATCGGCCGCAGCCCAGACTTCTCCACGGTTACAACCGAGGGAGAGGTGAGTGAGGCGCAGCGGCTGCTAAAGCCGGTCAGGGACAGTGACGTGGAACGGTGTGTTGGACGACAGTGCGTGCATACATCGGGGCTCCGCCTACTGTACCCATAGAGTCCAGTAGAGGGCGGAGCCTGTGAGAGATATCACGCCGGGTTACGTATTGTAACCCTTGTTATATTAACACAGGCGGAGCCCTCTACCCTGGGGCACTGTCTGTCCTATACCGCTCGCTGAAGAGTGGTGTAGGATGATGGTCAGGAGGCGGGGCCTCCTTTTATACGGAAGTGAGATGCGCACGCATTCAGGTAGGCCCGCCCCGGGGGCGGCTACGTCTATAGAAATCTCAGTAGGTGAATGCTTGCATGATAAGGTAGTACCCATAGAGTCCAGTAGAGGGCTCCGCCTGTGTTAATATAACAAGGGTTACAATACGTAACCCGGCGTTACTCTTCTCTATTTCCACGTCGGGACGATGATAGGTTCCTTATTCAAAGTGAGCGGGGGTTATGGGAGCTGGGTGTGAGATGGTTTGAGGGTGAGTATATATATTTTTTCCAAGAGTCAGTGAGCAAGTAGTTCATATTATAACATTCCATCAAATGAGGGTCGTAACTGATCTGTGCACGAATGCTGTATGATTTATGTGGAGAGATATGCAAAGTGTAAGTTGGATGTCGAGCTGAGTTTGGGTTGTTTGTGCAGTGTCGTATTGAAGCTGCTGGGATATGGCTTCATGACTGGTGAAGACCATTTCCACTTATGTCATCATTGTATGTCTTATTCATTGTATTTTTGCAAGCCTGCCTTATAGGAATTAGTGTTACATACCAATAATTTATATTGGCAAGTATCTGGTAAAAACACTAACTTTGATATGAGAAACCGAAGGAATTAATACATTTTACATTTAGAATGCTGCTGCTGCTGCAGAAAAACAACAGAACACTTCCTGTTACACTATACAGCAAGTAGAGGGAATGACAGCGTGTCATGACAGTAAACAGGTCTCTCACATCAACAATCTGTTTTATCCAGCGTCACTAATCCTGAAAACCTCAGGGATGATGGAGAACATTATGGGGTGTGCCCTGAACTCAGAGCTGTTGGGCGGATTGCTTTTTAGTGATGTGTTTTAACCAGGGCCGGACTGGGACAATAAGTCAGGCCGGGAATTATACACCCAGCCTGGCCACAACCAGTTTTTGTTTTTGGCGTTTTGCTGGATGTATCTTTAATATTTACAGCGTTGCTGCATATAGTGATAGCACTAGAGTTTAAATCTACTACCCAAATAGATACATATGAACATAAAGTAGGTTACTATTTTATAAAGTGTGCACATTTATTTGGGAACCTATCCATGTGAACATGTTTTAAGTGGGGGTGGGCCTCATATCCTCTAGGGCGGTCCGGTGGCAATGATTGTTGTTGAAACAGCTCCTCCCCACAGAGATCAATCGAGAGCTTGGATGTATGATCGGTATGACAGTGGTCATGTCGGCAGGCCACAGCATGTTGAGCCAGTCACCCTGTGGAACGCAGACCCACACTTGCGCAGCATTGCGTTCACAATACATAAATACAAATCCTCTGGCCAGCAGGCCACTTAACAGGCCAGGCCTGTTTTTAATATGTGTATTTGTGCCACTTTCTGCAATATGTAAAATATTGTCTTGAATGGGAAGGATACATCCAAAGAGAATGTTCACCAAACCTGCAGACACCTCCTCTCTGCTGTGTGTCTGCGTCTACCTCAGCTGTGATTGTTAACTGCTAATGTTAGCATTAGCATCAGCCTGCCAGTGACCTGCTTAGCATCAGCGTTAGAATTAGCATTGAGCTCAAGTACAGCACCAGTACTGTACTGTCATGCTGGGATATTTGTGTTTGTTAATGTGTATCTCAAGACAAAATAATAGAGCACCCTTTTAAGGCTTAAATGTTAGAATGCAGATATTCAAAGTTAAAGAGCTGATATAAATGAACCTGTGTGTGTAGTGACTGAGGTGGGTGAACATTGCCTGTAAAAACAGTGTGATGGGTTTAAACAGAGAGAGGTGGGTGAGTCATGTTGAGTTTAATAGGTTTGATGTGTACATTTGTAACAGCAATGTGTGAAAACAAAACTGCAGTTAGCCCCAAGTTAGCCAACTCAAAGGATAGTTTTCTTGGTATACATACATGAAATAATTCACAATCTAGACTTAAAGTACATGGAAATTACAATACAGTTTTCTAAACTGAGACGCAGTCTCAAATTAAGCCACTAAATTATGTGTTTCTGCCCAGTGACATTGTAATAGACGCTAGTGTTCACAAGGACATGAACTGCATCTCCAAAGTTTCTTTACCAAATGTTCGTGTTCTCCACACAACAGAAGAGCTCCACACAGAGAGAACAAAAGTGCAGCCACAATATGGGCTCAGAGCTAACCTAGCCTCACAAGGCAAGAGGTGGGGCGGGGGGCCAGCAGTCCTCCCCCCCTCCCCTTCTGTCACTGCAGACTGCTCACAATCATCATAGTTCCCTCATCAGAAATGGACCATCTTAACCTCACTGTCAAAGTAAGTCGCAACATTTAAAAGAAAAAAATTGACAAACTTTGAAGGGTTAAAAATATCATTTATAACTTCCCTCTGTCCAGGCATGTTAGCTTTCCTTCCTTGTTTTGGGATTGGGGCAGATGTCTTAGAGACATATCTCTACACATGGACCAGAAAAACCCAAGCTTGACAGAGGAAGTGAGAAGATGTATCATTTGGATGAACAGACCCTTAGAATGCCATTACATGTACAGTAGACTTCTTTTATTTTGCATCATTTCCTTTAGGACCATGCTGTGTGATTCCACCCATCTACTACAAATAATTAGCCAGTGTCAGTCTAAATCATGCCACAGTTGTTTCTGTAAAGCATTACTGCATATCAACATCCTGCTCACTAAGTGATGTCATGTTGAGTATGTAGTGTGCTCCCGATGCTTTAGCATGTGGCTATGTTTTTGTGACAAATGCCTGAATGTGTACTAGATTAACACCAATATCAGAACATGAGAAGAGAGCTTACACAACATAATCAACTGCCCCACAATGCATTGCGGCTCTTCAGACTGCAGGCAGATGGTTTAATTATTGCACTGTTGGATAAAATAATCAGGCGGTTGATGGTACAATTAAGAGCTACAGTATTAAACAATAATTGTTTCAATTTTCATTCCATGGTGGCACGGACCAGTGACATTACAATCGATGGTCATGTAAGCTAAAGGGATGTGGACCTGCGGTCATGTGATCTAAACAGTCATGTTAGCCATGCAGTCTGTTATGCAGAGAAAACATATTGCTTGATACTTCAGTGTAAACTATCAATCTAGCAGCCAGCTGGTGATAGCATACTGGTTAACTCAGTATATACAGATCAGTATGTAGTGTGCAGTACGGTGCTGACTTCCAACATAGTTACTGTTTCTAGAAACTCCAAAAGCAATTCATCTTATCAGACTCTGCTGAAGTGAGAGTAGAGTGAGTTTTTCAGACTGAAAATGTCAATATATGAAATAATGCACGATTGTTTAACTACTATTTCTCTTATTTTGAAAAATATGTTTGGCGATATTCAAATATGTTTCCAGGAGCAGAACGTTCTGCAGTGAAATGAGGTCCGTGTATTATTTGTATTAAATAGGCTGCGTGAAGCACTAGCATGATCATAAAGGAACAGATGCACATCATGTTTTAGCCATGAATAAAACAAAAGCATGAACACCAGGCACGTCAGGGCCGCAGCGGTCTGACAAGCTGGAAACCTTTTTAACAAATCACTTTTTTCAACAGCTGACTCGACCCAGCCTTTCTTTTTTTGGTGATTCAAAAATGGACCAGACTGAAATTAAAGGGTCTGAGCAGCCAACCACCCGAGCCACTGCAACTTACCCCTAGATTCCACCGGGAGCGTCTGCGCTGCGTTACGGCTACGCCACGCCACGCTGCGGCGTTTTTAGCGATCGCGGCCACTCTAGTCAATGGGTGCTATTCCACCAGACCCGCTGCGCCATGCTGCGCCGCGGCTTGAAGCGTCCCAGAAGCACCTCGGCGCAAGGAATTTCTAAAATATAGGATGAATCCTATTTTTGACGCGGCGCAGCGCGGCGCAGCCGTAGCGCAGGCAGGAAGTGGAACGTTCATCCGGCCCAGGCCCATCCCCCAAATAAATGTCCAGGAAATATGCCCAAATCAACAACAACTGCGAGCCTGCACACACGACGCTCCGCTTCCGCAACGTTTTGAAACGCGCCCGGTGGGTTATGACGCAGGAGGAGGTCGCAGCGTGGCGTGGCGTAGCCGTAACGCAGACGCTCCCGGTGGAATCTAGGGGTTAGCCACAGCTAGGAGCTGATGTGAATATAAAAAGTCTCTATGGATTTATAGATCCTGCCCATGTGGCAATGGAGAGGAGCTAATTGATAACCCAAAACATGCAACATTAATTTGGTTTATTTTGTAGGTTATGGTAATTAGACTTGAGATGTAAGGACTGTTATGAGTCCGTAATTGTATTCTGATATCCTATTTAATTGTGCAGGTTTCCAAAATAATATCTCTTGGTAGATTTTATTTCAGAAACTACATTAATAACATGTACAATGTGAACCAAAAATACCGACCATCTGAGTTCCTGTTAAGCCATGCCACATTTTTGCAAACATATAGGCCTCTTATAAAAGCTTCTACATTAAAAAGCTTTACAGTCATTTTAATGTAACCTTCAATAAATAGTCTAAGCTGCAAAGGCCGACCACCTGCCTATTAGTGGGGGGGTAAAGCGAAGAGCGATACTCCCAACTCCTCTCACAGACAGAACAGGTCATGTGTTGGTGGGGTGGGGGGGGGGGGGGGGGGGGGTGACGCGAGGGATTGGGGAGAGGTGTGATCAGTCAGTGTTATTTCTTGCTGCGCAGCCGTTTGGACTGTCGAGGGCGCTCTGAGCTCTTTCTGCTGCGTTTGAGTGATGCCCCCCCCTCGCCCTCCTGCCCTGTGGATAGAGAGGCCCCACTGCTACTTGCCGACCCCCCAGCAGACGTGGCGGCCGCAGCAGAGGACACGGCGGCGCTGCTGGAGGTGGAGGGGGCCGCCCCCCCCATGACAGCAGCACTGCTGTCCATCAGCTCGCGGAGCTTGTGCTCCAGCTCGGCCAGCCGGGCGCTCTGCTCCCCGATCACCTGCGTCTGCTCCTGCAGCTTCTGCTCCTGGTCCTGCAGCTGCTTCTGCTGCTCCAGCTGCTTCACCCGGATCTCCGTCATCTCCCGCCGCAGCACCGTCATGGATGTCCCGTTCACCTTCACCTGCTGCTGCACCTTGGTCATCTCAGAGCGCGACGGCGTGTTCTTGGCCAGCAGGGACATGGTGGTCAGAGAGGTGGAGGGTCCGGCCACTGGGGGAACAGGACAGAGGGTCAGGGGTCTTCACTACAAACTGCTACACACGCAATAAGAGACGCTGCAGGGCAGAAGGAAAATGCAGAACATTTTGTCTTGAAGAATGTGCCAAAACTGAAACTAAAAAACAGTTTTTGTATAGATTAATCAGTCAGGTATTTTTTCAATTAAGGAATTAAAAAATAAATACAATCTATGTGTGAATGATCAAATGTCTACTTGTGTATAGCCATTGATGTAGCATGATATAAACAGCCACAGAAAGCATCACACTGGGGAAGCAGAAAACAACCATTTCTTGAACAAAATAATCCAATAATTGTGATTGAATATACGTCTGATAAATGAACAGTTGGAGCTCATGAAAGAATAAAGCAAAGAAAAGCCGTCTGACAGCAGACATTAATAGTCTTTTAGATGGGAAATTAAAGTGGGAAAACCCTTCCACAAACAGAGACTCACTGTTTTTTGCCCGTAACTTTTTTGCCACAAAAGACTATTTATTTTTTATGTGAAAATAAGCCTCAGTGCTGAAAGGACAGATATTATGTGAATATCCAGCACCTCACAGTGAGAGCTGCTTTTGGTGACTTTTCTTTTGAACTCTCGTTCTTAGCGCCCACAGAAACACGTGTCAACTACCTGGTGTTGAGCCAATGAGGCGCCCGGACAGGTCGGCCCCCGGCAGCTTCTTCTTCAGGATTGGGACGATCTTCTCATCAAAGTACTCCATGGCCATGGAGGAGATATCCCTCAACTCCTGCAGGACCTCATGAGCCCGCTGGGGGGCTCGAGTGGAGTTCACGTAACGCAGCACGCGGTAAATCTCATCTATTACCTAAAAAAACAAAGACACACGACACAGCAGATAAGATAGTAGACCAGGAGAGGACTGAAGGCTGTGAAGACCTCAGAGCCTTTCCTGTGGACAGCTCGAGAAACTAAGAAATCACATCGTGGCACAAATCAAAACAGATGAGTGTGAGCTTCCTGCTCTCCTCTGTGAGGAAGACTCCTGCTGCTGCAGTGGGGAGCAGCAGAGGCAGCTCACCTTTCCAGGGATGAAGCAGCAGAGGTTGGAGTCCACGTATTTCATGAAAGTCATGTTGAGCAGAGACAGGCGCGTCTCCACGGCAGCCAGGATGTCTGCGTGACGGGCCAGAGAATGATTCCTCCTCTCAGACTCTCGCCTGGAGAACATTCAGATTAACACACTGGTGAGGGTAGTTTGTTTTTTTGATTTAAATGGTGCATGACAACTACATCTTGTCCCTGAGCTACACAGTGCAATGGAATAAGTCAATGTTCTACCACTAAGGAGAAACAGGTTTAATAAGGCGGGGTCAATTATTTGATGAATTGTGATTCTCTCTTTAATGATTCAAACAACACGTCTGCATCAAAAGCGTTCCTAAAATGTTTTCAGCTGGGTCAGCAGTTCATCTTCCCACTTTGTCTGGCTGTTCAGCTTCCCATGTTAAGATATCGTTTTTTAAAGCATTTCAGTACAGTTTTCTGAGGGATATTAATTGGAAACATGTTTACTCAGAATAAGAAAGACACAGAAGTAAGAAGGTTTGGCCTGAGGAGATGTTGGTTAGAGCATCAGACAGAGGTTCTGAACCTGCTTTGAGTTTTGGACTCCTTGTGATGAGCCCTAACACACACATTCAAGTCAAACAGCAGCCAGCACATCGTGGCTCTTTACCTCTGCTGTGAGAGAGCACATGTACAGTATTCAGCTTCAATCTACATGTCTGTGTACACTGGCAGCACAACAGCCTTTTAACAAAAAACACTTTTTTGACAACTTTGTTTTTTTAAACTGGTGGGGACACTTTAAACCTTCTCAAAGTGTACAATTCTTTGTGCACACTATTTTCAGAATATTTTTTACAAATTATCCTAATGCAAGGTGGTGGGGACATGTCCCCATTATAAATGACCTGTGACCTCACTGTCTTTTTAGTCTCTGTCCTACTACTGAACTAAGAGCACATGTAGAGAGGCTGTAGCTGCCGTCACCCTGCTATGAGAAAGTCATCTTAGCCACAGACTGAGGTACTTTAGGTATTTGATAATGATCATTTTAATACGAAGCAATACAATAGGTAACAAATATATAAAAGCTACATCTACATCAGTGTCAGAATCCAGGGGCAAACGTAGGACTACACTGTGCCAACATTCAAGGTATTTGTGTAAATGTCTCCAATGTCAGCATCAGAGGCAAAAGTAACCTAGAATTGCCCTGTTCAAAATCAATGTTGTTTTCTCCCCTAATCACCATATACACTCAGGCCCCGCCCACACGGAGATGATTTCAGTTGTATCCGCTAGTTCTTTATCGTATTATAGACGGTTCGTCCACACGAAGTGGAAAGTGGGTAGGTTTGGAGACTAAAGGCTTGCGGCTCCGTGTGTACGTTTCTATACGATCATTTCCTGAACCGATGACGCCATAGCCCCGCCTCTCCCCACCTCTCCTGCTCACCCCCGCGTCATTGCTGATGCGTTTCGCCAACAACAACAACAACAACAACAACAACGGCGGATCACATGGTCGTCAGTCCACACAAATGCCTCCCTTCTTGCACGAATATCCGCCATCTTCTAACCTTGTTTGTTTGTTTATGCCTTATGCCCATGCTCGGGGGGTCTTATTCGCTGCTTTTGGTGTATTTTGTGGCGGAGGTGCAGCGCCACTTACAGGCCCGGCATATGTGCTACAGCGTCTCCAGCGGTTTCGAGCGGTTTCGCTTTGATGGGCACGTTTCTTGAGCCGATTCCATGTGGACGGAAGACTTTTTTGAAATCGACTTCGGTTCGAAATCCGTTTCGTCTCCGTGTGGACAGGGCCTTATTTACTTCAAGAAAATTCCACTGACAGGCTACAATACTAACTGTGACCACCAGTGGCCCAAAGACACCGCTGACAAGTTAATCCAGTTTTCTAAATGCCCTCAGAACCTTTTTTGGTATGTCCTTGTGCTCATGTTGTTCCAAAGTGTGTGGGACCAGATGTATTGTGGACACTGACCTGGGCAGCTGGGCCTTCACCTGCCTCTGGCACAGGCTGTGGTAGCGCTCCACCTTCAGGAAGCCCTGGTTCAGGATCCGCTGGCAGATCGTGTCCATGCGCTTACACACCTGCAGGAGACACAACAGAAGACAGCTAAGTCTCCAGGTGACTCTGAACACGGGGTATCTTCATTATTTTTTCCCTAACACTGATTCATTGGACTGTACTTAAGTACAGTTGTCCCTAATACAGCTGCACAATAAGACTACATTCTTAGTAGAAAAGACATACAAATAGAGGCTGTGTAGAAAGTGTGTGCATCACAGGTTTCCTTTGAATTTTTTGCATCATATTCTATATAAATGTTGGGGTATCTGTAAAGAGGATATTCAAAGATTCAAGTTCAAAGGCTTCATCTGCACAGTAGCTACAGCGTAGTTCTGGCATGGAATTCTGACACCCCAGGCTCCTCCAACAATGCAACATACAATATACTTAAGACATAACAATGGAGAGTGCAAAAATAAATAGAAATCAAATGAAAATTCAATCTAAATAAAAGTACAAATAAAATATTGTAAAATAAATGTGCAAGTGACACAATGTGCAAATAAATGCAAAAAGTAGAGTAGTAAAAACATATACATGTAAAAAAAAAAAGAGAAACTGTTAACATGTATGTGAAGACATGTAACATGTAGAGCTCAGAAGTTTAGGGTCTCAGTCTGTGGGAGTGCAAGTGAGGATCTGCTGTGGCAGCCCATCTCCCAACAACCACCAACATAGTTTAGTTTATTGGTTTATTTGTCAAGGACAATAGCCGCTTTCACACCAAGTACTTTGCCGTACTTAGTTCCCGGTACTTAGTCCCGCCGAACTCTTTAGTCCCGGAACTGTCCTAGTAAATCGCGTTCACACCGGAATAAGTCCCTGAGGGAAGATTACGCAAATGAAGCCGCTGACGTCACTTCTTCTTCTGCTTTGTGTTTACTGGCAGGCCGCAAACCACTTCACGGCGTATACTCCCACGCGAAGTCCCGGGTAAATCGCCAGAAGCGCCGACACCTCCTCATCACTCCACCGCTCCCACGTTCGATTTTGTGGTGTTGCCATGAGTTAGTCTCTCTCCGTTGGTGCGCTGGGCTAATGTTAATAATGCGAGCAAATAAAATGGCGGCTTCACAAAACTTTTTTGAGTTTTACAGGGCGTGGTTTGCAATTCGCCCAGCCAATCAGAAATAGGAAACTTTTCCTCCCCAGGAAAGTACCACCTCTCTAACAGGGACTGAAAAGGGGTGAAAAAAAACGTAACGGCTCCGCGGACGTAACGTAACGGCTCCACGGATTGGTCCATTTGGACCAATGGGTCCATTTGGGTATGGGCACGTCACCATACCCAGGAAGAAAAAGAGAAATGTCCAACGAGGCGTTCTGGGGCAGCATAGACAGGTCTTTTCTGTGTTAGAGTTTTACTCCCTACAGGGTGTACTTTGAGGGTTTGTGACTCTGCAGACCGTTTACATGCAGAAAAACCTTCATAACACAAGGGGACGGGTAATAACCGGAAAAGCATGACATGGGACCTTTAATGAAACCAGACCAAATCATGTAGCACATACATACCACACAGGGACAGGTGGTGTGTGAGTGCAGGTATACAGGAGTAAACACATGCAGCTTCTCACTGTTGGGTCCACCCTCCTCCTGTGAACAAGCGTGTATATATATATATATATATATATATATAGCAGTGTGTTGGTGTGTGTGGTGTAACGCAAGCACATGTAGCTGTGTGTGGTGTGTGTTAGTGTAAAGCATGAATGTGTAGCAGTGTGTTGTTGAAAAGCATACATGTGTAGCAGTGTGTTGTTGAAAAGCATGCATGTGTAGCAGTGTGTTGTTGAAAAGCATGCATGTGTAGCAGTGTGTTGTTGAAAAGCATGAATGTGTAGCAGTGTGTTGTTGAAAAGAATGTATGTGTAGCAGTGTGTTGGTGTTTGTAGCAGTGTGTTGGTGTTTGTAGCAGTGTGTTGGTGTGTGTGTGTGTTTTAAAGCATGCATGTGTAGGTGTGTGTGGGGTGTAAAGCATGCATGTATAGTTGTGTGTTGGTGTACAGCATGCATGTGTAGCAGTGTGTTGGTGTGTGTTGGTGTACAGCATGCATGTGTAGCTGTTTGTTGGTGTACAGCATGCATGTGTAGCAGTGTGTTGGTGTGTGTTGGTGTACAGCATGCATGTGTAGCGGTGTGTTGGTGTACAGCATGCATGTGTAGCTGTGTGTTGGTGTACAGCATGCATGTGTAGCAGTGTGTTGGTGTGTGTTGGTGTACAGCATGCATGTGTAGCTGTGTGTTGGTGTACAGCATGCATGTGTAGCAGTGTGTTGGTGTGTGTTGGTGTACAGCATGCATGTGTAGCTGTGTGTTGGTGTACAGCATGCATGTGTAGCAGTGTGTTGGTGTACAGCATGCATGTGTAGCAGTGTGTTGGTGTACAGCATGCATGTGTAGCAGTGTGTTGGTGTGTGTTGGTGTACAGCATGCATATATAGCAGTGTGTTAGTGCGTGTGTTGGTGTGTGGGGTCCAGTGATGGAACCGTTCCTCTCAGCTAACACACTGAGCTCTGCGGCCGTGGTGCTACGTACACAGCTGTACACACGTTTGACACCACACGCTTTATAACAGTCTCCACAGTCATTTATATTCCGACTTCACATCACTAGTGTCCAGAGAGCAGACGTGTTGGCTAGCTTTAGCTCCGTTCACCTTCGGGCTGCTTGTTTTTGTTCTTACCGCGCGCAGCAGGCTGATCTCGTCGTAAGACAGGAAGTGGAGGATGTTCTCTATGGCCACGATGGGCAGCCCGAGCAGCGGGTTGTTCTGGTGCGGCTGCTCCGGGGGAGGGCTGCACTGTCTCGGGGACCCCGAGTCTGAGTCCAAGGACCCAACACATCCATCAACTCTCTCTACGACGGCCGCCATCTTGCTCTGCGAAGGAGGAGACGGAAGTGACGCATCAATGAGAAGCCAGTGTGATGAGCATGGATGTATGGTGATGAGAGTGAATGAAATGTTACAAATGCATTAGAAACTGCATCCAGAGTGTAACCCTGGCCTCAGGGACATTCGAAAATAATGTAGGCCTATCCATTTTAAATAAAGTTAGAGGTTTCATTAGAAAATGGTACATATAGGTTATCCTGTAAAAAAGACACTAGAGATTTAAAATTGATATTGACTACTTTTGTAATTTCTGCAATTTACATGACGAAACTCGAAACTACATTTTGTTAATTTTTAATGAGAATTACAACAATATGGCACCACTATTAAAAATTGTAAAAATAATAAGAAGGCAATCAAAACCAAATGTATATTTTTATAAATACTTTTACTTCAAACGTTACCTTTTGTTTTATCACTATTTTCTTTATATTTATTTCTTAATATGTATATTTATAAAGGCGGAAAAGCTTTGACCCTAACCCATGGAAAACTGAAGAGAAATAAATACAAGAGACAGTTCCATATAAAAAGTTTGACACAGTTTATTCACTTTGGGGGTTGTTGAGTTGACCTTTGGTCCAAAGCCAGTTTGGAGGTCATTCTAAATTATTCAGGCTGATTTTAAAAATCAGCAAAACACAGATAACAGAAAGATGCACAGAATAATGTTGAAACGATCCAGTCTTGACAAATCAATGTGATGATCACTTTCTTATAACTTATCAAGTATTAATAGTAATTACATCTTTTAAGTATGCTTAATAAATTCGTTATAGGCTTCTTGTGAAAAAATCTTTGAGGTTTCCATGTTGAAAAATCTTCCTCCAGCCTCATGCTTACTTTGCCTTTTAAGCTGATATAATTGACCTTTGACCTTCTGGTTGAGTTGCATGTCATCTGGCCCAGAATCCACTTGCTTATCACAAGCTGTCTAGCAACACTATCAAGTTAAATTAGCTCCACTTTTAACAAACAAATCACTAACTATTGTTTAGTATTTTAAGAAATGGGGCATCATAAATAATGAATACCTTTACTTCTGGTACATTGTGATGCTTTTACTTCCGTCATTTTACTAATGTAAGATTTTCAATCAGAATTTATAGCTGAGATTATTTTTTTACTGTATTATTGCTACTTGCTACTTTTTTGTTTATTTTTCACGAGATGTACGTAGCATGCAATGCATCACTGTGGATATCTTACTTATTTTGCTTTTTTATTTCATTATTTGCCCATTTGTGCAGCTGAATCTGACCAGTTCAATCCCTTCATAATCCGTTGTATTGTATTATTTTATTATTGTGTGAAAAATACAGTCTTTGCAGTCATGTTTGTATCTTTATTTGAAGCTGAAGAGGGTGACCATATTCATCAGTTCTCCCCCGACCCTAGGACCACTCTCTTTAAATTCCTCTGAATGCCAAGTTTTTAATCTGGAGCCTCCACTCCGGAAACTCTTCGCCGAATGCTCCAGCTGCTGTTCCATGGTTGACTCTCCCATTTGGGCCGTACTCTCCCTGCCAGATGGGGGAGGTTCTCCCTCCATTATTGAGTGTATGAGGTTGGCAGGACACGTGTCTTCAAAGCTGACATGTTCTTTAATATGAATGACTTTGTGTTAGTACAAAGCATGGGAGCAAACATGTTTCACTCTGTTTTTATCCAAAAAGCCACACTAAAACACAAGTGATGTTTCCTACTTTAAGTATCTAAAACCTTTTCATTTATACTCTGGCTCTCTTTGGAGAATATGCTGGTGCTGATACGCCTCCTAACATCCACTACCACCAGCCCCAAAGATGGCTCTCTTATCTGGTTTGCACAAGAAGGCTTTGAAACTAAATATAATTACTTTACATTTTCATTACTCAAAACAACCCTTTACAGTCTTTGCAGTTTCAGGTTGGATTATTTCGAGGGTGGGGGGGCCTTGAGCTCATGACCTCTGTGTTAAATCCCATCATTTGCCTATATTGCACAAATTAAAGAGTGACAAAGAATGAAATAATGGAAGGAAGAATAAATACTGAGATCTTGTACTTAAGTACAAGAGTGCAGGAATACTCTGTTACAAGTAAAAGTCCTGCATTCAAAATGTTACTCGAGTAAAAGTAGAAAAGTATTAGCTTGAAAATATACTTAAAGTACCAAAAGTAACTAAAAGTAGTCATTGTGCAGATTGGTCCATTTCAGAATAATATATATGATAAGTTTTCTAATGATTGATCATTAAAGTGTTCTCAAAGCTGGTAAAGGTGCAGCTAGTTTGAATGACTTTGTATACTGCAGGGTAGCTTGAGGATTTACTCCAGGTGGAACTAAAGTCTGATTCAACACTTGATTAGATTTCACATCATTCATCCAGATCTGTGAAGTAACTAAAGGGATTAAATACGTAGTGGAGTAAAAGTACACCATGTAGCTCTGAACTGTAGTGGAGTAGAAGTACAACGTATCAAGATATTGAAATACTCAAGTAAAGTACAAGTATCTCAAAATTGTACTTAAGTGCAGCAGTTGAGTCAATCTACTTAGTTACTTTACACCACTGTGAAATCGTGACAGTGTTCCATAATTCCTCAGACATATTTGTGTGCAGCGGTTTCTTGGTACTGGCAGACGTTTGATAGATCTGTAATGTACTAATTCCGGCCGGCTGATACGCCCAATGGGCTTTAACGCAGTAAAAAAGTGTAATGTGCGTTTACTCAGCATGTTCATATACATGCTGTGCTTCCATAAATAAGATATGACATAAGAGGATAACTGACAGGGTATCAGAGGAGCTTTATGGATGAACATCTGACACATGCTGTCGAGTGCTGATATCACACTCATTATTCAGGTCTATATAAACATAAAATAATGAGGTAGCGTCTACTGATGTAATATTTTCCAACCATGACCAGGAGGTACAGGGTCCGGGCATTTAATAAAGTCACACTAAAGCATTCTAAATCCTCTTTAATCGCAGATCAAATGTACGTTAGAGGGTCTTGATCTTGTTTCTCTTCAGTGATTGTGATGTTCTGTTAAATGTTTGTTTTCCTTCAATCTTGTCTTAAATATTTGTCCTTGTTTGATGTTGCTTATTAAGCTGCTGTGATGCAAGAAAAATGTCAGGCTCGATCTGACAATAAATTACTATGGTATCGTATTGGTTAAAAGAAAAAAGATTTAATACTGTGTTTTTCTTATTGAAAACAGAGTGAGCAAACACTCAAACAGAAAATGCTACTGCATGTATGAATATGTGGATATTATCGGAGATGTCATGTTTAATATGCAAAATCAAGAGCGTGTACAAAATTCTAGAGACAGTGGTATATACATACTTACAAGCAAGTCTAACCACCATAACAACATCTGCTTTCTATAAGTTCAGTTTGGGTTTTATCAATACAGCCACATTCCCAGAGCCATTGAGGGGCGGCAGTCCAGACAGCCGGGGGGGGTTTCCTCCTTGGTGGTTCCGAGCATGCTCAGTCAGGACTTCATTCCACACTCGGAGTGTCCAGCTCACTGAGGAACCTCTGACACTTGGTCATGAGGACTTTGATGGCCTCTGTGACCAGCACGTCGGGGGGCAGGATGCCGGTGGACTCCACTGTGACTGTGAGAGGAGAGCGCCATCAACTGGTGTACAGGAAGACTACAGGAATACCATCTGCCCTCAAGATATATACTGTATATTTCACCACTATATATTCTTAAAAAGAATGATGCAAAGAGTTGCGTGAAGAATAATACTATTATATTGCTTAATTCTTATCCTGCTGACTGAGCAGGTGTAGCAATAGAGAATGAGTCACTGTGGTTTAAGCAGCAGTTTTACATCCAACTCTTTGGGAGAGCAGCTGCTGGACAACATATATCCCCTTGTAAAACCTCTTTGTGTCATCTCACACTTTGGCCTTTGCATGGATTAAATAAACATCTGTTTATAAGTGAGATTAAGAGGTGCAGAGCCATGCTCTTTACTAATCTTACGTATTTACAACACAGACGTTAAAGCCGTTTAATCTTCACACTTGTGTGATGCTGTGTACATGAGCGGAAGGACTTACAGATGAAATGGTCTCTCAGTCTGGCCAGCTTCACCACATTCTTCAGGTCATCATGACGGATCACTTCCCTGCTGCATGTGTCCAAGCGACTGTTCACTACCTTTGCAACATTTGTCCCTGAGGAGAACAACACAGAGCACAGACAACAGGACGATAAAGAGCTAAACTCCACGGGCATCCTTCCTCTCACCTTTACCTTCATGCTTATGCTCCATTTAAAAAGTCGAAATTGTCATTACACCATTACATTTATGAAAGTGGTGAGACGGGATGGGGACTGAAACCCGGTCTACAGGGCTACATTTTAAAGACCATGGTATCGACAGGTTTCAACATGATCGGTTTTGTTATCGGTCCTGGAGACATTTTAAAAATAAATTAGATTTAATATTTATTATTTCTACATAAACATTATCTCGCACATTGTCTCTTATCAACTCTGTTTCTAATTTGCAATACCATTACAAAATGTGTCTGTTGCTTTTTCTCTCATTCCAATCCATAAGAGCGATCTCTCTCGCTTTGCGGTAAATAATATTTTATTTTATTTAGTTTATATATTTTCCTAAAATAAAGCAATGTTATTTCTGTTTTCAATTTGTTTAGTTTTTCCCTTAAAAAAATAGCAAAAATAACCTATAAGAATACCGTTAAAATACAGTAAGCAGTTAAAAAGATACCCATCCCTAATGGTGAGAATGTATCTATTAACTTCAAGTCACTCAAGTCTTTTTTAATATGCTGGGTGTTTCTCAATGTCGAGGACGCTTCCTTGTTAGGACAAGTCCCTCCGAGTCAGGTCCTTCAGAAGCGATGCAAGAATCCTTCCTAGCCTCGGAAAACAAATAATTGTTGAACAGGCTAACAGGTGTGCAGCTGTGCGTCATATGCGAGGCCCCGCCTTAAATGGAGCGCGATTTCCGCCAAAGATTTGGAAATTGGTCCGTGCGCAAAGCATTGTGGGGATTTTAAGACCGCGGAGGATACACATGTGCAGCCTCGAAATTTCCCGCAACGAAGGACGCCGGCCTTGGTAGAATTCCAAGCATCCTGGACATTGGAACAGTCCTTCGGCGGGACTCGATGACGTAGCATCCTTGAAATAGTGGCTCTGGAGCAGCCTTCTTCAACATTGAGAAACACCCGCTGTATACCTGGGCATATAAACTCTCCCTAGATTAAAGAAAACATTTGGAAATGTGCTGAATGCTCAATTCTCAAGTTTTAAGCTATTTCATCATGCCCTCTGAAAAGTCTATCTCTATTTGGTTTTGGATGGACAAGGTTTGTTTGACGTACCGTTCACATCTTCTATGTCTATGACTCCTCGTGAGAAGCAGCGTTTGAGGCGCTCGGCCTTCTCCCCCTCCACCGGCTCCAGCAGGGTGATCTCTGGCAGCAGCCGGTAACTGGCTGTGGCCACTGGAGAGAACTTAGCATGGTCCTGACCTGACAGAACACACACTTCAGTATCACTGCAGTAGCATCTGGACTCATAACATGATTAAAGTACATGTAGTATGTGAGCTTTGTCCAGGCCAGCGGACAATGTCCAGACAAAGAATACTTTGTCAATGACAGACTCCACCAAAATAACATCTTTGCTTGTACAAAACTCTAGAATCAACGTTTAGTTAAGATTTAACTGTCAAAAATGTCAGGGGGAAATAAAAACGGAAAGACATAAAAGGCCAGGAAAATAAAGTGCATACTTATTTTAACTGAAAGTAAACAGAAACGCCCCTGGTCCTTCCCCCTGGGGACCATGCTCTTACCGATGCCCTTAATGCAGTGCATGATGATGTCCAGCTCCTGGCCGGGCCGCAGCTGAGCGATCAGGATGTCGTCGTGCACCGGTCTGATGACACAGTCTGCAAACACGTCCGCCTGGTTCCCAATGGGGACCCACGTGATGTCGCTGGAGTAAACTGAAACAAGACAGCAGAGGGGAGAAACATCATCAGCTTGTTTGACGTCACATGGAGAAATGCTTTCTGTGAGAATGTATCTGCAAACACCTGAACCTACCCATGTGGTTCAGATACAGCTCTCGGGGGTCAGAGGAGTCTTTGGTGGCTCGGGGGTTCCTACTGCATTTGATCTTTAGCTGCAGCTGAATTGTGTCTATTTCTGAACCTTGTTCCTCTGCAGACTCTTCACCTGGGAGAAACAAAGCAGAACTGAAACATGTTCAACTCTTTGTGTTCAGTTGTGTAGCACTGATGTACAAGATATTAGATATATTTCCATCTTGTATTTAATATCTTGTATTTATTCTGCAGCACTATTTATTTATTTATTTAACTTGTCCTAAAAACATTGCACACTACATTAAGTTGTTTTTAAAAGATATTTCTTAGGCCAGAGAGGCCTTTATTGAGAGATACAGTGGTGAAGGTGGGAGACCTGAAATGTTGTCGAGCCGGCTATTTTAATTGTTTGTATATATATAACCAGAGTCCCATTGAGAATTACAATCTCTTTTTCAAAGGAGACCCAGACAGACAGCAGCATGAACAAATACACAGAGTTACAGAGAAAACACAAGGTTTCTTTATTTGTTACTACTTTAGAAAAGCCATTTAGGCGGCACAAAGAGTTGTTTTTTAGCATCTTGTGCGTCATCAGATTGGCCTTTATAGAGACCAAGCTTTGGAGAAGGAATATCGGTGAACAGCTATTGGTGGTTGATTAATGTTGTTGTGGCGTTCAAACATTAACATCAGACCAGAAAGTGTCGGCTGTAAATGATGTGTTCTTTTTAAAAGACCAAAATGAATGGGTTGTCTTGTGAACATGCTCTCTGTACCAACAGAACTTCCTGAATGATGTGCTGCTCTGTACCCCACAGCTCCTCCTGTAGTGTGCTCACAGTCTTACCAGCGTTCCTGTACTCAAACAGGCGGGGATCCGCTTTGATGGGGACGAGGCCTAATCTGTGGGCCAGGACTTCATCCTGGACGATGGATGTGTTGTTATAGATAAACACCTTCTCTATGGCCATGGTAGGCACCTGCAACCAAGAACAATGCAGAGCTTTACCAACATACACTACCAGTACAAAATGTGGACACACCTTCACATTCAATGGTTTTTGTTTATTTAAAAAAAAAAAAAAAATTCTACTTTGTCTAATACTGAAGACATCAAAACTATGAAAGAACACATGGAATTATCTAGTTAACAAAAAAGTGTTAAAAAATCCAGAATATGATTTATATTATAGATTCTTCAGAGTAGCCCCCTGTTGCCTTGATGACAGCTTTGCACACTCTTGGCTTCTCTCAGTCAGCTTCATGAGGTCGTCACCTGGAATGGTTTTCAATTAACACGTGTGCCTTGTCAAGAGTCCATTTGTGGAATGACTTGCCTTCTTAACCTGTTAAGCCCCAAGCCTGTTTTTCAGGTCTCAGGCTCGAAAATGACATTCCCAGAACAAATGACTATATCTTCACTTTTAAAAAGGGTTAAATTCATAATCTTTTTCTCAAAGCAATGAGAAACCTGTGAGTTGGATGTAGAAGAGTCAGAATCAATATAGAATTTTTTTATTTTAAAGTAAATTCAGATTGAAAAAAAATGTAAATTATAGTGTCCGTCCAAAAACAACAACATTACTTATAGTGAAAACCACCCTTGAATGATGGGATGGTAGACTAAAAGCTTTAGGAATCCAAACTATAACATATAATAAGTACCCTGTATCAAGATTGATGCAAAACAAGTGACATTTGACCTTTTTAAGAGAGGTTTAGAAAAAAAACTCACTTCTGGGGTCATTTGGGTGGATTTTCCATATCTCTGGCCCCCCTTGGTCGATTTTGATGATTGACACCTCTTTTGAACCGTTAGAGCCAATAGAATCGAGGGGGAGATAAACCCACCTACACGTTACCATTGAGGAGTGAGAGTGATGCGCACGCAGTTTGCCCAAACCGAAAGCTATGTTACGCTCTGAAAACTCAAAACTAGGCTTATTGCCATAAATATGATTATGGATTATCAGTAATCATTTCAAAGTGACACAGAGACATTGGATTAACCTATGGATTAACCTTCAGCAGCGTTGTTATCGTTTTAATGCCATTGAACACAACTTTTGATCAGAAAACAGCAAAGGTAAGACATATTTGCCGTTTTGGCGCCGTAAAGCTACGTTGTGTGTTGTCTGGGTTTGCCTACACTGCCCTGAGTTTTGTTCGCACAGTGATGATACTTATACCCCTAGAATCTGTGGAATCTCAGCTTTAATCTGATGTCTTGTTTTTGCAGATCCGATACGTAATAACATATTTCTACCGTGAGTTCTGTGCTAAGTGCGTTAGCATTTTTTTGCTCAGTGCTAATTCAGAGGCTTGGTATTACCCTTGTGTTTCGTTTCGGTAAAAATGGTTCATATCGTCAGTTAGCTGAGTTTCTTCCCGTTAAGTGGGTATGACACATTAATAGGTTGTTAAGTGTTAAGAAGCCCTGAGACACAGTTTCGTGAAACTGCGGGGGCTATGGGGCTTAACAGGTTAATGTGTTTGAGGACATCAGTTGTGTTGTGCAGCATGGAAAGCCCTATTTGACTACTGTTGTAATCCATATTATGGCAAGAACCACTCAACTCAGTAAAGAGAAACGGCCGTCCATCCAGGGTTTCCGCTAGGATTTTTTCTTGCCGGTCAAGTGTCCGGAAATAATTGATTTTACCGGATACATTTGAAACTTACCGGTCATGTTTCAATAATAATAAGAATAAGAATTGTGTAGCAGAGTCTCCGTTAGCAGGTAATTACCGGACTATGACCAGTAATATATGCTGATGTTTAAAACTAAGTTAATGGGGCTGATTTTTAAATTGCTTCAGTTTATAATCGTAACAGATCGAAAAGTGCAGATTCATTTTTCAATAAATGAAGCGCTTCCACAAATAACATAATTATTACATTCAAACAAACTACTTATAGTAGATGAAGTACATTATTACAAAGTTTACATTAACTTTGGATAATAACACGGGACAAATAAACGGAGCCTCTCTTTTGCCCTCTCTTCACTCGCGTTTATATCCAGATCGATCAGACCCAGCTAGCATTAGCGAGCTCCTTTTGCCGCGCACAGAGAAAAGTCTCATGTATTTTGCGTCATCTGATCGGCTCTCCCGATCGGCCTTTATAGAGAGCACCGATCAAACTATTATGAGTGACTATCGGCCGATAATGATCGGCGGTCGATCGATCGGGGCATCCCTAATTATTACCGGACATTTTGTCCGGCAGGTTTTGAATTTACCGTTTTTTTATAAATTTTACGAGCTAAAAACCGGTAATTCCCGGCTAAAGGAAACCCTGCGTCCATCATTACTTTAAGAAATGAAGGTCAGTCGATCTGGAAAATGTCAAGAACTTTGAATTTATCCTCAAGTGCAGTCGCAAAAACCATCGAACGCTATAATGAAACTGGCTCTCATGAGGACCCCCCCCCGGGAAAGGAAGAGCAAGAGTTACCTCTGCTGCAGAGGGTAAATACATCAGAGTTACCAGCCTCAGAAACCACAAATGAAAGCACCTCAGATTAGAGCCCACATAAATGATCACAGAGCTCAAGTAGCAGACAATCTCAGCATCCACTGTTCAGAGGAGACTGCGTGAATCAGGCCTGCATGGTCCAATTGCTGCAAAGATCCACTACTGAGGATGAACAACAAGAAGAAGAGAATTGTTTGGGCCAAGAAACACAAGGATTGGACCTTAGACAGTGGAAATCTGTACTTTGGTCTGATTAGTCAAAATTTGAGATTTTTGGTTCCAACCTCCGTGTCTTTGTGAGACGCAGAGAAGGTGAGCGGATGGTTTCTGCATGTGTGGTTCCCCCCGTGAAGCATGGAGGAGGAAGTGTGATGGTGTGGGGGGCTTTGCTGGTGACACTGTTGGTGATTTATTCAGAATTCAAGGCACGCTTAACCAGCATGGCTACCACAGCATTCTGCAGCGCCATGCCATCCCACGTGGTTTGCTCTTACTGGGACCATCACTTGTTTTTCAACACACAATGACCCCAAACACACCTCCAGGCTATGTAAGGGCTATTTGACTAAGAAGGAAAGTGATGGAGTGCTGCGTCAGATGTTTTGGATCAGTTGGGCCTCAGAGTGAAGGAAAAGCAGACAACAAGTGCTCAGCACCTCTGGGAAGACTTCAAGACTGTTGGAAAACCATTCCAGGTGACGACCTCATGAAGCTGACTGAGAGAAGCCAAGAGTGTGCAAAGCTGTCATCAAGGCAAAAGGGGGCTACTCTGAAGAATCTAAAATATAAATCATATTCTGGATTTTTTAAAACTTTTTTGTTTACTAGATAATTCCATTCCAGTTCTTTTATTGTTTTGATGTCTTCAGTATTAATCTACAATGTAGAAAATAATTAAAATTAAAACTGCGGTCACTGCGGATGAGCGGGCCCTCGCGTCCGTGCGCCTGTCGGGGAGGGCAGCCGGTCGTCCCGGTGTCAAGCAGACGCGCGCGAGCCCTCCGAAATGAGCCGTTTGTCATTTCTATAATGTTCGCGTCCCAGACTCCCAGGTCCTCCGGCAGCGACCCGGAAACTCTCTAAAGGCTCGTCGAGGATCGATTATCGAGGAGGCTGTCTGGAGGAGCCGTAACCGAGGATACACTGATTTAGAGGAGAGAGGAGAGAGGAGTCTCTCTGGAGGAGCTATAACCGAGGGTACAAAGATGTAGAAGAGAGAGGAGAGAGGAGAGAGGAGAGCGGAGAGAGGAGAGAGGAGAGAGGAGAGAGGAGAGAGGAGAGAGGAGAGAGGAGAGTCTCTGGAGGAGCTATAACCGAGGGTACACTGATGTATCCTCCGGAGTCGATTTCAGCCATCAGTGATGTTTAAAAGAGGCGTGACGCATGGCTGGACTTATGTCAAGGAAGCAAAGCTCTGCAAACTGTTCCCGTTGTGATTATAAGTTATTTAAGAGGATCAAATGTGCATCAGACTTTCTGCCCTTTACCGTTTGTTTACTCACTAATCACATCTCGCCTGGATGTTAGTTTTAATCCAACTGCTTTCATTCAGACGCGATGTTTACAGTGAGAACAGCAATAACATATGTAACAGGCCTACATTGCACACTTTATTTGTATGCTTTAGTAGATATCTACAAGTAAAGAGTAGATATTATTCATGAAACCATATAGTGTTCACATAATAAAATATACAAGGGCTGTAGCCTGATATACATGATATGCTTTAGGAGCTGTATGTGTGTGTTGTACAGTGAGTAGGTGTGTGTTGTGGAGTGTATAGGTGTCTGTTGTAATTGAATTTGCCGCCAGCAGAGGCGGTGTGTGTGTGTGTCTATGTGTGTGTGTGTGTGTGTGTGTGTGTGTGTGTGTTGTGGAGTGTATAGGTGTCTGTTATAATTGAATTTGCTGCCAGCAGAGGTGGTGTGTGTGTGTGTCTGTGTCTATGTGTGTGTGTGTGTGCGTGTGTGTGCGAGAGAGTTGATGTGCCAGGCAGACAGGCAGGTATCAGTGGCTTATCTGACATAAATGGTCAAAATGTTTACTTTTTAGCCTACGAGCTCCCCGTTCGAGCGAACGACTATTCCTTTGCAAAGTAGCATCACATTGGATATGCGCTTAAGTTGTCCTGGATTGGAATTTTTCCAATCATTTTCCTATGAGGAATTAGCAAAAATGTGCTTAAAATGCATGAAAAAACGCAGGCCACACCCACATTCGTCATTCGTTGCGACACTTTAAATATAAGTTCATACTCACCCCCAGAGTATGTCTAAAAAAAAAAAAAAATGAAAATACCTTTGTGTGCCTATTCCCCAATAAAGACTGAACCTATCCACCAAAATGTGTGTTATTTGGATACATTGTTGATGAGTTATGAGCATTTCTTTCTAAGCCCCGCCTTTTTGCAAACACGTTTAGATTAATGACGGCCATATTTATCGACTGAACATGGTCCTTTTCTACGGTAATGTGTGTGACCCTCCAGCGATGCTGTATACGAAGTTTGGCGTTGAAAAACTAAAATTTGAAATTTAATTTAATATTTCACTGTTTTTAACATTATGGTAATTTGAGCTTAGGGGTTCAAGGACATAATATGTAGAGTAGGTCCACCCGAATAAGTGTGCAAAATGTCACGTCATTCGGAGTTACGGTGCGACTTTGTAAATGTTTCAAAAAATGGAAATGTAGTAGTTTGGATTAATTTGTGACATGTAAATCGTCAACAATTGTACATTCTCCGTTAGCTTACGAGCTCCCCGTTTGAGCTAGCAACTATTTTCTTCGCAATTTAGCATCATATTGGATATGGGCTGAAATTGTCCTGGATTGGAATTTGTCTGATCATTTCCCTAGAAGGAGTTTGCAAAAATGTGCTTAAAATGCATGAAAAACGCACATTTTTCAAAATTGCCGACTTTCTGGGGGGCGGGGCTAATGGAAGGCAATTTGAAATATGTCCAGATTCATAAGAGCAATATATATACAGCGTTTCGTGCATATCGGTAAAACTGTATGCGAGTACTTTGGATTATTTTGTGACATGTAACTCGTCAAAAACGGTGTATTCGCTGTTAGCTTACGACCTCCACAATTGAGCTATCAAAAATTGGCTTCCCAAGTTAGCATCATATTGGATAGGGGCTGAACTTGTCCTGGATTGGAATTTTTACGATCATTCCCCTAGGAGGAGTTTGCAAAAATGTCCTTAAAATGCATGAAAAACGCACATTGTTCAAAATGGCCGACTTTGTCGGGGGCGGGGCTAATGGAAGCTAATTAGAAATATGTCCGCAATTCCATGAGGAATGTCTGTGCCAAAATTCGTGAAGTTCTGAGAAACTATATGTGACTACCACACAATAGGGGGCGCTAGTGAGCAGTTTTTTTTTTTTTTAATTACGTTTTTTTTTACATTCTCTAAAAGGTCGTGGGCTGTGACGTGTGTCCCAAATTTGCTTCCGAAGCTCATTTTATGCTATCGCAATTTAAAAAATTGTTATAGGCAACGCCCACATTCTGCGTTTGTTGCGACACTTTAAATCACAATTCATAGTCACCCCCAGAGTATGTCTAAAAAAAGATTTTTTTATTTCGTCCATCCGTTCTTGAGTTATAAATTGGTGGTGTTTTTGGCGCCCCCTATAGTCCAAAATGAAAATGCTTTGGAGTGCCTATTCCCCAACACAGACTGAACCTATCCACCGACATCTGTGGTGAATGGATACATTGTTGATGAGTTATGAGCATTTCTTTCTAAGCCACACCTTTTTGCTAATACGTTTTGATTAATGTCGGCCATATTTATTAACTGAACATGCTCATTTCCTACTGTGATGTGTGTGACCCTCCACCGATGCTGTATACTAAGATTGGTGTTGATAAACAAGAAATCGAAATTTAGGATAATATTTCACTGTTTTTCACATTATGCACATTAAAAAAAGGAGCTTAGGGGTTCAAGAGGACTTTATGTAGAGCAGGTCCACCCGGATAAGTGTGCAAAATGTCAGGTCCATCGGACTTATTGTGCGACTATGTACATTTTTCAAAAATGTTTTACATATAGGTGGCGCTAGCAAGCATGTTGGCAATTTTTAACCCATCGACTCCAGAATGTCGAATTTTTCACCGGTCCTGCCATCCGTGCAAAATGTCGCTGCATGAATGGCGTCGTAAAGCCCTCAAATACAGGATTTACCAGCAATGGAATAATAATAAGAATCGTACGAATAACAATAGGTCTTCGCACACTTCGTGCTCAGGCCCTAATAATACCTACAATAACAATAGGTTCGTCGCACTTCGTGCTAGGACGCCGTTGGGTCCTAGCGCTCCATGCTCGGGCCCTAATAAATAAAAACCTTCGAATGAGAAGGTGTGTCCAAACTTTTGACTGGTAGTGTATTAGAAATGAAAAACCTCCAAGACTTCTTTTGCTTAGAGACTGCCCAGAAACACCAGATGTTCAACTCCTCCACATCAAGCTGAATACACAAGGCCCTCTCCAAAAAAACTGCAGTGTTTCCCCTAGGATGGAGTCATAGCATAGCTAAGGCATGCGGGCCCAGCAAAATGTGAGCGCGGAGCGCGTGGAATTTTTTAGTATGTGCGAAGTGCGCCCCGCCAATATGTTTCTATGTGTCTGCCACCACAAGAAAGGCTCTTGAGGTACATACAGTGGCAATGTCTCAAGATTTAGCAAAACACACCTTTATTGAACATACAGTAACACAAATACTACAAATCCACATAAACAATCAAAAATCAAAAAGGGTCGCCACTTATTATTATTTTAATAACAAAAAAAACATTTTATTTTTTTTGTTGGTACATGGCTGGCGCCCCCTAGCAGTGGCTCGCATATTTGTATATAGGGGAAACACTGAACTGTCTAAAACGTCTAAAAACCCCTTGTATGTGATAAGTATGTAGTTGTATGGAAATGAGATGACTGAATGAAATCCTACCTCTGCCAGTAAGATCCTTCTGAAGGCGTTGGCGATGGCTGCATCTATCCCCACCATATCAAACTCCATGCTGTTCTCCTCCAGATTCACTATGTCAATCCTGAAGTTCTGCAACAGGACAGGAGAACACATCTCAGCATCAAACATTAGTCCCAGTGAACACTTTTCAAAACCAGCATAAAGGATACAAATAAAATGGAATTGCTCCACCTGTTGTCTTTTCTTTATTTTTAGAGAGTACAATAATGCGTAGTTTATATGTTAAAAGATAAAAGGGAATCTTCTGGGGATGGAACCCCCTCAGACCCCCCTGCAGGGGTCCGGTGTGCAAACATTGTTTTCACAACATGTGAATGTGCGTTCAAGACTTTAAAAAAAAGATGCCCAACACACACACATATTACGGTTCCTACGAAAATAGTGTGTAGCCTGACAGTGACACTGGGAATCCTGTCTATACAGGTGTTAGTAAGGAAATTAGTGTGTACAAAAAAAAGGGTGGCACGCAATAGTTTTATTTTTATCCCCATCCCAATTCAAACAAAGTGATACCCAAGTTAGATATACAAATTGTAAAGTTTTTCCCTAAAGTTAACCATGCATGTAAAATAAAAAGTGCTTATTACCCACAACTGCTTCACACCAAACAAAAGTATTGTGTGTGTGTCAGTCCTGCTCATTCTCTAAGAGGATAAATAAGTTCACCAGTTTTGCAACCAGATACTTTATTCCATAACAATTGTTTGGAGATTTTCACAGAAAATGGTGTGAAAGCTGCTCCATACACAGGCAGAGGAGCAGCAAGGAGACGGTCCCACAGACTTCCCCTGTCACCAGCTGACACATATAGATCCAAACTGACAGACATACCTTTTTAAATGTCTGCATATTCCAAGTGTCATCATAGCCAGGGTAGTTGCCAGGGAAATCTGACGAATGGACCTAAAGCAGAAACAATCAATAAGAGATAGAAAGAAGCAACCATTCAGATCTTATTAAAGTTACTTCAACTACAAGATATTTACGCTCTGCTTTAATATTCACAAGCCAGAGGCCACAGCAGGTCCTGCGGCTCACCAAGGGCCCGTAGAGGAGCCCTTAAATTACAGTGTAGTTTGTTCATGGATGATGTTTTTTACACTTTTAAAAACTAACCAACTGTCTAGTCGTTTGTTCCTCTAATTAAATGTTTCACTGACAGTTTTGGACATCAATCATTAAGTTGTAATGTAGAGTTAACTGAATCATTCAATGCTTTAATCGTTGAACAGGAGCAGTTCGAGGAACAGCTTGGGAAGTTAGAATCAGATAGAATGTGTTTGCGAGCGTGAGAGGTAAAGAGCTTCCGGTGGACGATATGGGCTTCAAGCTGTTCTGCTCATATCAGCTGAGGGATGAATTCAGAAAATCCAACTACTTTATTTATTGTTGGATTGTGGAGGATGTTTTTAAAGCCAGTTTAACAGATTCAAGTATTTGCATGCTTGTGGAGGTTCTGAAGTGTGCCTGACAGACTTCTGTGCGGATGGCAGCCCTCTCAGGTGTGAGTGCTCTCTGCCTAAGACTGGGCCATATACATGGAACCAGAGCTGGAAGAAGAACTCAGATTATTGACTTATTACTTATTATTAATACAGTGTAAAAATACTCAGTTTCAAGTAAAAGCCCTGTCTTCAAAAGTGTAGTAAAAAAGTAATAGCATCAAACTATATAGTTTAAGTACGAAAAGTAAAAGCACTTGTTATGTAGAGTTATTAAAAAAACAAGACATTTTTAGATTATTATTATAAAGAAATGTTTTCATTATTGGTGCATATTCATCACTGTGTTCAATGCACTTTTCAAGGCAGGGTTTATTTGAATTACGTTATACACTACTGTTTAGCTTAACCTATAATAATACTTATTTAATAATTACTTAATAATTATACTGTCCAAAGACAAACTCCTAATTTAAAAAAAATCTTGTTCTGCTTTCAAGAGTTCGAGGCCATCAAACACTGGAATATTCTTCAGCTGAGCTTTAAAACCTGCCCTGACTTTCACTCTTTCCCTCATGGTGCAAAGAAATGGATATTAAGCAACCAGTCATTATACTATAATCTGAGTTTTTCAATTTTAATAGTATTGTAATATTATATTTGAACTGTACTATTTTATTGACCTGTACTTTAATCTTGTTGTATTATTGTTCGTGCGATAGAGATGATGCAATGTGTTAGTGTTTGTTGATTGTTATGTACCTGCCTCAGGATGCAGATGGAAATGAGCTATTAGCTCAAATCTGGCATAAATCATCTCTTCTCTTTCCTGAGATTAATGTATTTGTATGCATGGTCCTTGTTCAAATAAATACATCATTATTATTAATATAACATGGGTTAGGGTACATTTTGCAAAGTAACTAGTAACTAAATATGTAAAATAGATGTAGTGGAGTAAAAGTACAAAGTAGCACAATGTTAAAATCCTCAAGTAAAGTACAGGTACCACTAGTGCGTGTGTCTCTCTGTGTGTGTGTAATCTGTGTGTACATATATACCGGTGTGTACAGGTGAATGAGGGAGGCTGTGTGGTATATCAGACCGGCTCTCTCTCAGACTCTCACCCTGCACACACCAAGCTCTGCTGCCATAACAACTTTGTTCAAACCGGACTTACATTTTTCACACCGAATTCCCCCAGTACAGCTCGAGTCCGTATTTCTTCCACGTTGCTCATGGTCGCCGCCATCTTGCCTGTAGCCAACTCTGCTCCGCCCCGTTGCTCAGTGACGCGTCACTGTAGGGACGGAGGCGGGACGAAAACTAAACATCGGCCCAATCCCAAAGCACGCCCTACCCTATGCCTACCCCAACACACTCCCCCTCCGTGACGGAGTGAACTCCGTGGAGTGACACTCGCAGCTCAACGAGGCTCCCTCCTGTCAGATGGAGGGTGTAAATACAGCGGCAAGCTTTGGGTCAAACTCCCCTCTCTCTGCAGAAACAGGAAATGCCGTAACTGTATGTAACAACGGTTTCAGATCAGCATCTCTTGGACAAAAAATTAAAATTAATAACTAAAATAAAACTCCAAACATCTTTAATTGTGTTACTTTTTTGTAAAGCTCTTTTAGTTTTAAACCTAATTTTTATAAGCTTCTTAGTTTTTGCAACAGTCTGTAAATATACACAACTTTATAATAAAATGCACACATTTACCTTTTTCTAGACTAAACACAGGTATGATCCTAAGTAAACAAATATGAGGTTATCATGAGGTTGTCAATGATGGTCCTGTTTGACTATCCCCTATTCAGTGTGCAGATCTTTCTGTTCACAATAAAAGTGTAGTTTCCTAGTGAATGTCTTGTATTGGTCTATAATCTCAGCTTTTCATTTTCTTCTTGCCCCTCGGAGAAAACGGTGAGGCAGTTGTGTCCTTCACAGCGGCGGCGCCAGAGATTTTCTCTAGGGGGTGCTGTGGGGTAGCTTGACGTTTCATAGAGGGTGCTCAAACATTTAGGGTTTCCCATTAATGCACCGGCGCTACAGTTGAATTTTCTACTGCAAAACTCCCCACACGCACACACACAGTGTACCCGCGACTGTTACAATGAAGGCTCGATAATCAGCTCACGGCATATAGGTGTAAGTAGAGGGGTAAAGTGCTATTTTTACAAGTGGGGGGTGGTCCTCACCTCCTTTAGGGGGGTCCGGGGGCATGCTCCCCCGGGAAGATTTTTTTAAAATATTGAAGTTAAAAGCATCAATCTGGTGCACTTTGAGAGCAACATTAAGAGATCTATGGATACATCTCAACACCCATATGAAACCGAACTGTAAACAGATTTTCTATTTCTTTATAGATATTTTACAAATCACTCCCCTTTTAAAACTGTAGGCCTATTCTTGTTTTACTGTCATATAGTATTTCATAACTGTTTTTAATTTATGCTCTTATTTTTTTACACTGATCATATAAACGTGTGCCTCGGAAATACTTATTTACGTAAATCGTGACCAAGCCGTTTGAGACCCACTGAGATAACTAGACTAAAGTTAACTATCTAAACACTGAGAGAGTCCTTTACTTCACCCGAGCTGAGGTTATCTGAGACTCTCAGTCTGACAGGAGAGAGTTCTCCCTCCACCTTGTTGTTGAAAAAGCTCCTTATATCCATTAGCTTGGATAGCTAGTACCAGATGCTAACCACAACGATCTCCGGTAGATACCCACCGGGCTCGCTCGCTCGCGCACGCACACAAAATGGCTCGTGCCACACACACACAGAGCAGAGCTTGAATAAAACACAGAGACCCAGAAGTACGCTACTTGTACTGTACTGTAGCATATTACTTTCGAATCAATAATTTTTCAAATTATGAATTTCACACATAAAAAAAAAAAAAGACAGCCTACATTACATACATCTTGGGGGTGCTTATGGGGTGCTATGGCTATCCTGGCCACTGGTCCTTCAGGTATGTCCTTTCCTAAAAGAAATGACAAGAAACATAAAACATATGACATTATTGCAGAGCAAGTGTGTTATTTATGAAAGAGGTGCGTTAGAGGGCTGTAGAAATAAATACAAAATGATTTGAATGGGTTTTTGAAATTCATCACTTTGTACTACAAAGATAATCAGATTAGGAATGAACAGTCTGCAGTTAATCAACATTCAAATATATGTTATTATTAAAATAAAATTCAACTGTTAGAACTTCAACTGTCAGAACTTAGTGCAACTGTAGTGTCATGCTGTTCGGTTGTCTCACTGCAAGAACCACTTTTACCACGTTTTTACAGACAATATGTCGAGACAAATGGTAGTAATTTTCACAAAGTAAAATAATAATTGCCTTAAATACATTGACATGTGAAAGCTGACAAAAAAAGCATTTTGCTTGTTGCTTGGTCAAATCTAAATGTAGCTTTTTGCAAGGAAGGAACAGTCAACTTCCCTGATGTTAGTATTTAGTCATGTTTAATGGCATGTATATCAGTGTATCATAGTTATTACTTTATCTATTTAAACCAGAACGTTTCTCGATTCTTTGTACAGTATGAAAGGGGTCTTTGTACCTTTGAGTCCATGCTGAAGTTCACTGATGTTAGGAATAGGTCTGTCTCTCGTGGTCAGCATCCTCTGGTCTGTCTGCATCACCTGGAAACTTTAAACAAACAGATAGTAAAGTAACATGTGTTGGTCACAGACTTTTTTACATGCAAACGTCATGTCCTAATCTTTTTGATTATCCTTAAAAAAAAGTGCTGGATATCACAGCCCTTACTGTATCTTATCAGCTGGATTGTGTATTATTGTATAGTTGGGGTCCTTTTTATTTTACTGTTCCTTTGGAATAGCTGTTCATGAGACAGTCAAATTAAATATGTCCTTTACATTAATTCACATTCATTTGTAACACACACGTAAGGGTAAAAGACAAACATCTTTAACAAATGTAATGCAATGAATGAGCTTAATTGTCACAGAAGCACACATAGAGTCATATCTAATATTTAAACAAATCATTTCCTTGTCCCTAAAGCATTGACTACGCTATCGTCCTTAAATGCAGGCATTAAGTTACATGTTCACGTTCTGCTGCCACAATAAGTCGGTTTCTCCAGTGTAATGATAATAAAATGCTTAGTAAGTATTGGTAATAATATGAATAAAAACAACAACGTTTGGGTTCGTTCGTTTATTATGATGGTAACGTTAACCAGTAAGCTTCAATAATCAACTCCAGCTAACGGAGGCTGGAGCTAGCAGAGGGACAGAAAGCTAGCAGCACTCACTGCAGAGACCTGTCACTCAATGTGACCACGTCCTAATTTATGCAAAAACTTTAAAACCTAATATAAATAAAAGGGTCACGTTATAAAACCCGAATAATTCCCGAATAATTTGTATTGCATCCAGGGGTAGAAACATGTTTATTTCTGCTGTAAAGTTGGGCATTTTAACATGGGGGTCTATGGAAATTGCTCCTTTCTGCAGTCATCGCATATCGGCCAATAGATGAACTGCAGTTTGAGGCACTTCCTTATTGGCCTCTCGGCTCTGCCCATGGATGTATAATAGAGAGGCGAAGTCCTTCCCTTTCCGGGGGACCTCCATGGGACCTTATTTCGGAAAAATTATGTATTGAAGTCAATGGAGAGAGAAAGATTATCTTTCGATCCCGTTTGAATTGTGCCATGAATTACACATATGATGTTTGTCAATTTAAAAGATAATTTTGCAAGTCAAAAAAATAAAAATGTGTCGTAAAACTGTGAAGTAACACTCTTTTTTTGTGTGAAACCGCTCAATGTACTAGATCTCCCGTCTCGCACCACACACCAAGACGGCCGTCACGTTGGCACATTTCACTTCTTTCTTTCAGAATGAGGCAAAAAGTATTAAAAGAGGGGAAAATCACTACAAGTCTGGGCATGTTGAGAGCTGTACATACACAAAAGGGGAGTTAGTCGGTTCCGTAAGAGCCAGCATGCGGGACCGGGATTCTGGGATTTGTAGTCTTTCTAGTTGCGTATTTTTCATAGTCTTATATTTCAACAGTTTTAAGACAAACTGTGACTTTTTTGACATGGAAATTATTTTTTAAGATTGACAAACATCATATGTGTAATTCTTGGGCACAATTCAAACGGGACCGAAAGATACGTTTTCTCTCCCCATTGACT
This sequence comes from Dissostichus eleginoides, assembly GCA_031216635.1. Classification (NCBI taxonomy): domain Eukaryota; kingdom Metazoa; phylum Chordata; class Actinopteri; order Perciformes; family Nototheniidae; genus Dissostichus; species Dissostichus eleginoides. The sequence continues at coordinate 1,424,999 of CM062278.1, read as the reverse complement.
TCAATACATACTTTTTCCGAAATAAGGTCCCATGGAGGTCCCCCGGAAAGGGAGGGACTTCGGCTCTCTATAAGAACTGGATACAGCGTCGGAGGCGGGGTCTCGTTCTTTCCTATGAGAGCTGCTTATAGAGAACCGCAGTGACGCGTCCTAAAACCCGGAAGTAAGTTAGCATTTTTACCACTTCCGGTTCCTTCTTCAAAAAGCAATGCAATTTCTCCATAGTGTTTTGGAAAATAGCTCCAAATAAGGTCTGTGTTTGACACAAAATTAAGAGATAGATCACGTTTTGTTCTACCACATTAAATACATCAGCAGTGACCCCGCTGGTGATTTCTGAAGAGTTTACGTATCGGAAAAACGATGGTTGTTAACAAGTGGCATTAGTGGACTACAGAAATGGTCGAGGCCGTTGTACGTCATTACGCCGATTACGTAAACACTCCCGCTAAATTTCTTTCCCCCTGTGTTCTGCTTGAAAGAGAGTATATGCCTATCTTAAGTATCTGTAGTATCTTTAGTATCTTTAGTATCTATATCTTTATCTGACCATCATCATTTATAGTCGTTAATAGTCGTTTTTGGCACCGTAGTTTGAGTTGAGGCGATCTTAAGTTGGCGTGACGTTGAGTAGTGCGACCCTGCCGTTCTAGCTTGTAGTTCCTTTATAGCATAACGTTAGCATTTTGCTTCTGGCAGAAGAATCCGTATGTGCGCTCACAGAGCATGCGCCCCTTAAGCCCCGCCCCCCGAGCTCCCACTCTCGGCTCAGTAGAATGAATGGAGACAGAAAATAAATCTAGATTCGGCTTTTAGTGCATTTTAGAACTTTAAGGACCGAATGATTATAATAAGGGCTATAAAATAGTTCACACTGGGTAGTTTCGCTGATTTACAGACGTCTCTTTCCCAATGTTAGTCAATGGGGAAAAGTCTTTCTGGTCCCAGTGACGTCACGGACAGATACGGAAATTGTAGTACCGCCGTTTGGACACAACGAATATTTTCATCAGAGTCCGGCGCACTTCCTGGGGGCTTGGCTCTGCCCCAGAGTTTGCCGCTTGGCGCGAATGCGCAAACGGAGGGGTAGTGTGTAGGGGTAGGGTGTAGGCATGGATGTATAATAAGAACTGGATACAGCGTGGGAGGCGGGGCCTCGTTCATTCCTATGAGAGTTGCTCTCTGGCGCATGAAGACAAAATGGCCCAACTTTTGAGAGAGCGAAACATCACGAAAGTTTTCATATAATCATATAATCCGTTTTTATTGTGCATCCATGGGTAAAGGTAAAACTCATGTAGTCCTGAACACGTCACATGAACGTGCCGGGCGGCGCGGTCCCGTGGGTTAGATGCGCGTTCATAATGCCGAGGAAAATAACTCTCAGAATAACGTTATTAGCACATTTTACAACTTGAGGACCGAATGTTTTTAATAAGGTCTATACAAATGTTCATACTGGGTAGTTTATTTAGTTTAAAAAAAATTATCCAACGATTTACAGACGTCTCTTTCCCGATGTAAGTCAATGGGAAAAAGTATTTCCGGGACCAGCGACCGATACGGAAGTGTAGTACCGCCGTTTGGCCACAACGAATATTTTCCTCAGAGTCCGGCGCACTTCCTGGGGGCTTGGGTGTAGGGCGTGGTTTGGGATTGGGCCATCCTGTTCTTCTTATTCTTCTTCTTCTTGTTCATGTGCAACATGTTGGAGCACATCTGGCAGTGCGCCACTGATTATGAGACATTACATGATCTGAAGTGTTTTCATATCCACAGTCACATCGGCCTGTATTACATTTGAATGATATATAATACAGCCTTAAAATAATGGGCTGTGTAGTCTTTAAAGTTAAATTACATTTTTTACATTTTTGTGTAGGTCATTAATTAAACTATAAAACAAATGATCATAATTGTGATATAACTTTAAAGAGATGCATTTTCTGTAGATCAAGCTTTAGTAGTCCTATCACTCCTCAGTCCTCACGTGAAATTGCTCCATGGTCTGCTAAAGCAGACACTCACATTCAGGGCCGGCCCTAGACTTTTGGGTGCCCTAAGCAAGATTTTGTTTGGGGGCCCCCCTCACTCTAGCGCGTTCTCACTACACACAACACGGAACCAACTTTTGTCTTATGATGTTAGTATGAGCACACATATTGTACAAATAAGCATGTAAACACTAAAGTGGGACCTGAGAACAGCAGCACAGTCTTTAAATTGACTACAAATAACTACCTAGGCTATAACTAATGACTATATAAACTCAGTGAACAGAAATATAGAAACTCCTCAGTCCACAGCTAGATCAGATCGCGTTTTAGATGCGACTTTAGAGTAGAGTGGAATTATTGAAACGGGATTTGTACAGTGTTCCGGCGGCATCCGCTGCTGCGAAAATGTGGGGCAGGGCTGAAAAGTGGGCGGGCCAATGGCCCCCTGGCCCCCCCGCTTCCGGCGCCCTTGTAGTGGTGGTGCGCCCTGCAAGCACTGCACTCATTGGCACTACTGCTGGCAGGGTGTTGCAGTGCAACAATAAACCTGCGCATCAAAACACGTGTTAAAATAAAAATAAAACAGCCTAAATAACTTCAAATGTATAATATTAATAGGTTTTAACACGGCAACGGTGTACTGAGATAAAAAAATATTTAAAAAAAATAAAAAAATAAAAATTTTTTTTTTTTTTTGCTAGGGGGCCCCTCAGTGGCTGCGGGGCCCTAAGCGGCCGCTTATGTCGCTTAATGGGTCGGGCCGGCCCTGCTCACATTCTCATATATACAGTATAATAGGACTTCTCTCTGTTCTTCATCTGGCTGGTGGACATGGATCTGAGCACAGATGTCCAAGCTCTTAATTTTAAAAATATATGGTGGTATTTATATAGTGCTTTTCCTGGTGCCCAAAGAAGCTTTACAAGTAAATAAAGAAAATAACAACAACATTTAAAAAAAATCCTAAATCAAGTTGAAAAGGGGGGGGGGAGGGTAGAGGATTATGTGAGTTTTGAGGGATTTTTTTTAATGATGTGAGAATGTTGGCAGTTTAAATGTGGCTGGGGAGGGAGTTCAAAAAGGCTTTGTCTCCCAGGTCCGAAGCTTAGTCCTGATGTAAATTAGCATCAGCAGACCTGAGGTGACGGGTATGGGGTGTGTTGGAGGAGGTTGCGAGGTTGTTGATGACTTTGTATCTCCATCCATCCATCTTCTCCCGCTTATCCGTGGTCGGGTCGCGGAGGTAGCAGTTCCAGCAGAGAGCCCCAAACTTTCCTTTCCCTGGCCACATCAACCAGCTCTGACTGATTCCAAGGCGCTCCCAGGCCAGCGAAGAGATATAATCCCTCCACCTGGTCCTAGGTCTACCCCTCGGTCTCTTCCCAGCTGGACGTGCAGGAACACCTCCCTAGGGAGGCGCCCAGGTGGCATCCTTACTAGGTGCCCGAACCATCTCAACTGGCCCCTTTCGACGCGAAGCGGTTCAACTCCGAGTCCCTCCCGGATGACTGAACTTCTCACCCTATCCCTAAGGGAGACGCCCGCCACCCTGCGGAGAAAACCCATCTCGGCCGCTTGTATCCGCGATCTCGTTCTTTCGGTCATGACGCATCCTTCGAGGTCACGAAGGATGACTTTGTATCTGAGAACTTATATTTTGAAGACAATCAGTGTTTTTATGGGCAGCCAGTGGATAGCAGTGGTTCCTCACCGGGGTATGAGGACCCACAGGGGTACTTGAGGGGATAGAAGGGGCTACGTAGAAAGTGATTAGGGATTGCAATATATTTCCATACAAAAAAACATTTTTGAATCAATTTTCATAAGCCTGGTGTCCTGCCCCCAGAGCTATCAAAGCTCATTTAAGCAAGCTCAAGTGTCTCATTAAAAGTTCTTAACAAAAGATGTTGAAACTGCTACTGCTTAATGTTATTATTTTTCCCTGACAATAAATCTAAATGTCAAGTTTAAATGCATTCGTATTAAGGGGGAGTTATACCAGTGATTCTCATCTAAGGAGCAGTTGGGTTGAGAGAAAAAAGGAAGGAGAATCATCACAGTTGAGTGGGGGGGGTTCTTATTGAATGGGGACCAGCTCAAGGGGTCCACGAGACCAAGGAGGTTGGGAACCACTGCTCCATAAAAGTAATCCAAGGTGTGTGGTAAAAAAAACACTACATATTAAATATGATAAGTTAAAGTCATTTATTAAACATACACAAACAAAAATCAACACAAAGTGGGATCTTCACATCTTTTATTACCGAGTTTCCATGATGGAGGTTTCAACCAGAGTGGAATCACAATCACACTCGTCAATAAAAGAGGGTTTCATTTATCATAACGTCATGAGTGTGAAATCAATCTGAATAATAGTTGACATTCTACAGATATTGATATAGTGTAACGTTGTTACAGTCTTTTTTTGCTGAAAACCAAGAAGGAGGCACCGACACAACGTGTCACACTGTCTGCAGACAGTGTGATACTGAAGTCACTGAGGGCCTGCTCTTCTGCTGTCATGTACACTCATGTTCTAAACACACCCCCCAGCTCCACATCAAGAGAAGGCTTCAGTCTCAGAGGGTGAGGGTCAGGGTCAGGGGGAGGGTCAGGGTGACACACTCTCTTCACATCCGTTGTGAGTTGCAAATATATTTATTGCAGGACTGCTGCCTCACACAGCTCAGGTGTGTGTTTGTCCTTTAGGTTTAGTTGAAGACACTGATGACACTGGCACTGCACAGCTGCACGAGTCGTGATTCCAATAGTTGACATTGTATACATAGAACAAATTAAATATAAAGCTGCTGTTAGTTCAACAATAGTTTCCCCTTTTCATTATGATAACTAATCACATTTCAAAAGAAGCAGATTATTCCTCCTGCCTTTAAGTTCCAGGCTGAGGCTCAGAGCAGCCCCCCCCCCGGTTAGTCCACAGCTGTGGTGCAGCAGGCTGGGGCCCGGATGGAGCCCATCATCCTGCTCCTCTTCCTCTGACAGCCCCCCCCCTCCTGCTGGGAGGTGCTGGTGTTCTGGCGGCTCAGCTTGGCTGCGTGGCTGGCTGTCTCCTTGATCTGCAGCTCCAGGTGCTTCTGGATGGCCAGGCCCAGCTCCTCTGGGTCCACTGAGGCCCCGTACACCTCCCAGGTCATCCCTTCAGCATCCCACTTTACCTCCTTCACCGGGGACTTGGCAGTACCGCCCCCCTTCCTGCCTCCATCACTGTCAGTGTTAGTCTGTGTCCTGCACTCCTCCGCAAGACAAATCTCTGGGAAGACATGGGGGGTCGCAGTCGGCGCCGTCTGCACCCCCACATCCCTCAGCTGTGTGTGGGTCGTCATGGTCCCCATGTCCCGGGTTGTGGTTCTGACATGGCTGCAGCATTCCTCTCCACCAAAGTGCCTTGGAGCTGGGGGTGCAGGCAGCCGGCTGTAGGAGAGGCCCAGGCTGCAGCAGCGCAGGTGTTTGCTGTCCAGACCCGTGTCACTGACGGAGGACACGAGGCGGGGAAGGGTGAGGTGGTTGGTCACTGAGGGGGGGGGGCCTGCCTGCTGGATGTCAGAGTGTGGCTCTCCGCCTGCCATACGGTGCAGCAGCTGGGGTTGTGCGGGGAGGGGCTGGGGGTGGCAGTACGCTGCAAACGTGTCCTCAAAGGTCACATAGGAGCCGCAGCACAGAGGCTGCTCACATTTAGGGGGGAGTTTTTCTTCAACACCCACCATCCAGGCTGTGGCCTGGGGGGCGGAGAAACAGACACACCTGCTGTGAGGTAGTGTGTCTCCACTGCTGCCCCCCCGGCAGGTGGTGGTGATGACGCTGCACTGCTGCAGCTGCATGGGCTGCTTGCAAGCCAACATGGAGGGGCTGGCCTGACTCCTCCCCCCCCCATGGTGAGAGAGTCCACAAGTGTCTGTGAGAGGAGGCAGGGGGGCGAAAGGTCTGTACGTAGTGTCTGGGTGGCTCCTGTGTAGGAAGGGGGGCTCTATGCCCTGCACCGTCCCTCCAGCCTGAGGGGGGGGCATTGCTGCAGTCACCACGGCCTTGTCTGGATGTTGGGGTGTGTGTTTCTCTGCCAGACTATGGGGGGGGCTTGGAGCCTTATAGGGCACAAAGTGTTCACATTGGCTTTTTTCCTGTCCCCCCACCCTCAGACTGAAGCCGTCACTTCCAGAATGTTCCTGATGGAGCTCCTGTGGGGGGGGGCAGGCTGTTCCTGCCGCCGGTCTGCAGGCTGCTGCCGGCTGTGCCCAGGCCCTGGAGGGGTCACAGAGGGGCTGACCAGAGAGGGCGACGGCCACCCCTCCAGGCTTCAGCTCTGACACAGGGCCCCCGGCCTCTGCCATGGAACACCTGAAAGAAGAAATACAACATGAGTCACAGGAAGTCACCATGGCCCCCACCTTTTACGTTTAAAATGTTGTGCGTCAGAATAACAATTGTGCACTTCACTTCACTGATATACTATGCTATTTTTCCTCAATTTAATAACATTACATTTATATATATATATATATATATATATATATATATATATATATATATATATATATTTATGATGTGAGTGGAAAGGCATTGTGTGCAGACGCTGCCTCTACAGGCAGCAGGAGGACAGGCAGCTGTGACAGCAGTAACGGTCAGAGCTGGTTACTGCACCTTTCTATCTGCTTGTTGAAAATATCTCTGAGCTATAAAGTGATATTTCCTAAATGTTAGAAAAAAGAAAACATCTAAAAGTGAACAAATACAAATGTCAATGTCACATGGGCTTCTGGGGGCACAGAGCATCCTCCAATCATCACACACAGAACTGAGGCTGTGTGTGAACATTCATGTATCTCCTGAAGAAAATAAACTGCAAGTTGTGGTAATTGCAATCACTTCCAGAACACAAAAACAATCACTATGTGCAATCTTCACAGTCAGTCATTTAAATTAACATTATAAATGAAGTGTGCCAATCCAAAGCACCTGCTCCCCCCTAGCCAACTGTTAGAATAATGAAGGAATGGTGGCTCTAATACTACAGGAAGACTCAGAGGAGTACACATATTCCTGAAAGCATTCTGAGCATTCAAACATGAGAGAATAACAGCAAATACAGTATTTTATTAGTATTTATCTGTCACTGCTTAGAAAAGAAATCTATTAATGATGATTATCGGTCTAATAGGCAGGACCACAAGCAAAGGCACCATTTTATAATGATAACCTCAATAGAACACAAGAGTGTTTTTTAACAATCCCGTTGGGGCTTTCTTTCCTTTTTATCAAATAGAACAATGTTCAGCGGCTGGGACCTGGACCGGCCCGCTGCGGGGGGGTCAGCATTAGCGCACGGCTCTACAGTCTGCATATCAGCCTCAGCTTCATGTGTGTGTTTCCTCTGACTCACGAACACTGTGTTTCAATCCCATTTAATGAACATGTTGATGAATTTCCCAGACTGGAAATTGTGGATTTTAAATGTCTGTTGGTGGACAGATTAGACAAACATGACACAACATGTTGATCAGTGATCTGTGGAGATGTTGGAAAGTATATTTTTGAACTTTTCACAGAACCAGGCTAGCTGTTTCCCCTGCTCTGGGTCTTTATGCTAAGCTAGGCTAACCACGCCTTGACTCCAGCTCTAAATGTTACACGTATGACATGAGATTAACATTGTTCTTCTCAGCTTTTATTTGAACAGAAACAGTTCAAGGCTGATTGGGCTGGCTGCTGTTACGTCATGACAGCGTGTGTTAAAGTCAGAGGCTGACAGTCCCAAGCTGCGTCTCCCATATTAGAAACTGTATTTTAAGAAAAATATTTTGGGCAAACAGAATTGAACTTTTTTTAAATAAAAAAACTGATGCAATTTTAAATGCTTGTTTTAGGAGGTTTAACTTTAAAACCTGATATCATTTTGAATTACAAATTCAGGCCCACATAGATATAGTAGGCGGGAATCTCCAGTTAGAGACTCCTGGATTCTGAAAGGAGGTCAGGAGGTGGGCTGAACCAGAACCAGACTCCACACCATCGTCAGGACCTCACACCCATATGATCCGAGTATTCCCGAGCAGAAAAGATTCCAACATTTCCTCCAGCAGCTAGCTTACCTTCACAGATCCTCCCTGCTGAGCTCTTCTCTCCTCGGGGTGTCGGTTGATGGGTGCAGGTCCTCCTCCCCCTGCTCACATCCACAGGTGACCTCTCCCTCCTCTCTATCTGTGACTACACTTCATTCACTGAGCTGCATGTCATCCTCTCTGCTCTCCCTCCTTTTTCTCAGCAGCCCCCGGCAGAGAACAAGATGGAGATAATCCGTTCCTTCCTCTGATTACAAACGTGAGTATGCAATCTTCAAATCCCTGCTCTGTGAGAGGAGCTGTGAGGGGCTGGCTTAACCAGCTGTGGTGGGAGACGGATGGAGGGGGTGGGGGAATAATAATGAGAGAAGATATTCAGCGTCATTCTCCTCCACCTTGGCGGGGGGGGGGGGGGGGGGGGCTGGATGAATGTTTGTGATGGAGAGTAAATAAAGCCATCAGCACGTCTCCATCCTCCTTATCTTTATCTTCACAACCCACTCCCCATCACTATCCCTGTTGCTATGGAAACTGCAATACTCAATGGGCCTGTGTGTATTTTTTTTCTCCTGCAGTGAGACAAGTGTGTGTGTGTGTGTGTGTGTGTGTGTGTGTGTGTGTGTGTGTGTGTGTGCAGCTCCATATGTGTGAGACACCAGAGAGCAGGAAGGTGTTAACATAGCCTGCAGAGAGGATGGACGCAGCCAAGGGTTGTGATGGGCGTCATGGTTACCACCTGCTGCTTTATGGGAGCAGGAAGGTCTCAGTTTGGTCATGTGAGAGGAGTCCTGGGTGGAGCTGAGCTGAGATCAACAACAATGGTGACTGCCTTGGCTGAGTGTGATTGGATGTGACACCTGTCAATCATGCAAATATAGCCATACCCCAAACATGGCACTGTCAGACTGAGTCCCATTTATTCCCCATGCTGGGGAGCACTGACAGAGCTTAATAAATGCATTGTTTTAACTTGACTGCTGGTAACTGCACGTTATGCTTAATGAGATTATTCTCAACTATAGAATAGGAGGATGAAACCCTCTTTAATGGTCACACATACATGCATACAGCACACACAGTGAAATTTGACCTCTGCATTTAACCTATCCTATAGGAGGTGAACTGGGACCTCTCCAAGTACCAGTCCACACTCCATATATTCGGGGACTTGAACCGTCGACCCTACGGCTCCCGGTCCAAGCCCCTACTGACTGAGCCACTGCCGGACTTTATTGGCTACCTGACCAGCAGGCTTGGGGAGTAACGGATTACATGTAACGGAATACGTAATCAGGATACAAAAACAAGGTAACTGTATTCACACAAAAATGGATGTAATCAGATACTGGTACATACTAGAAGGATTACAGTGTGACAAAACATTTTAAAAGAAAGACATACACGATATAGACAAAAGTATTGGGACACTCCTCTTAATCATTGAATTCAGGTGTTGCATTCAGTCCCATTGCCACAGGTGTATAAAATCAAGCACCTAGCCATGCAGTCAGGGGCGCAGGTGAGGTTTTTGAAATGGGGGGGGGACGAAACTGAGAGAAATTATTTTCACGATACTGACTTACTATTTGTTTTACTATGTGTTTTACAATCATAAGTAACATTAATCGTAAGCTCAAATATGAACTGTTTCAAGATCAAATATAATACAATGTAAGTATGTATGTGGATTAACAAATACACGGATCAGTGTCCCTATGAAATTGGGGGGGACGTATCGCCCCCGTCCCCCCCACTATCTGCGCCCCTGCATGCAGTCTGCCTTTACAAACATTTCTGAAAGAATGGGTCGTTCTAAAGAGCTCACTGAATTCTAACGTGGTACTGTAATAGGTTGCAACAAGTCAGTTCGTGGAAAGTTTTCTCTCGTAGATATTCCACGATTAACTTTAAGTGGTGTTATTGCAAAGTGGAAACGTTTAGGAACCACAGCAACTCAGCCATGAAGCACGCAGACCACGTAAAGTTACAGAGCGGGGAGTGCTGAGGCGCATAGTGCCTAAAAGTGGCCAAAGCTCTGCTGACTCAATACCTGCAGAGTTCCAGCTCGGGCATTAATATCAGCACCAGAACTGTGGGAGCTTCATGGGTTTTCATGGCTGAGCAGCTGCATCAAGCCTTACATCACCAAGCACAATGCCAAGCGTCGGATGGAGTGGTGTAAAGCACGCCGCCACTGGACTCTGGAGCGTTGGAAACGTGTTCTGTGGAGTGAAGAGTCACGCTTCTCTATCTGTCCACTGATGGACCAGTCTGGGTTTGGCGAATGCCAGGAGAACGTTACCTGCCTGACTGCATTGTGCCAACTGTAAAGTTTGGTGGAGGAGGGATAATGCTATGGTTGTTTTTCTGGGGTTGGCCTCGGCCCCTTAGTTCCAGTGAAGTGGATTCTTAAAGACCCAGTGAAGTGTGCGCCGGTGCATGATCTGTTATGCTAATACGTATAGTAATGACCAAAATTGTCCATTGGAACCCATATAAAAGATGTTGGAATAGCAACGAATTTGACGAGTTGGAATTTTCCGCTGGGAAACCTCCGCCTTCGTGGGCGTGGCTTGCGATCTACTGCGTGACGTCAGAAGATGGGCTCAGCCGAAGTGTTTACATTCACCACCGTTCATTTTGTCTCTGTTTCAAAGTGGAATTTACCAACGTTTTTGAGCGAGTATTTTATTGGAAAGTGTTTCGCAGTCGACTGGAAGTGATTGCCAATCGAGGAAACCTGACAATGGAGGCGACAGTGAAGAAAAAGGGAGGAAAAACACACGGGAAGCGATGCATTGCCGCTGGCTGTGGTAATGTCAATTCTGCCGAAGTGGCGATGTTTCTGTTACCAAAAGATGAAGGTGAGTGGCTGGTGTTATTGTTTCGTAGATTCGTAGATTGTTTATGAAAAATAAAGGCCACTGTGTTTGTGTCTACTAACAAGACTATCATGGCGGCGGCAGAGCTCAAGTCGAGTTTCTCCGCCTGGAGATATTCTCACTATTTCACTTTTGTCGAGCACAAAGAAAAGAACGTTTTAGTTAAATGTAAGTTGTGTCTTGGCGGGTCAAAGATCCTATCGACTGCCCAAAACAGCAATTAAAATCTGTTGAAACATCTGCAGAAACAACATGCTGGGACGAAGCTAGTAGCTAAGACCACAGACCCAGACTCATCCGACGCCACTCCACCTCCACCTAAGCAACAGCGGCTGGATTGGCACTTTGAAACATATCTTTGTGTTTGTGTTTGTATAGATCACATTGCTTAGCAGAGTTCAGTGATGCAAATGCATGTCAAGTTGATCAACAGGTTGTATTATTCTCCGATGCAATAACAGTACTGAAATGAAGGCTACAGTATAAGGGCATTAATGGGTGCCCTTTTTTAAGTAACTAAAAAGTTACTTTTCACAGTAACGCATTACTTTTTGGTGTAAGTAGTGAAGTAACTAGTAATTGTAACTAGTTACTGGTTTTCAGTAACTAGCACAACACTGCATGTGAACATGAATGTTGCATCATGCTATGAACAGATGAATGTATGATCAGGTGATGGCCAATCCTGTGTGTAGATCTACTCTAGATCTATGACAAAATATTGTCCTCAACTAAATTGACTTCCATGGCCACTTTCCTCATCTATCCTGTCCGAAAAGCTGTCAAAATCACTCATTTCTCTCGCACCAGTATCACTTTCCGAAGTCTCCGCCATGTTTACAATCACAACTGGGCCCATCTTGTGACGTCACAGCCGCTATCGTCTGCAGCAGCGGTAGGCTCAGACTCTGAAAAATTTGCGATGTTTATCTCGTCCCTCGCACTTCCTAAAAAAATATTTTAGCCATGAACAGGTACAATTATATGTAAGAAATGAAACTGCCATTTCATTTTGGCGCAAAAAAATGCACTTCACTGGCACTTTAATGCTTCATCTTACCAAGTCATTATGGACAATTCTATGCTTCCAACTTTGTGGAAACAGTTTGGGGAAGGCCCTTTTCTGTTTCAGCATGACTGTGCCCCACAAAGCAAGGTCCATGAATGCATGGTTAGATGAGTTTGGTGTGAAAGAACTTGACTGGCCCGCACAGAGCCCTGATCCCCACCCCATTGAACACCTTTGGGATGAACTAGAACGGAGAGCCAGCGTCTCGTCCCACATCAGTGTCTGACCTCACAAATGCTCTTCTGGATGAATGGGCGTCCCACAGACAGACTCCAAAATCTTGTAGAAAGCCTTCCCAGAAGAGTGGACGCTGTTATAGCTGCAAAGGGGGACCAACTTCATATTAATGCCTAAGAGTTTGGAATGGGATGTCATAAAAGCTCCTGTAGGTGTACTGTGTAGGTGGCCCAATACTTTTGTCTATATAGTGTGTATATATTCACTGTAAAGGGTGATGAACCACGTAAGTCCTGAATTTTCCTGAATAATTGTATGGTTTTACAGGCTACTTTAATCATCTCCTATCATGCTATTTTTAGGCATATATTATGGGTATCAGATATATAAAAATATATAAAAAACATATCTATGATGTGTTTTGCTCATGATTCAATTCAATTCAATTCAAGTTTATTTATATAGCCCAATATCACAAATCATATTTGTCTCAGAGGGCTTCACAAATCAACAAACACTATTGACAATGTAAACGCAATGTAAAAACAACAAACGTATCTTACAAGATCAATGTGAAAATACCAATTTAAAGAGGAACATAACACAATGACACAAATACAGTTAGAGTACAATAATTAAAATTCCATAAAACGAAGGGTCCATGAGGATGTATAAAAGGAGGTTTAAAACCAGTCTTAACGACACTGTACCAAAGAAGAAAGTCTTCAACCTACTCTTAAATGTGTGGACACTGTCTGCCTCCCTAAACGTCACTGGAAGTTGGTTCCAGAGGAACGGGGCTTGGTAGCCGAAAGCTCTAGCACCTGATCTTATTTTGTGGACTCTGGGAACCACCAACAGACCTGCATTCTGGGATCTTAATGCCCTAGAGGGGCAATAGGGGATTAAAAGATCCTGTAGGTACACAGGATTTGTTCCGAAGGTGCTGGGGGCCAAGTATAATGACTTCTGTTTTGTCAGAGTTTAATAATAAAAAGTTAAAAGTCATCCATGTCTTTATGTCTGTGAGGCATTCTTGCAGTTTAACTAATGGAAATTGTTCACCTGGTTTAATTGATAGATACAATTGTGTATCATCTGCATAACAATGAAAATTGATGGAGTTATTCCTTATGATATTGCCCAATGGTAGCATATATACGATGAACAGGATGGGTCCAAGTACAGACCCTTGCGGTACTCCATGACTGACTGTAGTTTGTAATGAGGATTCATCGTTGACAGATACAAACTGAGACCGTTTTGATAGATATGACCTGAACCAGCTTAGTGCAGTCCCCTTATACCTATCAAAAACTCTAATCTTTGGAGTAGTATGTTATGGTCAATAGTGTCAAAGGCAGCACTCAGATCTAACAGAACCAGGGTAGAGGCAAGTCCATTATCAGATGCACAAAGCAGGTCCTTTGTGACTTTAACCAGTGCTGTCTCTGTGCTATGATGTTTTCTAAAACCTGACTGGAATTTCTAAAATAAACAATTTGTATTTAAAAATTCACACAATTGTGAGGCCGCTGCTTTCTCAAGGATTTTTGAGAGGAAGGGAATGTTTGATATTGGCCTGTAGTTGGCCATAACCTCAGGATCAAGGTTTGGTTTTTTAATAATAGGTTTAATTACAGCTACTTTAAATGACTGTGGAACATAGCCTGACAGTAAAGATATATTGAGTTGGTTTAGGTCTATAGGAGAGAAGCAGTCTAAGTATATGTCCGGTGTTAAGGGTGATTCAGTGCTGGCTAAGGGTAGGTGGTGGTTTATTTTATCCCTGAGAGTTATAATGTTATCATTAAAGAAGTTCATAAAGTCATTTCTACTGATGGATGTAGGAATAGAAGACTCAATAGAGCTGTGACTCTCGGTCAGCCTGGCTACTGTGCTAAAAAGAAACCTGGCATTGTTTTCATTTTCTTCTATTAGGGAGGAATAATAAGCTGCTCTGGCAGTGCGTAGTGCCTTCTTATATTTTTGAAGGTTATCAAGCCAGAGTAACCGAAATTCTTCATGCTTGGTGGAGCGCCATTTCCTTTCAAGTTGCCTTGTCCTCTGCTTTATTATGCATGTTTCATTGTTATGCCATGGAGCTAGTCTTCTTTGTTTCATTTTCTTAATTTTAAAAGGGGCAATAGAGTCCAGCGTTATTTTCAGCGCCCCTGTAACACTATCAATCATATGATCTACTTGGGGGGCGTAAGGTTAGTAAAGGAGTCCTCCCTTGGACTGTGAGATGTTAATGAGCTAAGCACTGATGGCATTTTGTTCATAAATGTTGCTACAGCAGAATCTGATAGATGTCTTTTGTCTCGTATGCAGCTGCTTATCGTCTAATAACAGAACACCACAAGTTAATAAGTAGTGATCAGATAAACAGGATTATGAGCACTGACTGGGAGATGCTGTATGTATGTTAGAACAAGGTCGAGGGTGTGGTTGAAACAGTGGGCTGGTTGATGTAGGTCGAGGGTGTGGTTGAAACAGTGGGCTGGTTGATGTAGGTCGAGGGTGTGGGTGAAACAGTGGGCTGGTTGATGTAGGTCGAGGGTGTGGGTGAAACAGTGGGTTGGTTGATGGACATTCTGTATAAAACCAGTTGAATCTAATAATGAGGAAAAAACTATATTGAGGCTATTATTATCAACGTCAACATGAATATTAAAGTCACCCACAATAATGACTTTATCGGTTTTAGGGACTAAACTTGATAACAATTCTGAAAATTCAGATATGAATTCAGAATAAGGACCTGGGGCCCGATACACTGTGACAATTAGTATTGGCTGAATTGTTTTCCAAGTTGGGTGCAAAAGACTAAGAATGAGGCTTTCGAAAGAGTTATAGTTTTGTTTTGATTTTGTATTGATGAGAAGACTTGAGTGGCAGACGGCTGCGACTCCACCCTCGCCCAGTGACTCTAGCAACATGACTATATATTGATGAGAAGACTTGAGTGGCAGACGGCTCCGACTCCACCCTCGACCAGTGACTCTACATGACTATATATTGATGAGAAGACTTGAGTGGCAGACGGCTGCGACTCCACCCTCGCCCAGTGACTCTACATAACTATATATTGATGAGAAGACTTGAGTGGCAGACGGCTGCGACTCCACCCTCGCCCAGTGACTCTACATGACTATATATTGATGAGAAGACTTGAGTGGCAGACGGCTGCGACTCCACCCTCGACCAGTGACTCTAGCAACATGACTATATATTGATGAGAAGACTTGAGTGGCAGACGGCTCCGACTCCACCCTCGACCAGTGACTCTACATGACTATATATTGATGAGAAGACTTGAGTGGCAGACGGCTGCGACTCCACCCTCGACCAGTGACTCTACATGACTATATATTGATGAGAAGACTTGAGTGGCAGACGGCTGCGACTCCACCCTCGACCAGTGACTCTAGCTACATGACTATATATTGATGAGAAGACTTGAGTGGCAGACGGCTGCGACTCCACCCTCGCCCAGTGACTCTACATGACTATATTGATGAGAACTTGAGTGGTAGACGGCTGCGACTCCACCCTCGACCAGTGACTCTAGCAACATGACTATATATTGATGAGAAGACTTGAGTGGCAGACGGCTGCGACTCCACCCTCGCCCAGTGACTCTACATAACTATATATTGATGAGAAGACTTGAGTGGCAGACGGCTGCGACTCCACCCTCGACCAGTGACTCTACATGACTATATATTGATGAGAAGACTTGAGTGGCAGACGGCTGCGACTCCACCCTCGACCAGTGACTCTACATGACTATATATTGATGAGAAGACTTGAGTGGCAGACGGCTGCGACTCCACCCTCGACCAGTGACTCTACATGACTATATATTGATGAGAAGACTTGAGTGGCAGACGGCTGCGACTCCACCCTCGACCAGTGACTCTAGCTACATGACTATATATTGATGAGAAGACTTGAGTGGCAGACGGCTGCGACTCCACCCTCGCCCAGTGACTCTACATGACTATATATTGATGAGAAGACTTGAGTGGCAGACGGCTGCGACTCCACCCTCGACCAGTGACTCTACATGACTATATATTGATGAGAAGACTTGAGTGGCAGACGGCTGCGACTCCACCCTCGACCAGTGACTCTACATGACTATATATTGATGAGAAGACTTGAGTGGCAGACGGCTGCGACTCCACCCTCGACCAGTGACTCTACATGACTATATATTGATGAGAAGACTTGAGTGGCACACGGCTGCGACTCCACCCTCGACCAGTGACTCTAGCTACATGACTATATATTGATGAGAAGACTTGAGTGGCAGACGGCTGCGACTCCACCCTCGACCAGTGACTCTACATGACTATATATTGATGAGAAGACTTGAGTGGCAGACGGCTGCGACTCCACCCTCGACCAGTGACTCTAGCTACATGACTATATATTGATGAGAAGACTTGAGTGGCAGATGGCTGCGACTCCACCCTCGCCCAGTGACTCTAGCTACATGACTATATATTGATGAGAAGACTTGAGTGGCAGACGGCTGCGACTCCACCCTCGACCAGTGACTCTAGCTACATGACTATATATTGATGAGAAGACCTGAGTGGTAGACGGCTGCGACTCCACCCTCGCCCAGTGACTCTAGCTACATGACTATATATTTATGTGTCTTGCTAATGTAAACACAGTACATATTACGTCCAAAACACGTTGTGCATTGTTTCTGATAGCAACGTTTCTGATAGGTGTAAAGCCAGCCCACATCTCCAATATTACGTCATATCGGCAGCAGATCTGGATCAGCTCCGTAGAACCCCCGTTTTTAGAGATGTGGGTACGGAGGAAAAGAGAGAGGGTTTTGTTCTATATATGCTCTCTATATATATATATATATATATATAGTAATTGTAACGAAATACATTTTTATAGTAAGCCTCCCTACCCTGCTGACCGGTCAGAGGCGGGACTTCAGCTCCCAGAACAAGGTTTCAGTTTGGAGAGGATAAAGTAAGGTGCCACTCTTTTTTTTATCAATATGTTTATTGATTTTCATCATACAAAAAAATCACATACATAGGACGAGGACATAGAGCCAAAAGCAATACATATATACACAGGACATACTTTACATTAAAGAAAAATAACGACACTAAATTAAATTGGTACATACATACATACAACAAGGGCACTTCAATACATCGGCAAACATCCAGGTTTCCAGCACTAGGACCGTGTTTCTGCAGAGCATATCACAGTCATTTACATTTGAACATATAACCTATCCTCCTGCCCCAGGTTCGTTCAGAAATTGAGAAAGGTCGTTGTTCTTGGTATACTGTATAAAACGTCCCCAGACCTTCTTGAACAGTTCTTGTTTGTCTTTGAGAATGTAGGTCATTTTTTCTAAAGGCAGACATAAGGAAAGTTCCCTAAACCACTGTGCAATACTCGGTTTGCCCAACTTTTTCCAAGTTAAGGCAATCACTCTTTTTGCTTGAAATAAACAGAGGTCTATAAAAACTTGTTCATAACGCTGTATGTTATGTCCATCCGGATATAAGCCGAGTAGGAACATGTTTGGTTCCAGCTTTAAGCTGATCGATAGAATGTTCTGTACTGTTACCCTAACTTCTTCCCAGAATTCCTTTATTCTTGGACATAGCCATAGATAGTGATGGCAGTTTGACACTGAAGCTTCGAACGGAGCTTCAACCCTGGACTTCCTTTTCCATAGAAGCAGTGATTCGAAGCTTGCTTCAAATCACGTGACATGTGACGTCAGAAGCAGCAACTGCTTCAAATCACGTGACATGTGACGTCCGAACCAGCAACTGCTTCATTTCCTGAATGAATCAACTCACTGGTTCGCGGTCCAATCACGCGATTCAATGCACTGCCTCGTCTCTATTCTGACAGGTGACAGGTTGAAACAGTTCAGACTTTGAGCGCTTCAACACTTTATAACCGCTCTAAACAATGCGCAATGTGTGGGTTGTTGTCGTAGTTTGCGTTGTTGCTGTTGAGTTGTTGTTGGTATTGCATTTGAATTGGATCATTATAGAGCAAGCCAGGAAGAAAGATAGGTCGTTCTGGGAAACACTTCAAAATGTGAAGTTGTGAACAAAAAGACAAGTATCAGTAATATAAAAACAGTTTAATTGTTTAAGGAATAGATAGCCCAGTGGATAGAGCCGGCGGCCTGAATACTGCGATGTCCTCCGGGCAGCTGGTTCAAAGCCCGGAATGGATGAACTTTTAATCATTGCTTTTCAACTTTAATACTTTAATAACTGATAAAAGGCCGTCTCCGCCCAAAAAAATGTCCAGCACTCTCTAGTCTCTTCTCAATAACCTAATACACACAATTATCAATCTTTAATTGCAAATAGAACATTATATTCAGTCTTAGTGTGTGTGTGCATCGAATATTTTTCAAGGCAAAGATACGTTAAACCCACTGCAGCCTTGCACTTCGCCAGGAGAGGTCGCTGTAACTGAAGGTTCGAGAAATGAACCTATTTCCGACACAATTGTCCAAGTGGTTCGATGCTTCATTCAAAGCTTCATTTTGCCATCACTAGCCATAGACAATGGAACAGTGTGCCTTTTTCTTCCCCACTTCTGGTGCACGTGTCTGGGATATTACCATTAAATGTATTCAGTTTTTCTGGTGTAATATACACTCTCATTAACCACTTGTATTGCAGAAGCTTTAGACGCGTATTACCTGTCTGTGTTTGGGCCGCCTTACAAGCTGTGCTCCACTGTTCCAATGTTAGATCTTTCTGTAAGTCAGTTTTCCAGGCATTAAGTCTAGAGTTCGTTGATTCTTGGGAGGACGCCAGCAGGAGATCATAGAGTTCAGATATGATGCCCTTCCCAAAGGGGTTTTTAATTAAAACTTTCTCCAATATAGACAGAGGAGGGGCCCTTATGAGTCGATCCTGGTTCGCTCAAACAAAGCTCCTGAGTTGCAGATATTTAAAAAAATGTTTACGAGGGATATCGTATTTACTGACAAGTTCCTCAAATGATAAAAAATGTCCCTTATAACTTCCAAACATGTCTTTTAACTGTCCCACCCCCTTTTCAGCCCATAGTCTAAAACCCCCATCGGCATTCCCTGGCACAAAAAGAGTATTTCCCCAGATCGGGCTAAACCAGGAGAGGGAAGAGGATTCGTTCATATATTTTTTTAACCTCCTGCCAGACACCGATCATATTTTTAACTATAGGGTTAGGTGTAGTTTTTTTAAAGTTTTTAGGGTTGTCAGAATATAGATAAGTGGGGAGTGGGAGCTTTAAGGAGCAAGACTCAACATCCCTCCATGCCGGAGGCCTTTCCTCTGTGTAATAAAACATCAATGTTCTCAGCTGAGCTGCCCAGTAGTACCACAACATGTTAGGGAACTGTAATCCTCCTCTATCATAAGGCAAGTACAAGAGAGACAAACGGAGTCTGGGGCGTCTGTTATTCCATATAAAATTACTAAACATTTTCTTCATTCTAGGAAAAAAATCTGGTGGGGGTGGAAGGGGGATATTTTGAAACAAATATAACAGCTGCCAGAGTGTAAGGTGCCACTCTGATGTGTTACTGTCATTGTTATGTAGATATAAGTATTAGTACTAGAGAAAAATACTCAGTGCTCCATTTGACGTGGGCTGCACTACACAACGTGCAGCTTCAAAGGGTGATGAACCACTCTCTGCCTCCTACAGACATTGAAAAAACACCCAGAGAGCAGAGAAAGTGGGTGGTGTGACTCTGTAGCAACCTCCACATGTAGATGAACTCATGTCTAAAAAACAATTCATGTTAAACTAAATGTTAACCGAGGCGGTGAACATGCCTTCAGGCAGAGCTCCATTCATCATTTCTGAAGAATGAAGTTAGCAACAATCATGAGTTATCATTGAAGACAGAGAGAGACTTTCACATCTACAAAATGTAAGACAACTTGTAAAAAAGATACAAATAAATCAGTTTTGAAAAAAGACACCACACACACAGTGAGAGGTCTTCCTGTCCTGAACAATCACAAACAGAGCTCATTAGGAAGCCTCATTTTTTGGAACTTTATCATTTAAAATAAATGTACTTCCTCTTCATCATGTATTCAAAAGGGAATACATGATGAATTCACAGCATGAACAGATAATAACCACCTGCCCCTTTATATAGACCACCCTCGGAAGCCAGCCTCTTCGACTTAGGACCAGAGATGCGGGCATGGCTACACGCCCCCGAGTTGGACCTCTGACGTTACACGAAAGAAGAAGAATGTATTCAAAGTCAATAAAATCCCAAGAAAAGAATGAGAATGGAACTAAATGAAAAGACAAAGGCTGCTGTTTTGATGTGACGGACACAGAGCGGGGCTCCAGCAGTGGTGAGGTCAATGAAATGTGAAGAAGGCCGGATGAGAAATCCTCCAGCGTTTCATTCAGACTTCCCTCAGCAGATTACTGCAAATGTTCATGTATGGGCCATGTATATTAAAGTTTAGAACTCTTGTCACTGTGGATGATCTCTACAACATTATTCATGACCCCAGTGGAGATTAGAGTTGTGTGGTACTGTGTGTGTGTGTGTGTGGTGTGGGGGGGGTAACAGCTGTGCACAGATTAAAGCTGAGATTTCCTTGGAGCAGCTGTGCGTTTGTGTTTCTGTAGCATCTTATTTTCTTTCGTATACTTCGGTGTTTGCAGTGCATGTGTGGCTGCTTTAGTGATGATCTTCAAAGCCTTTCTTTCATTGTGTGCTGTGTGTGTGTTAAACTTGCAGTAACCCAATGTTGCTTTGGAGTGCCCTCGGACACTAGAGCCTTCTCGAGGAAGACTTACGGAGCACGACTCCTCTTCCTGCTGTTGGTTCCGACCCGTTTGATCATGGTGTAACATGAGGCTCAGTGAGGTAACACGGACGCATCAGACATCATTTCCAACCTCTCTGTGTTTATTAGAGATGATACAGTGTTGGCCTTTCTGACATTTATACAAAACAAACAGAAAACTAGACAGCAGCTTCTGGTCGTCTCCACACACTGACATCCTGCCCTGTCCTCTGATGGAGACAAGAGTGTGAGTGTTTGTGGGGGGGTGAGTGTGTGTTTAGCAGTCTGTGTAGGTTTTTAGAAGATGATTGACTAGTGAAGGCTTCTTGCTGTTCTCTCAGCCCTCTCACTGTGGAGCACTGTCAGCAGCCGCCGCTTCACTGTACTCAAAGCAGTGTTACTGAGTCACACTGGTCCACGTCGGTTAAGTTCATGTTAGTCTGTGGAAACAGGTGCATCATGGGTTATCTCCACTTTAGCTGACTATTAACACAAAACAAGAGTCACACTGGAATATTTTACTATGGCTGTATGAACATGTTTTGCCATAATGCATTGATTCTCAGAAAATCTCCATCAGTTTTTAATGACAGGTCACCATGCAGAGCGGGGTGACAGGGGCTCAGAGTGCACCCCCACTGTTCTGAGTGCATGTTTGAATATTTTAAATTCAGCCTTTAGGTTTATGGTGGTGTTATTTATACTTTTTCAAACATTAACGTTTAAAACATTACAATATATAGCCTTGATTACAGTATTACAGTACATTTTGAATTTACCTGTTCGATATAACTTTTGTCTCTTTGGAAAATGTCATTTGTAATTTTGCTGTTGTTCATGATTTTCATTTAATAGTAATGGTGAACAACCAGTCTCGTCCTGACATTACCCATGAGCCTCAGCTGCTGTGGAGAAGGTGAAGCCTCCAGCTCAGAAATGAGTTTCCATGGACACTGGTTCCCTAACGTAAGCAGGCCAATCATTCCTTAACGATATGACATCACAGCAGCTGAGGGTTCTGCTCCAGAGGTTTGAAACTTTATTCAGAATCACTCAGATTAAATAAGTAAAAATGTGGTGGTGCAACACAACCTTTGCTCAGCAGCTTGCTGCATGGTCCCCATATATTACATTACATTACATTACATTTGACTTGTTAGACGCTTTTATCCAAAGCGCCTAACATACTCAATACTGTGGACAATCCCCACAGGAGCAATTTGGGGTGAAGTGTCTCAGGGACACAACGACATGCTGACTGCAGTGGGGTTTGAACCTGTGACCCCCTGATCCGAACACAAACGCACAACCCACTGCACCACAAGTATATATACTTTTCATCATTTATGCTAATTAGGTTAAAAGCTCATATTTAATCAATCTTACATAAAAAAACATGGAGATTAAATGGAGACTTTAGCCGACATAGAGAGCAGTCCACCATCAGTCAGGACCTTTAGCTCAGTGAGAGGACAGTGAGACAGCTGCTGGCTGACAGTGTGGGCGGAGCCTGCAGAACATCCATCACATGGTATTTACATCCACCTGTCATCACACAGCTTCACCCACTTTAAATGTGTGCAGAGGACAGGAACCTGCAGGTAGATGTGTGTGTGTCTGTAACGGGTCATACACAATAAGACTCACATTAAGGCTGACCTGTCCTTATAGTTCTGTGGATCCACAACACACTGACGTTCAGTGTCAGCCTGTCCAACACACACACACACACACACACACACACACACACACACACACACACACACACACACACACACACACACACACACACACACACACACACACACACACACACACACACACACACACACACACACACACACACACCCACACACACACACACACACACACACACACACACACACACACACACACACACACACACACACACACACACACACACACAGGCTGAGGACCCAGTGCCACTAAAGCTGTCCTCTGGGGTCCTCTGCAGAGCCACACTGTGAACTGTCTCCTCTCTGGTGCGCAGCAGAAACCTTCACACTGAACTTCTGCTGATTCCAGATCAGGGAATCCAGTTTCATCCAGAGCCGAGTGTTGGCTCGTCCAGACACCAGTCCCAGCCTTCCTGTCGCGTGTCTGTCTGTGTGTGTGTGTTTGTGTGTGAGAGCTGGCCTCAGCTCCAGCTCGTGCTCTGGAGTTCTTGGCGAAGCCAGGACGGCAGCGGGTGGCCCAACCGATTCAGCAGACGCAGCAGCTCCATGTTGTGCTCGTGGTAGTATTCAGTCAGGAAGGTACGGGACTGCGTGTACACACACACACACACACACACACACACACACACACACACACACACACACACACACACACACACACACACACACACACACACACACACACACACACACACACACACACACACACACACACACACACACAAACACACACAAACACACACACACACACACACACACACACACACACACACACACACACACACAGGGAAAGGTCAGAGGTCGGTACACAGTAGTTCAAAGTTGAATCATATGCTGCTGGGGGGTTTCTGCAGTGCTTCAGACTGCTGGGGTTTGAAGGTTGTTATCCTGTCTTTGTTTCCTACTGAAGGTTTTAACCTCTAGAAGCAGCTCATTCCCTCAAACAGTTTCTCTCTGTAGTTTCTAACATGTTATGGTGCATTTGTAGGGGACTACTTTCAGCAGCTGAGTAACACATGGTTGGTGCTCTACTGCAGTGCTTCCTACAGTGTGTTTAAAACAGGCCACGGTGCCACAGGATTGTATTGATGTAAACATTGTAGGTACAATTTTATTATTACTTATAGAGTAAAAACAAGAGCCAAGTTTAAGTGGACCAAAACCATTGTTTAAATGCTTCTGTTGGCTCATTGAGTGAAGCAGAGTGAGATGTACCTCAGGACTCATCTCCGGGTACTTCCTGCCTTTACTCTTCCCCAGACATTTGGCTCGACCTCCCTCCACACGCTGACACCAGAAACCTTTGCTGTCATCGTACCTGCTGACAACAACAGTTTCTTTCACACGTGATGTATGGAAACATATGCTGGTTTTAACTCTCATCTAAATGTTGAACTTCCAATGTGCATAATGTGTGTGTGAGTTACGAACATTAGAGCCTGGGTGTAGTTGAAGATGGGAGTGACCCCGAGGAATCTCTGGATTCCCTCCATCACAAGTGCAGGTTTGGAGCGCAGCAGAGCTCCGTCCACGATGTGCAGCTACAACACAGAGCACAGTCACATGATCAGTCACATGATGATGCAGCTTCTGTACAGCCGTTTACATCGTGGCAGTCCCCCAATGCACCTCCCACAGGAACGTAGTTACCACTGAGATCATAATCCAGGCTTGCATCCATAGAGAACCGCAGTCCTAAAACCCGGAAGTAAACTCCTTCCGGTTCCTTCGACAAAAAACCAACGCAATTTCTCCATAGGATTTAGGAAAATAGCTGGAAATAAGGTCTGTGGTTGACACACATTTAAGAGACGGATCACGTTTTGTTTAGTCGGATAATCTCCACATGTCTACCCTACTTTTATCATTTTCGAATCATAAATCTAATCGATAGATTTATGATTCGAAAATGTCTATGGGTGTTTAAGTAGCCATTATTAGAATTCCTTTATTTGTCCTGCAATGGGGACATTTACGATATTGAAACAGCAAGAGTATAGTTCAGATGAACTAAAAAAGAGTTGATTTACATATTATATAAAAAAGTAGACACACATTATTAATAATTAAACACAATAAGTAAAAAAAACAAGTAACAGTGGTAGAAAAAAAGAAGTATATTTTAAATAAATGACCATATAAAATATAGCAGTAGCTGGTGCTGTTAACAGGTTGAAAGAATAGGATAAAGTAATAGATAGCATTCAACACTGATCCAGTTCCCGTTCTGTGTGTCCATCATACACACACATTCTACAGATACATCTTCTCTGTAACACACCTCAAGAGGAAGTGTTCACATCACAGTATACTGAACACACACAGCTGATCTGACTGCTAGGCTAACATCAGCTGCCTTTTAGGATTGTGTACACCCTTAACAGGCATGTGATGCCTACGTGTGCTGAACACAGTATCTATAGCAACAAAATATTCCTGTTAATGCTCTGTCCATAAAGTATTATATATTGAGTGGTAAACCTCAGACTGGACAGCAGGGGGCAGCAGAGCATGTTGCAGCACTGTTACCTTTGCTACCTGTGTTCTGGGGCCTCATTTATAAACGCAGCGTACGATCAAAGGATGGCGTACGCCAGTTTCCGAGCAATCTCTGTGATTTATGAAAAACAAACTTGACAGAACAATCCTCCACGGACACTCTGACCCATGCGTACGCACAGAGACGGGAGAGACGAGAAACTGCGACACCATTGACCGAAGGAAGAATGGAGAGAAACATGTAAAACAATACCATACATCTCTCTGCATCATATATGAAGAATACATTTACAGAAATGGGTAAAAGCCAATCTTCAAATGATGAAACAAACGCCTGTTTGATACTCCTGGGTGCACACAAAAACATAACTTGGAGAAAGAAAGAGATACGGATATGTTATTGAAAACTCTCTTACATGTTATGAAATGTATTCTAATAAATGATGCGGTAAACAGAAAGACAGAATTACTTTGAACTGATGCCGTTCTGCATTTCTGTAGGTTGTGTAGATACGAGTGCATAGTTTTATATACTATATACAGTAATTATGTTTCAAAATGTCTTCAAATGGTTAAGCATTTTTGATTTGGTTTTAAACGGAACTTTACAAATAAAGTGAATTATTATAATGCCGCTCGCCAAGACGTGATGCTCCTAAAACACAAGAGGTATGAAAACTAACAACATGTGTTTGGTCAATTGTACAGCTGATGTCACACATGGGTTTTATTTCCTTTAAAAAGCATTCACTTTTTCGTACAACTTATTGATTTCTTTTGGTGACGATCCGACCTTCATGCTGCATCTCTTTGTAAACTTCAAACAATCTGATTGACTTGTCTCCACCTCCCCAAAAGAACCAAAATCTGTCACTGAAATGTAGTTTTTTAGCTGTTCTGTCGGCATTTGCTACGATCTCCTTCATGCAGTCAGTCTAAATGAGTTTTAATATGGGCCGTTTCTTTGACTATTTATAGGAAAATATGGGCGTTTCGTGAAGCCCGCATTTCGAGTTGATTGTGATTTATAAAGGGAAACCGGCGTAGGACGTGCGTGCGCACTGTTTTATAAATCTGGATATTTTAGTGTGTAAGCACTTCCTTTGTTCCTACGTACGCCATCTTTATGTAGTGCTTGTGAACTTTATTGTAACTACATGAAACCTCGTTTTGCCAGGCAGATTTTACTTGGCCTTTTATTGTAGCTGTGTTTCCATTCACATATTTCTATGTGCATTTTAAAATGTCTCATTCGATAAGCTGTATTGAGAAAATATTTATAATGCCTTCTTAAGGAGGTTTTTGCCTTAAGGAAAATACCTGCAGAATAAGTGTGTTGTTAACATTTAAATCTTGACGTCTGATCAGCTGTATCTGTTATTCCTTATTGTCAGCATTAAAAATGGAAAGTGCTAGCTAACGTCAAGGAGGAACTAAAACGTTTTTTTCTCGTAGATGGTTAGATGTTTCTGTTTCAACCTCTACTTGTTCTTCTATGTTTACTGAAGGATCAAACCATGCAAGCCTATAACTCCAACTCCTGACCATAGAGGAGGGAAACTGACCTCTGAAGATATTTTTGAGGCGTTTCCAAAGTTGCTTTAAACCTCACTTGACAATTGAATGAACCGTACTGATGTGTGTGTGTTACCTGTGTGGGCTGGTAGTGCTGCAGCCAGCGCTCCAGGTGAGGAGCGTAGGCTCCGGGGTGAAGGCAGCGTCTCTGAAGGGCCAGAAGGTCTCTGGGGGACGAGGGGCCGCCCGTCACTACTGCATGGAAAGTGTTGTTGAGGGCTGCAGGGTCCTGGTGGGCCCTCTGGTGCTGTGCTCATTAAAACACACACACACACACACACACACACACACCAATTTTAAGAGTTTTGAACTGCTTTTAAGTCCCAGCACAATGAGGACCCAGTACAGTGAGGATCCTGCACAGTGGGAACCGTGCACAGTGAGGACCCTGCACAGTGGGGACCGTGCACAGTGCGGACCCTGCACAGTGAGGACTAGGGATGGGTATCGTTAAGGTTTTAACGGTACTACTACTTTTATCGATACCGCTTATCGATCCGGTCTTTTAACGGTACTCTTATCGGTTCTTTTGGAGAAAAAAACTGAGGTAAACTAACTAATTAACATGACTTTTTATTTAAGTTAAATAAATAATATTTCACATCAAAAGAAACAACAATGTTTTAACAAATGGTATTAAATAATGTGATGACAGGACTGTAAACAGAATAACTCAGTTACCTCTAATCATTTGTATAATTGAGTTAACTCCGTGTGTGGCTGCTAGCATACATAATACCTGACGTGGAAAAGTTACTCGTGGATGGGGCTACAGAGCTGCTAGAAAGACCGTGGAACCCGGTGCATTTCTCCGTCTGAATGTGGAGCACTTTTGCAGAATGTTTAGACAAATTGCTCGTGTTACCGCCCTTACATGCTGAACTCTTATTGCACTTTTGGTAACGAGACGGGTAAAGTTTAACCACACCTCGGAGCGCTTCTCTCCGCCATCTCCTCCGTGTGTGTGTGTTGCTGCATGTAGCAGCTGCGTGTGTGTAAACTGCCCCGCCCCCTCGCACACAGACGGGGGAGAGAGATCTCTCGTCTGGATTGGAAAGATCGAAAATACTCAAA
This sequence comes from Dissostichus eleginoides, assembly GCA_031216635.1. Classification (NCBI taxonomy): domain Eukaryota; kingdom Metazoa; phylum Chordata; class Actinopteri; order Perciformes; family Nototheniidae; genus Dissostichus; species Dissostichus eleginoides. Next base: position 1,397,115 of record CM062278.1, on the reverse strand, counting down.
ATAATCATAGACTCATTTTGCTGTCTTTTTGCGTATTAGAAACGGAGTTGGCGACACTAAAACTGCAATATAATGTTTGTGTAGCAATAATACATAGGCTGTGACATATTTTTTTAGATGTCTCCAGTACCGATAAAAATACCGATAACGTCGGAGATTAACGGTACCACGGTCTTTAATAATTCAGCCCCGGGGCCCGTTTAATACCGGGGCTCGGTACCCATCCCTAGTGAGGACCCAGCACAGTGAGGACCCAGAGCTAGCAGGGAACGTTCTCACAACTTTGGCTAACGTTACCTACAGGTTCTAATAATGTTTTAAAGAAACGTTTTAATCTGATGTTCAAAGAACCTTTTGAGGATGTTTATTATTTCAAATAATGTTCCTATAAGGTTTAAGGTTATCTAAGAGATAACGTTTTAACTGCATCATTCAGAGGATGTTTTCAGGATGTTATTGAGGCCTGAGATGACAGAAAGTGTTTTTATAAAACATTCCTTTAATGTGATATGTTAACAAAGGTGGAACGTTTGGCCTGCAACATTCTGAGGATGTGTTTTGGACGTTGTTGGGGTAACACATTAAAGATGTTCTTTATAAAACGTTCCCTCAATGTTCCATGATAACAAAAGAAGAACATTCTCCAAGCAACATTCTGAAAACGTTTTCAGAATGTTATTCTTTTTTTATAAAACGTTCCTGTGATGGCAAATATTAACACGGTCATGGTCAACGTCAGATTTATTTCTAGAGCGCTTTAAAAAACAAACTTGTTGCATTTGTTTGAAAGGATGTTTTAAAAAATCTGATGTCACCATATTTTCCTTTTGAAAAAAACAAGCACGTAATTCATGATGAGCTGTAAGCAGATATTGCATGTTTGCGGTGGCAGGTGTGAGTTCCCAGCTAGACATGTTTGGTACCATTCATTGTTCCAGGAAGGTTTTCAGCGGGACGTTTTCTTTTGGTTCCCAGAATGTTCTTCTGAAAGGTAGGATAACGTTCTCTAAAAACATTCTTAACATTTTTGGTGATAACTTTCTTAAGATGTATGAGCGCATTGAGACAATGAATAGGACGTATACAAACGAATTTGCATGCCAATATTCACTCACATGCACTTATAATCACACTAAGGTATGTAGGCCCACAGTATTCATAATATCATGTGTAAAATATCAGAAAATAATCACACTTTTTCCTGACTATAAAGGTTGTGTCTCGTATGCAGGTCCTAACTGTTAGATAAGCTATCTGGCCGTGTGTGCTTTGTGAGGGCTGCGTATAAACAGTGTCCGCTGTTTATGCATAGTGGATACAAATGGTTATTGCACAGTTTAGATTTGAGACCGACAGACATATAGAAGAGCGGACCGACTGTCACTGCCCGTCCCTGAAACCCCTGTTAGTGTTTCTATGTGTTTGTTTCTACTGTGTGTCTCTCCCCCCCCCCCCCCCACCTGCCTGCTGGTCTGCTCTACACGGCTGGGAGCAATCTCCAATCAACCACACCTGCAACCTGCTCATCAGCCACACTATGAAAGCCTGCAGCCTGCACTCATTCCCTGCCGGATTGTTGCCGTGAACGGTTTGTTGCCGTGAACGGTTCTATTTCGTATATGGCTCCGCCCTCTAAGGCTATCGCTATTGGGTAATCCCCTGCGCGCCCGCGCAGCACTGAAACAATTGTAGTCCACGCCCACCCGCAAGGTGGGCCCCACCCTCGGGCTCCCTTCCGGTATAAATAGGAAGGAGGCCCGACAATCTGCTCCCTCTTTTTCTTCAGCACCCCGTAATACTGAAGCACAAGAGAGATTCTGAGTACCATGAGTGCCAACTGTGTAAGAGATTGTCCCTCATGTGGCTCAGGATACATAATGAGCTACGACCAGCACGCGTCATGCAAATCCTGCCTGGGGCCAGAGCACGCGTACGAGGCTCTCAGCCAGCGGGTCGCATGCACCCACTGTGCCCGTCTCCCCTCGGACGACAGGAAGCGCAGAGCGGACGCTCTCGCTGCTGCGGCCGAGGAGGACGATTGGCCCGTCCAGGCTTTCGAGCCTGTGGGCGGCAGCCTCATGTCCCTGGAGCCGAGTGCCGGGCAGGAGTCGGACGACTCCTTCCCCACCTCCCTCCACGGTTCACCGTGCGGTTCTCCCCTCCCTCCTCTCCCCCGGACGGGGGAGACAGAGTCGGAGCAGGGTGCCGACTGGACGGCAGAGCACGCGGTCCCCTTCTCCGTCATCACGGCGTGCCGGCGATAGGCGGCATCCTGGGGGAACTGCCGGAGATCATAGGCAAGGCGGCCGCCTGCAGAGGTCTCCCCGTTCCCCTAGCTCAGGAGAGGTGTGCTCCGGACGACATGGCCGGAGTTTTTTCGCGGGTGCAGACGGTCAGGAGTGATCCGATCTGGCCACGCTTTCCCGCCATCAGGAGGTACCAGGAGGGGGCGGCGGCGAACCCGAGGACCCTGAAGGCTCCGGTGGCCACATTTGTCCCCCTCACCAAGGTGGAGGGGTTCACAGATGCTGGTTTCCCAGCCACCCCTTCTCTGGAGCCGAGCCTGACGGCGTTTTTTGGGGTGAGGCAGGCCAACATGATCGCCGGACGGCGCCCTACGTTGGCCTCCCCCAGGGACCAGTATGTCGCCCGCCAGGCCGACCGGGTGCACCAGTGTGCCTTTCAGGCGTCGGCGGCGGCGAACAACATCGCGCTGCTCTCCAACTCGGTGGTGACGCTGGTGGAGCGGTCCACCAACTTGGCCACGGAGGAAGCGGAGGAGATCAGCAAGGCGGCCAGCACGGCGCTCACACTGTGCGCGTCCATTGCTGTCTCCCAGGCAAGAATCGCCGCGTGGGTGACGCAAATTCAGCGCCACCTCTGGCTGCAGCAGGCGGCGGTTACGGAGACGGCCAGGAAGGTGCTGCTGGACGCTCCAATCAGCCCGGACGGGCTGTTCGGACCCCAGTTCCACGCCATGGTGGAGTCCATGAAGGCGGCTGCAGAACAGGCGGACGACATCCGCCAGCACGTTAGCTGGCTCCAGCCTGCGGGGCGGCCACAGCGGCACCAACGCCCGCAGCAGCCGCAGCAGCCGCAGCGTCCAACCCGGCCACAGCGGCAGGCGGAGAGACGCACACAGGAGAGGCAACAGCAGCCGCGGCGTCAGGCTCGCCCGTCGGCGGCGGCAGGGGCCCCGCCCCGCGTCGCCGCTCCCCCGCCACCCCAGAGGCAGAGGGGTCTTCCGGCGGTGAGCCAACGGGGAGGGAGGCACTCCCGCTCCTGGTCTGCTCCGCGAGAGCCTCCGAGGAAGCAAAGCCGCTTCTGACGTGTTGGGGGGGGTTGTGAGAAAAATAAAACAAGTTTATTTTCCAACTTTGTGTCTGAGGCATCAGTATCAAGTGTTTCTCACATATCCCCCACTCTGCCAGCTGCCTATAACCTATCGGTTAATAGCCAGCAGGGCTCGTTGAAAAAACCTGCAGTTTTTAATCTATCGGTTAATAAACTGCGGAGTTCGCTAACTAAGCCAGCTGCCACCAATCTGTTGATTAGTAGGCAGCAGGGCTCGCTGCAGAAGTCTGCTGGTTTTAACCTATCGGTTAATAAACCGCAGAGCTCGCGGCATTCCTCTGTCCGAGATACGCCTCCTACACACGGTCATAATAAGCCCATGAGAGCAGTTATGACGCCTCATGTGGACGTCACTGCACACACTCCACTCATCCCCTGAGCGTGTACGCGCCTCATGATGAGAGCCGGAGTGAAACGCAGCGTGTGGAGGCTCCCTCACAGCCCTTTCGCTCCAGGCCCACCTTGGGTTGCCTCACGGGCAGCGGCGGCGAGGGCTCTGACGTGGCTCGTCACCATGACGACCACAACACATCTCGAGCACGTGCGCCCGCTCTCAGAGTGTTTCTCAGAGTGGCAGCGCGTGTGTCTGATGGACAGATGGATGAGCAGGTTGATCAGCAGAGGGTACACCCTAGTTCACCTCTCCCCCCCCACAGTTCAATGGGATACAGGAAACACTCCTGTCATCCCAGGAACAGTGTCTTGCGCTCCAGTCAGAGCTGCGGGAACTCCTGTTGAAAGAGGCTATTTCCAGGGTTCCTCAAGGGGAAGAAAATCAGGGGTATTACTCCCGCTATTTTCTTATCCCGAAGAAGACAGGGGGAATGAGACCCATCCTCGATCTGTCAGTTTTCAACAAGGCAATAATGAAAAGGCCTTTTCACATGCTGACGATCAAACAGGTGCTGGAGTGTGTTCACCAGGGGGACTGGTTCACCTCTATAGACCTGAAGGATGCTTACTTCCACGTACCCATCATCCCGAAACACAGGAAATTCCTGCGTTTCTCATTCCAGGGAATATCGTACCAGTACAACCGTCTGCCGTTCGGTTATTCCCTGGCTCCTCGCACCTTTTCAAAGTGTGTAGAGACGGCGCTGCAGCCGCTACACAGAGGAGGGATGAGAGTACTATTTTACCTGGACGACCTGCTGTTGCTGGCTCGCTCCAGGGAGGAAGTTGCTTTACAGACGGTACAGCTCGTATCACATCTGTCAAAGCTGGGTTTCATAATAAACTGGAAGAAGAGCCGCCCTCTTCCCTCCCAGAGTATTGTTTAACTGGGTGTGGAATTGAACTCAGCCCGCATGAGAGCGCGACTCTCACAGCAGAGAGTGGAGGCACTGACAGCTCTTCTCCGACGCGTCACACCTCGCAGCGTGGTGACAGCCCTCTCCGTGATGCAGCTGCTGGGCATGATGGCAGCTGGTCACGTGGTGATCCCCCTGGGTCTCCTTCACATGAGGATACTCCAGAGGTGGTTTATTCGCCTGCGCATCGACCCCGTGCGACAGAAGAGGCGCATGGTGGCCATCCCTCCTTCCGTGGGTTCAGACTTAACCTATTGGAAAAGTCCCCACGTGCTGTCAGCGGGTGTGCCCCTGGGCAGAGTTACGTCACACATCTCGGTGTTCACAGACGCATCTCTCTCAGGGTGGGGAGGAACGTGTATGTCGCAGGCAGTGGGGGGACAGTGGCCGGCTCACATGTCCCTCCACATAAACGTGCTGGAATTGCTCTCCGTACGGAGAGTAATCCAGCATTTTGCCCCGTTGCTGCGGAATCAGCATGTGTTGATTCGCACAGACAACAAAGCCGCGGCAGCCTACATCAATCGCCAGGGCGGAGTACGCTCAGCGCAGCTGTTGAACACAGCCAGGCCGCTGTTGATATGGGCGCGATCACACTTGCTCTCCATCAGAGCAATGTATGTTCCCGGCGAGCTGAACAAAGGGGCAGACCTCATGTCCAGAGGAGGTCCTCGCCAGGGGGACTGGAGCCTCCATCCCGAGCTGGTCTCCCAGGTATGGAGCCGGTTCGGGAGAGCAGAGGTGGATCTGTTCGCCGCACGCGGGAACGCGCAATGCGCCCTCTGGTTCTCCCTGAAAGCGCAGGACCACCCCCCCCTGGGGGTGGACGCGTTCGCACATCGACCGTGGCCCAGGGGACTGTTGTACGCGTTTCCACCAGTCCCGCTGATTCCTCGGTGCCTGGACCGAGTGCAGGAGGAGCGACTGTCAATGATCCTAATTGCCCCGGAGCGCACGGGCGCTTCCTGGTTTCCATGCCTACAGCGTACGCTGTCAGGCAACCGTGGAAAATTCCGTGGCGCGGGGACGCTCTCTCGCAGGTGGAGGGAGCGATCAGCAGTCACCCTGTGATAGGCCAGCACCTATGGGCATGGCCCCTGAACGGGAACATTTAGAGGGGCTGGGCCTCTCTCAAGATGTTGTACGTACCATTCAGGAGCCAGGGCAGCGTCTACCAGAGCGTCCTACACAGCCAAGTGGACAGCTTTCCAGCGTTGGTGTGTGGCGAAAAGCCTGGACCCCATTACGTGCCCCCTGCCTCACGTGCTGTCATTCCTCCAGCTGTTGCTGGACAGGAATTTGGCCTTCAACACAATCAAGGTATATGCTGCTGCCATATCATCTTGTCACGTAGGTTTCGGGGTCGGGACGGTGTTTAGTCACCCCCTGACGAAACGTTTTCTGCGAGGAGTACGGAGACTCAGACCTGTGTCACGCGCACTGGCGCCTCAGTGGGATTTGGCTTTAGTGTTACGCGCACTAAGCAAAGCCCCATTTGAACCTTTGCTCAGGTTCCCCTTAAACTGTTATCAGCCAAAGTAGTACTACTTTTGGCTCTAACATCAGCGAAAAGGGTGAGTGATTTGTCTGCTCTCTCTGTGGCTCCGTCATGCCTCCGGATCCAAGGAGATGGCAGTTCAGCTGTTTTACGCCCTAACCCGGCTTTTATGCCAAAGGTCATCACAAGCTCTTTTAAGTCAAGAGTGATCACCCTGGATGGCTTCTTTCCCCCTCCTCACAGGTCGGAGGAAGAAGCCACGTCTCATCTCCTCTGTCCGTGCGCGCGCTGGCCTGCTATGTGGCGCGCACGGCTGCCTTGCGCCGTTCTCAGCGCCTGTTTGTGCATTACAGAGAGCGCTCGATCGGGCAGCCTCTGTCTGCACAACGGCTGTCACACTGGCTGTGTGAGGCTGTGTCACAGGCATATGTCTCCTCTGGGGCGGATCCCCCGGAGAACATCAGTGCGCACTCCACCAGAGGAATTTCCTCCTCCACGGCTTTGCACGGAGGAATGTCAGTGGAAGACATTTGCACTGCTGCATCTTGGTCTTCCCCCTGTTCATTTATTCAATTTTATTTGAGGGATGTCTCCCATTCCTCTCTGACACACCCTGTGCTGAGTGTCCTGTCAGAGTGAGTGACGTCAGGGATCCAGCTGTGCGCCTCTCTCCTGCCTCTCGGCACACGAAGAGCGGCCCTTTTCCCCTCTTATGAGAGGGATGTTTCCTTGTTTCCTCTGACACATTTTGTACGGAGTGTCTTGTCAGAGTGAGTGATGTCAGGGATCCAGCTGTGCGCTCTCCTGCCTGTCTACACGCAGAGAGTTGCCCGTGTTCCCCCTCTTTTTGTCGCTGGGCAAAGTGTGACCTTCGTCTCTACTTATCACAGTGTATGTATTGTTCCCAGCCTGCGTCCCCTCATGGTAAATATTCATGTTATGCTATATTCCAGGGACTGTGATGCGCCATTCGCATGGCGCAATAGGCATGGGTTATTATCTGAGCAGGTGTGTCTGTGCTTCCAGTACCGGGGGGACCCAGTGGGGCGCAGACTACATCTTGCTTCGCCCTTAACCCAATAGCGATAGCCTTAGAGGGCGAAGCCATATACGAAATAGAACTGAAGTTACCTACTGTAACTCCAGCTTCTATGAGTATTGGCGTAGCCCTCTAAGTTCTGGGCCCCACTGGCTCCACGAATAGCTGAAGAAAAGTTTTTTGTGTGGGAGCAGATTGTCGGGCCTCCTTCCTATTTATACCGGAAGGGAGCCCGAGGGTGGGGCCCACCTTGCGGGTGGGCGTGGACTACAAGTGTTTCAGTGCTGCGCGGGCGCACAGGGGATTACCCAATAGCGATAGCCTTAGAGGGCTACGCCAATACTCATAGAAGCTGGAGTTACAGTAGGTAACTTCAGTTTGTTGCCGTGAACGGTTTGTTGCGTGCCGCTCTAGCTTTTTGCCAGCAGATTCTTTGACAATTCTGCCTGCTTTTGCCTCGCACTCATTGTTATTTCTCTCCCAGGAGGAATCCAAGGCCTTCCACACTCCCAAGACCAGCCAGGCCTCTCTACCCACCCTGGAACAACTGTTTCCCACTGCCGCCATAACCAACCTCCACTCCCAGCTCCCCTTTTCTAATAAACAAATGTTACTTTCACCAGCTGATTCCGAGTCTGATTCTGGGTCCCCTCCAGTACATGTGACACCCACAGTGACTTGTACTAGCTGCTGGTCGCATTTAAAAAAAGAAAAACTTCTGATAAATCGGAACGATAAAGCACGTTATCTTACTCTAAAATAATAACATTCTGGCAACATAAACAAATCTAACTTGCAGCTGAAAACGTTTTAAGAATAGTAGGGCATAATGTTCGAACAATGTTATCAAAAACATCTTAAGAAGGTTATCACCAAACATTTTAAGAATGTTTTTAAAGAACGTTATCCTACCTTTCAGAAGAACATTCTGGGAACCAAAAGAAAACTTCCTGCTGAAAACATTCCTAGAACAGTGAATGGTAACATTCTCAGAATGTTTTTAGAACCAAAAATGTCTAGCAGGGGACCCTGCACAGTGGGGACCTTGCACAGTGAGGTCCCAGCACAGTGAGGACCTGCACAGTGAGGACTAAGCACAATGCGGACACACAGTGGGTGTCAGGACCCTGCACAGTGGGACACACAGTGGGTGTCAGGACCCTGCACATTGGGACACACAGTGAGTGTCAGGACCCTGCACAGTGGGACACACAGTGAGTGTCAGGACCCTGCACAGTGGGTGTCAGGGCCCTGCTGAGTGTGTTCTGGTCTCACCTGGTACCAGGAGTAGGCCCTGTCTGCTGGGTTGATGAGCACAGCCAGGATCTTGGCTCTGGGCAGCAGCGCAGCAGCTCTCTTAGGAGCCGCCTCTGTGTCAAAGTAGTTGGCACTCTTTTCAAACATGAAATCTGTGCTGACATTGGAAGGGAATGGGAAGAAGTCCATGTACCTGAGGATCGAAAATAAAACCAGTACCAGTCAGCTTATGTCTAAATTAGTACTTAAATCCCCGGGCCTTTTGTTCCCGTTATCTTTCACTGTTACCGTTTGAATCACAAAAAGAGCAGATGTCACACTGAATAATGATTACAACTCATTTCAAATACTGAACAAATATCCTCTTGTTGGAAGCTGCACTAATCTGGAATTTTGTATAACGTACGTAAGCCCATTTTTATAATGTAGCCGCTCACAAAGATCCCTTCCCTGTATATGGGGAGGATGAGTGATCACACATTGACGTTGACATACATTCAGTGAATGTCAGGTAAGTACAACATTAATGGAAATGAAGGAATCAAATAAACTTGTACTGTCACACATGTACAATTGTACAAATGCACAATACAGTACACAGAGTGAAATTCAGACTAGCAGTATTAGGAGCAGTGGGCAGATACTGTACAGCGCCCAGGGAGAAGTGTGGGGGTCAAGGGTCTTGCACAAGAGAAAAAAATAAGATAAGCTAAACTGAACCTAAGAAAATAAGACGTATAAAGTTTTAAAGTAAAAAAGGAATTCAAATTCTAGTCATATTGTGTTCAGTCTGTCACCCGGTTTAAGGGACTTTGTGAAGACAGTGTTTATGGTACTCCTGTTTTACCAGTCAATCCCGTTGTCATAGTTTGCTCCACTGAAGAACTGGATCTCCTCAAAGGAGTTGGGGCTGGGAAAGGAGCTGGTGACTGCTGGGTGGAGGCTCAGGAAGGAATGAAGCGCTGTAGTGCCTTGAGGAAAGAAGACATTTAGAATAGCAAAGACAGATATATTGACTAAGATAAAGATGAAAAGCAGACAGAGTGTGCTACCTGTTTTCTGTGGTCCAATGACGAGAAACTTGGGCAGTCGGTCACAAGTCTTTTCTTTAGACCAGATATCTTTGTGTCTCTTATCATGACAAGGGTTCTGAAAAAATATTCATGGAAATGCTTTTACTTCAAAGTACCTGCTATATTCAGTTTTCAAACACGTCTGCAAAAAACATGAGCTTGAAAAAGAACTAAATCAAAATTCTGACCTGCCAGAGAGGGTCTCTCTCCTCGGGGAAGATCTGGAAGTATTTCTCGGCCAGGTGGACGGGGGGCAGCGTCTGCAGCCGGAGGTTGGTCCAACACTGGACAAACTTCACAAGAGACTGAAAGGTGTAGAGACCCAGCCGGTCATTGCCGTAGTTGGACAGGTGGGTCATGAAGATGCTGATCTGGATTGGGCAGGCACAAAGTCATCCGTTATTGTTTCAAAGACACAGGTAGCAGAAAAATTATCATTATTTAAATCACACTACAAGTATAGGGATAACTCTTAACATGCAGAATATCCTATTACAAGGTTTTTTTAAAACATTTGAAACAAGATAGAACCACAAAAACAATGTGTGTGTTTTGGTTAAATGCATATTTATTTAAACCTGACTGATATACATTTTCTTCTCACACACACTAATGGAAGTATTGGAGACACGTGCTCAGTATGTTACTAATGTAAATGAGAGCTCCAAAAGGACAACAAAAACATGCACACTATTGCTGTTGGTAATCTCTATTGGTCCTAAAGTCAAGTCCCCTCCCAAAACTGCTCTTTTCCCTCATGTCTCAACTCAAGTAAATAGCTGCGATAGAAAAGGAAGAGTGACGACTCGGGCAGAAGATGAGTGTGATGTGCACTGCTCTGGTTGCGTACAGGGTTGAGGAGGACGGTGAGGAAGAGCTCTCCTCCTCTGATGCTCTTGTCCAGCTCCTTGGAGCCTCCTGGGTATTCGTTGTAGAAGATGGTATGGGTGAACAGCCCACAGGTCTGCCTGGGCAGCACCTGAACACAAACACAGGTTGTTGGCTATTTAGTGCTAATGTGGTTTTGTTGGCATTTTTACAAACTGGTGACATTGTAGCTTTGTAATTAAACAGAAGTCTAATGGACTTTTGGATCAATAGGAACAGCCAGAGCCTGATCCATGTTAACCCTTTGATTGTTTGCTCTTGATTCTGCTCTCAAATGTCCCATTGCACTCAAATAAATAACAGTGGCACTGCACAGTGTTTAGAATAAAGAACTAGCACTGTATGATGTATGCATCTGTGAGTGGTGCAAAGGTCACATTTTTTTATTTTGCATGTATTAGAGATCCTGCTATATTTAGCTATATGATTCTTCTGGAAAAGCAGAAAGGCTGAATCCAAATCCTTTCTGAAAAGATTCAACTGGAAACTCCTCTCCCTCGGACACAATTTACAGATTATCACAACTTTATTTTCTTAATGCGGGACATTTAAGTTTCTTTTAAAGCGGAGTTAGTGAAAGGTTTGCTGCTGTACTATGTATACAAATGTTAACATTTTCAAAAAACATATCGAACCAGACCTGCACCAGGCCTCTGAGTGTGTATGTCTCATTCAACTCAGTACCATAAACTTTTATTGAATGTTTTTGTGATATGTGAGCCTGATGTGGCATGCTGCCAACCCTTTGACCTGAGCCTTGTTACTGAAATAGATTGCAACGAGTGTCTTTCTGCATAAAGCGTCCAAAATGTACATTAAGGTCGCACAAAGTGACAGTGTTAATATTTTCTGCTAAACTGAACAATTTACTGCTAAAGTTTTATTAAAACTTCCACATCCATCTTTATTGATGAAGTGTGGAGAAATGTTGACCAATAGGAACCTTTTGGCGATGTGGACTGACCTGGATGCCATTGTGGATGAATCCGCGGCGGTACCGGGCTGGCCTCAGGTGAGGGTACTCCTCAGTGCTGGTCACCTTGATGCTCCACACAGACTTCCAGGCCTCATAGAGCTGGCTGTGAACTGGGTAAACCCCAGAGTGGTGCGGAGCCACTGCATAGCCCATATCTGTGGGGATCCCATGCTCCTAAAGAGAGGACAGGATGTGGGCACATGAGGAGGAGCATGGGAACGACAAGAAGATAAAGTGTACTGTTGATTTACATACCCACATTCCTTTCAGTGCTATTCCTACAATGTCTAGAACAGGTCCAAAAGACCTCCAAACTCTTTGAAGTTGACACTACTCCTGTGGTCATGAAGTCGTAACACTAGCCATTCACTGCACCTATGGTTGAGTGTTGTTGTAGGCCCACAGCTACATACTCCTTCCACCCTCCACATAGCCACACACTGTGCCTTGTCACAGAGAATTAGTGGTGCTCACCTGAGCAAAGATCTTGTTGAGCCTCATCTGCTCAGCCAGGACGCTGACGTTGTGAAAGAGGTGCGGCTGCATGTGGCTCCACATGTGAGGAAACCACCAGAAGTCCATCCTGTGTTGCAGCAGCATGTCATCTCCACGATCCTCTTCATCAGTACCTAACACACACACACACACACACACACACACACACACACACACACACACACACACACACAATAAACACACTTTCTACTGTATGTCTTTGTCAGGATTCGATCTGTAGACTCAGTTATTAGTGCCACCGCAATCTCTGGCCTCATGATAATATCATAGACTGTATTTATAAAGGATAATATACATGTATCTGAGCTGCACACACTGAGGAATAAAGAAATAAATACTTAGAGCCATCAGGCAGTGAAGACTGAGGTAAAGAACGTCCTTTACCCATTCATCTATAACTGTATCTTACATATTCTGCTTCAGTTGCAATATTGGTTTCCAATGGTACATTTTAATTTCATATTTTAGAGTGAATGGCATATTTTCCCAATTTTATAATTTTTCTTTGTGGCAGTGAATGTATGCTGTTGCCGGAGCAAAGCAGAGAGAAACAGCGTTTTCTAGGGAAAACACTGCTGTCCCACTGACAATATTAAATATTGCTTTATAAAACAATACCCTGAAGAAGTTGAGATGGTAGGGTTAACTGGTTATGGTCGCTAAGCAAAGTAAGGTGTAACCTGCTTCAGCGCACATAAAAGGTCAGCACGAGAGTAGACATCCAGAGCCCCTTACAGTTCCTAAGCAAATAGAAAGCAGTGTGTATACAATAATAACATGTTTCATACCTGTGTGATAGAACTTTCCAGAAAATCCCAAATTGAAGGTGAAATTAGGGACCAGTGCTCTCAGCTTGTTTTGAGTGTTGAGCAGTGCCTGTGAAAGGATGGAAAATACA